>JABXJD010000001.1:7625000-8155000 GCA_013375575.1 Percina caprodes
TAATTGGACTTCATGATCACAACATGAACACAGTTCGGGGGCCTAGAAGATGAAATGTGATGCAATAGTCACGATCATTGAGATAATTAACATCTCATTAAATTGAATCGAAATGAACTAGGTTTTTAGTCATGACATATTCTATTTATAAAGCATATTTAAACAGGAGATTTCCCATAGGAGAAATTTCTTGGTCCACTTCCCATCAGACGATTTACCACTTCACACGGTCATCAGACCATATGATTGTATCACAGCACATGCTTATACACACACACACACACACACACACACACACACACACACACACACACACACACACACCCCAAGGACAAAAAGCAGAAACAAATTAATTAATGAATTCTCTACATCAACCACTAACTCACAAATCTCATTATTAAGCTCACCTCTGACCTTTAGAACAATGGTAGACCCAATGTATTCCCTAACTATAGCCTTATAAATAAACCTTGAGCACCTTTTTGCCCCTCACAATTCCCAGAATGCCTTTTTTTCCTTCATTCTTTGCCAAACAATACTTCATTTGATCCATTTTCGATTTTGGTTACTCTCTCTTTTCCTAATGTTGGCTGAATATATATTGCTACTTTAGCTCTGCTCTCTGTGTGTTTATGGAAGAGATTATGTTTTTAGGCAGACCTGTATTTTACCAGTGTAGAAATGTTGAAAATGCGAGGTTGAAAATGTTTTTTTTTCCCACCAGGCTGGATGAGCATGTGTCTGGCAAGCCACAGTGACATACAGCCTCATATATCACCACACCGCATTACTGCTGACAGTGAATGTTAACCTGTCAGCGAATCCCACATGCGCGCGCTTGCACACACACACACACACACACACACACACACACACACACACACACACACACACACACACACACACACACACACACACACACACACACACACACACCTCGTCCCTGCCCCCAACCCTTCCCAGACACTATTAAACCGCACATAGCCATACATAAAGGAGAGAATGGGTGGATGGGACATAGGGGTGGGTGATAACTAATACAATCACAGGACAATACTGCACAATGCAGTGCACACTGCAATACACTGCACAATACCCTTAAACCCATCCCCACCCTCTGACTCTCCCCATCCCGCTTCTCCCATTCCCATTCCCCTCTCCTCATCCTCACTCCTGTCCCTGTTGCCACAGATGGACCCCAAAATGAATTCCTTGTGAGTTTTTCAATCATGCGGTCAACTAACACACCTTGGTAAGAGTGTGTTGATTTATTATTTTAAGGCCTTGTGATTCCAGTTTGCTTTAACCTTTTTGGTTTCTACATTCAGCACATGCAGCCATTTGCAAATGCTACAGTATAAACAACAGCATTTGCACTGAGCCAATATGCAAGCGCTGCAACGCACAAATGTGAAAATGGTGTGTAATTTTCTCTGGCTGTTTGTGTTTCTACAGAGCGCCGCAATTACACTGCAAAAAACTGACGTCCAATGGACTAAGGTAATTAGCCGCTGCTAAACAGACTGTAACTTCACGGGAAAACAAAGGGATTAATTGCAATGATTATCAATTAAACTATCACGGGAATCAGTAGTGGAATTTTATCTGCTTGTGTGTTTAAAAACGTTTAAAAACTTTGTTCAGCAACCAAGATGCCCCTATTGAACAAAAGCAAGGTTGGCAGCCCCATGGTAGAGCATAACGGAGAGGAAGAGACAGGAGGAAGGCAAGAAAAAGCAAGAAGTCATATTCATCGTAATTCCCTGTGTGTGCCCAGGTGTCTGGCTGGAAACGGAGGGACCCATAAGTCAATGTGCAACCCTGTCACAGCATTACAGCTAAATCAATGTCACAAGAGAGCGAACTGCTGCTGACTCTCATTCAACGCACTGGGACTTGTTCCCTAAGCAGACCAATGGCATCGACTCAGGAGGGAGTTGGAGTGACAAGATGTCTGCCTGTTAACAATCGCTATCAATACTGTGGGTGGTCTGATGGTAAATAAGATAGACTGGACCCTCACACGTTTGGGGCAACATTTTCAGTCGCCAGCCTCCATGTTTGATTGTCCTGGAATAGGAAAAATGATTCATGGTTTGTTTTGTTTTGGAGTATATTTTCTAGTCAGTATCAACACACATCTTTTATTTCAGCTTTCACATTAAGTAATTTACAGAGGCAAAGGTGCAGTGCACTAAACACTGGCAGATCTATGTGGAATGTATCAGTGGGATTAAAATAGTAAGCCAAGAAGAGTGTTAATTATTGTCTAAATCAATTAAGCACATTAGCTTCATTAAATATTTAAAATTCTCAGTCCTGGTGGAGATTTGAGGTAAGCTGCTGAACAGTAGACGGGTTAATCCAGGAATTACTCCGACGTTGCTATCTCGTGATATTTTTACAAACTCACACACTTCCTGTTCAGGGAGATTTTTTTTATGATTATGTTTTGTGCATTTTAGGCCTTTATTAGCTGAACACACAAAAGGGGAGAGAGAGGGAATGACATGCAGCAATGGGCTGCAGGGCAGAGTCGAAAACCGCGGACGCTGCATTGAGGAGTAAACGTCTATATATGGGCGCCTGCTCTACCAGGTGAGCTACCCAGGAGCCCAATGCTCTGGCAGCTTTTAACAAGAATTTAACGCAATTGGTTGCTGCTGCTTGGTGTCGGACTCATGGCCAAGGCTGAGATTTACTATGATATATTGGAGTGGGAAACTACTTAAGCTCATTCCCAGTGCCAAGGGTCCTGGCCATGTTTGAGAGAGCTGGGCTGATTGTTGCCAGAGGGAGTTTGTCTGACATCCAATCTAGAGTTCATTAAACAGCAATACCAGGAAACATGCTGCACATGCACATTGATACACCCATGCACACACATACACATGCACACACAGAAAATGTCCTCTACCAATATGCACATGAGATATAGATTTGCTATATGTGGCTGCCCTCATTGGCCTGCAGTGCTGGAAGTAGTTAAAGGGAAAGAGAGGGAAAGCCCTCTTCTCTCACACCTCCCCACAGCTCAGTAGGAGGAACATCTTATCTCACTACTGCAGAGAGACAGAGAATTAGAGAGGGAGAAAGATGGATGGTAGAGGGTAATGTGAGCAGGGTTTTGCAGGAGAAGGACATAAGGGACTGAGAGAGAGAAAGAGAGAGAGTGCACAAGAGGGAAGAGAATGAGAGACAGAATATTTAATCAATCTTATTTCCATAACTTCCATCCGCATAAGAAGCAGCCTTTGTGGTCCTACTGATTAAAAATGTGTTCTTTTAGCCAGATTGAACAAAAACATAACCATCCGACAAACTACATTCACATTTCTCCCACAAGAACACATCTCAATGCAGCTAAGAAGCTTCTGCTACTGTGGATGGGACTGCCCCAAACATGAAAACACTTTCTACACACTACCACATATGTGTACATATGTGGTGCACATTTGTGTTCGAAGGAAAAGTGAATTGGTTTTTATTCATCATGAGCCACGGTATAAGCGTGCCCGATGCTATGAAGTCACTCCAAAATGGTATCCTAGCAACTGTTGTCAGAGGCAACCAGCATTCTCTGCAGACAGCGCAGCGACCCTTGCAGAGCCTCGAAAGAGAGACGAGAGACATATAGAGATAGATAGATAGATAGATAGATAGATAGATAGATAGATAGCCTTTTATTATTAGACTCATGGTCCATAAAAAACATCAACAACAACAACAAAAAAGATACAGATACATGAGACAGACACCAATTAAATAAGACAGCTATACCAGTGATCCCATAAGGGGGACTGGTATCGCAAAGCATTGAACCTCGGGTCAATCAGATGTAAAATGACAGAGTTACAAGAAGAATTCAGGCGACAGATACATTTATACATCAAATTCCTCAGTAAAGCGGAGAAAGTAGGAACTCCTGCTTGACAGAACAATTCACTTGCACTACACCACCTAGGTTTCCTTAGTAGAATGCGCAAACAATCATTATAAGCGACCCGCAGCTTACTGAAGCTTGCCTTTTTGTACTTGACCCACAAGGGGGCAGTATAAAAAGCAGTACAATATGCTTTAAAGAGGTTTATCTTAACAGAATCAGAACACCAGGAGAACTTCCTGGCAAGCATGTTAGCCTGCATATATAACATGCGACGCTGCCTATACATGTCCTCATCATCTGACATTTGATCTGTTAAGATGTGACCCAAATATCTAGTTTTGCAACCAACAGTTAACACTTGCCCTGCAAGATGGAAAGATGGAAAAATAAGGTCCTTATCCTCTTTCACTCTACAGATCATAACCAAACTCTTTTGGCATTATATTTCACATCATAATCAACACCATAATCGAACATATATTCAGCAGCTCCTGAAACCCTGCACTGCTAGGAGAGACAACAGCCAAGTCGTCTGCATACATGAGATGGTTCAATAGCATGTTACCCATCATGCATCCTGTCTTACACTGTCTTAGCTGGTCAGACAGGTCATCCATGTAAATATTAAAGAGGGCCGTGCTAGTATTCCCCCTGACGGACGCCATTACTAACACCAAACGGAGTAGAGAATACATCCCCCATTTGATCTGTATGCTCTGATTGGAATACCAAAAGCCAGGATTCTAATTATACTAGTCGGTACTCCTCTTCGCTCAATTTTAAAAACAGCTTGTGGTGGTCAACTCGATCAAAAGCCTTGGAGGCATCAATAAAACCAATAAAAACAGAGGATTTTTGTCTTCTGTAAGTTTCTACCATTTCCTTAAGTGCATAGATACATAGATCAGTACCATGCCTGGCCTTGAAACCAAACTGGTTATCTGAACTATACAAATAAACACACAACCTATCTAATAAAACTCTTTCCAGGACTTTTGATAATACACTAGCTAAAGCAATAGGTCTATAATTATCCACACTCCCCACCTTTCCTGTTTTGTCCTTAATGACAGGCACCAAAGTTATGGACAACAGAGAGTCTGGTAACACCCCATGAGACATAAAACCAGTAAAACATATGGCAAGGAGGACTGCAACCTTCGGGTTGGCCCATTTCAGGTGCTCTGCAGTAATATGATCTGATCCGCTAGCTCTCTTATCAGCAAGCTGTGAAAAAGCTAGATAGATCTCATTGGCTGTAATTCCAATTGTTTCACTCTTGATGACATGGCCAACTTCATACGGTTCGCTATTAACACAATTAAATAGGTCAAAGTAATGTTGCCTCCACAACTCTGCTATGTTCTGAGAGTGACAGCGTGGTTGAGAGTTGACCGTGGTTATATTACAGTTTGTTGTGTTGTTATGGCGTCAACAGCAACACAATCTTTGCATCCCTGATCAAGATTCATCATGTGATTGTTCATGAGAAGCCGATGGCACACAGAGCCCTGGCTTTGCATGTTTTGCATACTGATTTTGTTTGCAGGCACAGACACCCACATAAACATGACCTATTTCTATATTTCTGACACATACTGTATACTCACACACATGCCCAAAGCATGGCCAGACACTCACTATTGAATGTACCAGTCCTGACATTATGCCAGGACATACATTCACTCATTCATACACTGCCCTCTACTGCTGAACCTTAAACAAAACATAGAGACATTTCCTCACTTTAAATTAAATGACAAAGTTGTATGAGACTAAGACATTACGCCTGCATTACAGTGGCTGACAAATTAGCATATTGTTTGCCAAAATTTGATCCTTGCTCAACCTCCAGTCATGAATAGTGTAAAAATGCACACGCAGCAGATGCAATAATAGGACAGATAATGAAAATATTGAATTCAATCAGTCATCTCCAAAATGATGCTATCTGGATTCCCATCACTTACTGGAATATGAATACAGAAAACACATTTTTATTCATAGTGTTCATCTTTTTGTTGTCTTCTGTATCTTTGATCTGACTATAATTGAATCCTTGTTCAAGAGTCATAGCCGTAACATGCATCCATTAACATGTCATTCTGATACGGACGATTCTCCTTGGAGTGAAATGACTCTTCTTTTTCACGTGATAAAGAAGCTGATGGTAAATGGTATTAACTGATCTTCACTGATAGTCAAACAGCGGGGTATGGTAAGGAATGTGAATTATCGTTTTGCAACAAATATATTTTTGTGATCAAATGTTTTTTATTTACATTCTACTAATTAAGAAATATCACAAACAAACCACAGGCAAAACACTGGAACATAAAAAACGTGTCCCAGGGCCAAAACATACAAAGAGATTAGACGGGTGGGTGAAACACAAAAAGAACGCAACAGAAAGAGTGACGTCCACAGCCTACAAATAATACATACATAAACACACACACACACACACACACACACACAGACAGATAGATAGACACACTATGGTTGAAGGCACACCAACCACGTTGATATCTACAGGAACATCTTTCATCCTGTGTAGATGTAGTGCAGAAGTCCAACAGAAGTAGCCTTTTACCTTTGTAATAATCTAAATTACTCTGCATACTTTATCTAGAAGGTGTTGCTGATAAGATTATGTGGGGATTTGCTATTTTGTTTTTCAGGTTAAACTGGGACTATATATTTCCATTAAAATGCAACAGTTAAATTGAAGAGCAGTAGAAGAGATGGTAAGTATGGCAATATAATGTGAAATGGAAACCTTATAAGTGTGAATACAGATACTAAACGTCTCACTTAAAGAATAATCTAGAGATTTTGTTTCTCCAGCAGAAACACTGAGACCTTTAATGGATTTAGTATGTTTTCATATCCAGCATCTTGTGGAATGAATCACAGTACAGACTACCACTATGTAGGTAAGAATCTGGAGGGCATGGGCACCCGGATAGCTCAGTTGGTAGAGTGTGCGCCCACATACAGAGGTTTACGCCTTGACGCAGTGGGCTTGGGTTCGACTTCGACGTGTGGACCTTTGCTGCAATTCATACCCCCACCCCTCTCTCCCCTTTCATATCTTCTGCTGTAAAGGCTGAAAATGCCCAAAACGAAATCTGGAGGGCATAGTCACAAATGGAAAAGGAGATGAAACCATACATGATTCATATAGTTTGGTAGGCTTTGGCCTCTACAGTGTGATGCAGATGATAAACTTAACACAGAATAACTTTATGTGCATGTTATTTGAATAATTTTGAAACCAGATGTGGTACAAAAAAAAGTGAGATGGGGCTTTGAAGCAATACTTACATTGGCTGGTGTGTGTTTTATGTTTTATTATGCATTACAGAGGGGATTAGTGTGGCTAAGGTCATGTAATGTTTAAAATCAATGATATCAGTCATCAATCAGAGAGAGGGAGAGAGAGAGAGAGAGAGACAGAGAGAGTGTGTGTGTGTGTGTTTCATTCAGTATTCCCTATTGACCTTGCTGATCCCTGACCAGTGAGGCGTTGACAAGGCGTTCAACTAAGCAACTGCTCTTACCACCTGAAGAAATATCATCTAAAGATCAAGACAGAAAAGACAGGCACAGTACACCTGCTTTAACCCCCGGGGATCCAATAAACCTTGCCATATTTATGGTGTGTCATTAAAAGCTCAAATAAGCACATTTCAGTATTTCCTTCTGGATAGTGTAAGACTTAATTTGAATCTGAAACGTCTTCATCCCCCTCTAGAGGCAGACAAGAGGAGCTACATGAAACAGTGTATTGCATGTGTCTCTTTCATCATCTTCCTTCCGTCATTGCTCAACTGTGAATCACCTGAATAATGTGTGTGGTGGTAATATCCCCGGTATTTTTCTAAATCCTGTCACTGCTCTGCTATCATGTTTCAAAGCTGCACGACCATTTTTTTTAATCACACAGAACTTATTAGTTCCACTTGTAACCATTTTCAGTATAGTGTATATATTTCTGTTTACTAGCCTACTCTGCATATGTTTACTGGTTTGTATATTTAGCACATTTTTATTATCGATTTTTAAGTTTAACAGACACACCAACAACAGAACACACACACACACACACACACACACACACAGACAAATCACACCCAAAACGAACAGCAGACGCTGCATTGTCTTCAAACTAAGTTCAAAGAAGTATGGAAAAAAACGTACATATGTTTATATATAAATATAAAATAATTTCTACCGCGGTTGCCGTAGTGCGGTATCCACAGACTATATGGGTATACCCATAGACTGTGGTCTATCGCTACTCATGAGGGGGTTATTGTGGTATACCCATAGACCACAGTCTATGGGTATACCACAATAACCCCCTCATGAGTAGCGTAAGTTAGAGCGAGAATAGCAGGGTGCGTGAGTGAGTGACGTCAGTGCCCGTGTGGTCGCGCAAGGAGAGAGCGAGCGGTAACGGAGAGTAGCGTATGAGAGAGGAAAAAGAGATGGCAAAGTTGATGTAAAGCGAGTTAAAAGTGAACAAAGCAACAAGCTAGAGCTTCTCAAGATACGGTGGCTTTATCTATTGTCAATACTGCAGGTAAAGTGATTGGCAAAAACATTGGCTTAAACCTTGCGGTAGGTTTCTAGTTTTTATTCTTAACTGTCTATGGTTTTCCACACAGCGAAACACCTCACGGTTCGACAGTTAAAGAAATGGACCAACAGATCCTGTTGTTCTGGACGGAGACCCATAGACAGTTAAAGAAATGGACCAACAGATCCCGTTGTTCTGGACGGAGACCCATAGACAGTTAAAGAAATGGACCAACAGATCCCGTTGTTCTGGACGGAGACCCATAGACAGTTAAAGAAATGGACCAACAGATCCCGTTGTTCTGGACGGAGACCCATAGACAGTTAAAGAAATGGACCAACAGATCCTGGACGGAGACTGTCGGTGACCAGTGAAGGAAAATATAAGCAACTGAGCTTGACGACGTAGTTGTGACGTAGGCAACGTGTCTGAAAGTTGTAAGTCTTCTGGTAGCTGTGCCAAAAGAAATCTCAATCATTCCCAATCAGCAGAGACGGAGAGCGTAAGTATATGTTAGGAGATAACACAGGCACAAGCTAATTACTGCTAACTAACATGCTAGTTAACGTTAGTAATTCAACCTAAACAGCTGATGTAAGTTGAAACTGTCTGCGAGCTTCTCCTGACAACACGGTGATTTGTCGACTATGCCACAGCAAGTTGCGTGGTTATGACACAATCATTAGCCTATTTTTACAAAAATGTCTGCTATGGAGCCATAAGGTGAGCTAAGGTAATGGAGCCTTTTATACATTGTTGTGTTTCTTTAGAAATAAACAATGCAAAAATAGAGTGTTGAAACGCTTCAGATGTAAAGTCATTCACTGTCAAAGTGGCGCCAGAATGAATGGCAGACAATGGAAGCTAACTGCAGGTGATGGCTTCGTAGCATTAAAATGGCGCCATGAGAGCTTCGTTTAGAGAGGAGAGCCTTACCCCCTTAGTTTTCAGTCTGCAAAAGTTTTAGATGAACTAACGTTACACTACTATAAGTTACTGTAATTAGCCTACAATAAAACCTCCAGAAAAAAATATGTCTTTTCATGGTCAGTTTGTCCAATGAGAGGATTTTACGTTTTTTTTATTAATTATTTGGATTTTGGACTGTTTTCTGACAAAATAAACACGTCAACTTGGACTCTGAGAAACATTTTAATAGTTACTTTATAGACCAAACGATGAATTGATTAATCCAAAGATTAATCAGCAGATTAATAAAAAATAATAAAAAATATAAAAAAATAGTTTTTTGCAACCCTGAACATTTGATACACTTCATGTGCTTTTTATTTGTCTCTGTGTTTTTATGTTATGGTGGTGTTTAATCAGCTTTCACACCCTAGTACTGAATAAATATTTCCACTATACTTGTAAATTAATTTACAAACAGCTTTATAGCTCTGTAAGATTATTTTAAGTACCTTGGGGGGTGTAATATATTAATTGATTGATTCATTTTGGTACTGAGCATCAAATGAAACATGAAAAATTATGTGCAAAAAGACAGCTGTTGCCAAGACAACCAAGGTCACACCTTTGTCTCGGGTGACAGTAGCTCAGTCCGTAGGGAGTTGGGAGCTGGGAATCGGTGGGTCGCTGGTTCAAGTCCCCCGTATGGACCAAAGTATGGTGGTGGACTGGTAGCTGGAGAGGTGCCAGTTCACCTCCTGGGCACTGCCAAAGTGCTCTTCAGCAAGGCACCGAACCCCCAACTGCTCAGGGTACCTTTCCATGGGCAGCCCCCTCACTCTGACATCTCTCCATTAGTGCATGTATTGGACTTGAGCATGTGTGTATAATTCATGCCTGTGTGTAATAACAACAGAGTGTAAATTGTAGTTTCCCCATTGTGGATTAATAAAGTATAATAAAAATGAATTATGCAGAAACAGTTGAGACAATAATGTGATTCTCAATAGTTAGCCGCCCATGAATTCACATTTCTCAGAAACTGTGTTGTAACAGAATGTTGGTGTTCTGGTTTCACTGTTTCTGCACAGGCTTTATTTCAGTAAAGCTAAATGGAAACAGTAGGCCATTCTCCTCTTCTACCATTTGTTATAAGCTAAGACACTGACTATATGTCTCATTTTGGGACACACACATATATAAAAAACAGACTTGAAATAGTCTTTTCAGAATATTTTCTTAGTTTTCACTAAATAAATGAGCCAACAGGTGTGACTGTACAGGACAATTGCTTTTTAATGCTGAAAAGTGTGTAAGCTACTGTCACATACCACATTACACGAAAGACACAGATACACATACAAAAAAGCAGGTGCCTGGGTAGCTTACCTGGTAGAGCAGGCGCCCATAGTTTTACTCCTCATGCAGCGGCTTTAGGTTTGACTCCACTCTGCGGCCCTTTTGCCACATGTCAATCCCCCTCTCTCTCCCCTTACTTGTCCTATTTAATTAAGGCCTAAAATGCCCATAAAATTATCTTTAAAAATACAAAAAGGCACATATTAATGCAGGCCATTTCACCCTATCTCCAACTGCAAAAGAAACTTCAAAAAAACACAAATACTATCAACCAATGTGTACTTTGCACAATTAATGCTGTAAATTAATCTATGTGCTCTGGTCCTTCCTTCTTTTCTAGTGTGAAGGTTTTATTTATTTTTTCTGTGATTCACATTTCTGGCACAGTGGCCCACTTAAAAAAGACAAATATGTTCTTTCAGTTTCATAAATATATACATGTTCACTTCAGGTTTGCAAGTTACAGGTATGTGTGCTGTATTTTTGAAATTTTTGCTTGTTTGTGTCTTTTACAATTCAAATTTTAACAACAATAAGCAATTGTTAGAGACTTATATAATCCTGATGGACAGTTCTGTGGTTCAGAGAGGGAGAGTAAGGGTGGGTAAGAGATTAAACAAAGCCCTTCTCTCTCCCTCTCATTTAGGGAATGGATATCTTTTGGATTTGAACAATTCTGATTCGGATTCTGCTTCTTTAGTTTATTTTAGTTTGTTTAGTGAAGCCTGAATATTGCAAATACAGAAAGTGATTTACAGGTCATATTGGCTTCCCATGGCTGTCTATCCTGTAAGTGGTGGTAACTAGAAGGCTCTTCATAATGACAAGGACCTGTTCTCTGTAACTCACTCCATATGGAAGACATCAGACCCCACTGGGACCTGTGTCAACCAGAGTGTGAAACGTCAGAAGCGTGCATACACTGTTAGACACACACAAAACTATACACCTCCATTTACACAAGCACACATCCATAGCAAAATAAATACACACAAAGGCCAAGCAAGTGTACTTGGAAGCGAATAGAGATTGATCTTTCTACTCAGACATCTGCTCGGTCTCAGAGACAGATGGCGAGCCAATCAGACCGCCTGGTGCCTCTGCTACTCTCCGCCTCCCATGCCACCCTGCCGCCCCTCCCCTAAACCTGCATCGTGGCACACATGACAGGTGGCACCTTGCAAATGTGACACCGCCGTTGCCCTGAAAAATAATTCATGTATTCATTATAGGGTTGAACGATTAATTGTTTTCAAATTGAAATCCAGATTTGAAAGAATGCAATTAGCTAATTGTGAAGACCGTGATTAATGAAATGTGCAACATTTAGTGGAATGTTTTGACGTAACATTTTAGTGTTTGGCATGGTGTTATTTCAGTTAGCTTAATAGCTTGTTTGATTTGCAGTGAGAGATGATCTTAAGGAAAGTTCCCCATGCCAATCTCTATGTATGGTGGAGGTTATGTGATGATGGAGGTCTATTTTAATTCCACAGGCCAATGGAACTACTTCAGGATGCATAGCATCCTGGATCCATGAAATAACTGGCCTTTAAAAATAAAAATGTGCCTGCCTCTATGGGAATTTAACATAGGGGTGTGTATACTTATGCCCCCTGTATTTTAAGGAATAACATTTATTTATTTACAATACATTATTAATTCACAAAGAAAATTGGTGTCCTTAAAAGGTTGGATTTTCCTACATTGAATTAAGGCATCAAGATCAATTTCCAAAAGATGTTTTTTTATTCCTTATTAACTTTAGCCTGGGTGTGTAAACTTCCTCAAGCCACTGTAAATGCTGCTATTGAACTGAGGCATATCAGACATTTCAGTTTACAGGAAAGTACTGATATTCTTTTTTTTTTTAGGAATTGTTTGTTTTAGTTTTTTTTTGCTTTAGCTTTTGTGATAAATCTCATGTGTTTGATTGTTCAATTTTCCATGGTTATTAAAAGACCAACACTTATAGCTGGCAATTCATATCTAAGTTTTCATCCTTGCATTGGAATATAGAGTCGTTTTGATGGTCTCTCATGTTATAATGCTCCTTGACATGTTTTATCTGTTACACCGTGAATACTGAACTTTAGCTAAACTTAAAAAATAATTACCGTAAATCGAATCGTAATAGCAATATCTGGCAGAAAAATCACAATTGTATTTCTTCCAAATCGCCCTAATTCATTACATTCAAACTAGCAAGCAGCAAATAACCAGAAACCCTATTTCACAACAAATGAGTTCACATCTAAGATCAAAGACAAGATATGATATCCACAATCAGACATAAAAAGCAGCAGACAGAGTACATTGACCTCATCCTTTGCATCCATACCCAGAGGCTTCAGGCCTCAGGTTCAGCCACGATTGATTAAACTGGAATGCACTACGCTTATCGTGTTTTGATGCTGCAAACCCGACCAGAAAACCCTCATTTATTTGCCCTGAAAGGTTCCACAGCAGATTGACCTTCTCAAGGGGACAGCCGTTAGATAAATGTCATATGTGGACTTTGCTGTGGGCAATATCCTGCAAGCCAACTAAAATAAGATGAGAATCTCCTAAAACCAGCACAGGAATCTCATCTAAACATTTCTGTCTGTTTGTTCTGAAAGCAATAATAGGCTGCACCCCCATATAGTAGGTAATGTGTGAGTATACGGGTAGTGGGTAAATGTATGAGTGTGTTTGGGCGAGAGAAGGAAAAAAAGATGCAGCTCTTTCTTGTGCTGCTGTTCAATCAATGAAATGTCTTACAGTGAATACAAATACACATCTCAGCCCACGTTTATGCACAAACTTACACCATATCGAGCCAAGAATCAAATAATTAGTGAGCTGGTTCCATCTGAGCAACTTCAACGCATTACAAGGCACCGCATAGGTAGCCAGAACATAGATGGAGAGCCCTAATAAACATTAGGATGAAGGCAGAGAGTCAGAGCCCAGGGAATCACTGGCAGACTTTGATGAGCATCTGCCAGGGTATACAGGCTGGGTCACGTCCTGCTCGTTAATGCCTGTTTCATTAACTGCTTCCTCACATCACTCACACAAGATAAGCTCAGTTGATAACCTGGCTCACAGCCGGTCAGCCATTAGACGCACAAAGAACGCTGCCACACTCCACTGGACTGGGAGACTGCTGCATACATTAACATGCAGGAGGGGATGCTCTGTGCAAACACACATTCACATATTCACACCTGAGACCTTTTCCTGGCTTTACACACACACACACACACAAATGACCACAGCTGAGTGAGCAGATACTCTGGTGAAGTCAATTAGAATTGAGGCGCCTTCACCTCTGCAGCTCATCAATAGTCCTTAAACAGGCTGCAGTGTAAACAGCACAGACGATTTAATGGTATGCTGTGGTCTTTCTCTCTCTCTCTCACACACACTCCAACTCCAACACTTATACATGTATGCATGTGGTGAGAAGTGAGAACCATTTCTCTTGTTGTGCTGCCTCTTGGCTACTCTAATTTATTCTCTTTTCTCTTGTTGTTTTGTTTTTCTCTTCCTGTATCTGCCAACCCTTAAGGCCGTGATCATGGGTGTAAATCTCATCTAACAATTGGGGTTGGACAATATACAAAAAGATTCTGAAGAGCATTTTTTGAAAAGGACACAAATAATACAGCCACAATTATACTTGTAGAGAATATGTGTACACAGAGGAATGTCTTAATACTATCATTAGTGTAGCATGGAGACTTTATCATTATCCTTTTTTTCAGTGTTTCGCTTGATTCAGTGAAAAAGCTGACTAAATTGACCAAAATATTATTCTTTAAAACCATTTATTTATTTTAAGTTTAAAATCAAGCCACAAAAATACCATAAAACATAATGACTTATTTTGAAAAAGTGACCCCATATAAAATAAATACAATGCTTTAGGACACTTGTCAAATTAGCTGATCATAATGTAAATTAGTGAGCCAATGGTAAAGCTCATCTGCTCACCCTGACAGCCACACACCTCCAAAAATATTAACTAAGCTTAACACACTTACCCAAGTCTCTACATCTGCCTCCTTTGCCTGTGACATAGTGACATTAGTATTTCCATAAGCACCCATTCTTATAAAGATGTTACCAAATAGTCTTGATTTTAGGACTTATTGTACTTACTTGGTGTTTTGGTGTACTGAAAAAGGATCTTATGTCTGTTTTTCTTTTCTCTGTCATTTTATCTGGGCAACAACAACACACATTTTTAAAGTCAGATGTCTAATATGAGTTAGGTTCATAGATCCACCACGCGGCCATACATAATTATAAAATAATCTTGCATCCTCCACACAAATATTAGGTTTCGTCTGGGACAGAGGATTTAACTGCAGAAAACCTAGTTATCTTCCACTTAACATCATACTGACAAAAACCCAACCTGTAGATCTTCAATATCCACCCTAATATCAGTTCACACATGAAGTTAGGCTTATCGCTGTGTTAACGTTAGTTGTAGGTGCATTACCCAACAAGCTGTTTAACAAGCTAGGTAACGTTACATTATGTTATACTAACATAGCAAACTTTTTTGTCACGACTTATTTATTAATTACGTTAATGTGTATAAATAGCCTTGAACCACCTACTTACTACATTCCACAACTAACGTTACAACCACTATGTTCTGTCATTCTCCCGCGGTTGGCCTACCCCCGAGCGGCCAGACTTGTGTGTAAAGCAGGGAGTGGACCAAACCATTGTGGGGCAAGGGTGGGAGGACTATAAATGTTTCAAAACTTTAAAAGTATTCTTGGGTTTTGGATTGTTTTACTACTTACATAGATATTTTAAGTATACATCACTATGTAATTTACCAATAACTATGTTATATCTCTATGAGGGGGGACTCCTGCAATTTACGCCTATGGCCGTGACACACCAAACCGATAATCAGTCTGGCGAGGTCAGTTGGCTCGTTTGAGATGAACTGCGCCTCGCCTGTAAAAGTGGACGAGAGCAGGCGGCAGCAGCAGGGGGCGGGGACAAAAAGCTGCGGTAAAGTCGTACAGTTTCCAGCCGATTTCAGCAGCCTTCGAGCTGAACAGGAAGTGACAAAAACACTGTGGTGCGATTCCGATTTAGAAAAATGTTATCAGACCACCATATCAGCCTGTACACACTCTCTAGTTGTTTTAATTATGACAGAGTAACTCTCAAAACGCTCTACATGCGATCTGTTGCTGATGTTAATTAACAACACACTGTAGATGGTCCGTGATCTGAACAGATTAAGTCTCTCTGACTTCTAACATGTGTTCTGTACAGAATAAGCCTTTAAATCAGACAAATAGCAGTTAAAATCCCTCCGATTCAAAATCAGTAAAAAAGTTAAACAGTTAACAGTTAAAAAAAAAAAACGACACCAACAGATGGATGGTGAAGGAAGATTGATTCCACATAGTGAGTGATACAGAGTGCACTGTAAATAAAAATAATATTTTTCTTATTATTTGTGGGGGGCTTAGGAACGTTTTGGGGTAGCTTCAGCCCCCTTAAAATAGGCCTAACAACGTCCATGCTGCCCAGCAGCAAATGGCAGACCAAGCTGCTAGCCAACGATAACTGCTAGGAAACGTAAACTGCTATGCATCATTAGCTGGTGAGGAAAGTTGGGCAGCTAGCAAGAGACCAAAGCAAAAGCTACAAGGAGAATAAATATCCCACTTACATTTTCCAAGTGGCCAGAAAAAGCACTCCTGTTTGATGATAATGTTGCTCCGTTTCTGCTAGCTAGCTAGTTCATGTTAACCATAACAAATTTAGCAGCAGCTGTATGGGGCATCATAAGCCCAGACAGTCTGCGCTTATTTCAGGCCAGCTGCTGTTTTTGTGTTTGAAACTGCCACATATGCAATTTCAAATGTCTAACCACACAGATAAAGCCTGATTTCCTTTCAGGCCGTTTTACTTAGGCTAGGCTACTGTATAAATAGCCTGGGTAAAGTTCAGCAATACCCACATCTAGACTTGCTATTGTGCTCTATGTCACCTGATTGTTTCAAAATGAGCCCAAAGGTGTACCTATTGCATCTTTGTAGAGATTGCAAATAATTTTAAAGCTATGAACGTGATTAGCAGGTCATTGAAACACATTGGATTGCGCAATGAAAACAAAACAACAACCACGCATCCAACACCAATTTGATAATGTGTTCTAAAAAGGTAGATCATTTTTCCAATAGCAATACCGTAGGCTACTTAATCTTAGTTGCAGTTTCTTTTATCATGAGCTTAACTATTTTATATGTGCTCAATGTTTCAAAACCTTTGGTAAGTAGCTATAAAAAAGTAATTGTTACTTGTAGCCTACAACAACAATGTGTCATTAAAAATATAATGAAAAGATACATAGTATCCAAAAGCAGCATGAACAAGCATTCATACCTATATACATACATATGCAGCAACATGAGCATCCAGACAGTCACACTTATTGCGCAATCCCTCAATGGACTATCAATTCAGTTCAATTCATTTTAGCAGCATGAATTTTAGTTAGTGCAGTTTGGTAAAAACTGTTTTTAAATCTATTTATTTTGCACTGATGGATCACAGTCTGCCTGACGGTAACAGTTCAAACATGGGGTTGCCTGGGTGGGAGGTGTTCTTTTACCTCACACAACAGACTTGATTTCTATTGTAGGCATAGCCGCTCCAATAACACACCAATCTATTACTATTCAGATTTATCACACAGCAACACAAACAGCCAAGTGTTTAAAAAGCAATGCTAATTTCTTTGTCTTAGAAACAGCAGATTGAACAACCAGGGGTGTCAAAGACATTTTTTCCTGTTGTAAAGTAAAAGTGTTTCTTTTCCCCTGCAGCAACAGAGCTTTAGTTAGCTGACACCAGCAGAACCAGCTCCTCGACATCACTCAAGCATGACTGTTCTGCAGTCAGACTGCAGCTTTAGGAAATGATTAAGCAGAAAGTTTTTTTTTTTTTTTATATTTATTTTTTATAGAGAAACAAGAAATTAAGCAAAAAGGGAAATGGAGAGGAAAAAAGGACTTTGGTAGTAGAACAATAACATAAAGTGGATAGGAAAACAACATCATCAAAAAAACAGCAATAATGAAACACCATCTGTGCCTGTGCTTCTCATTCATACTAATGACCCATAACAATGTCAGGTATATAGTGGTTAAGCAGGAGAACCTTGAGATACTTTCAGTTCTGGCAGTAATATAAAGGTGTGTGTTTCTGTGTAGGCGTTGTGTGCTTTTTTTGTACAGGTCAGGTGTGTTGTAGGTGTGGATTGTGGATAGATAGAAACCATTAAATGGTATGACTGAATTTTTACTAGATGTGAATTACTGAGTTACTGTGCTCTCTCCAAGCAGATCTCACAAAAAAAGTATCAAATACTAATTTCCACAGTTACATACACACACTTACACAAAATAGTATCTGCTTCTTTGCCTCTGCCATTGTTACAGAGCAGTAATCAATTATCTCAGTATGATGTCATTCTGCTAACCATCCCCCATACTGTTCACCCATCCATGTGTAAACTGGCTGCTCTATTGTTGTGTGCATCAGATCAGGACTGGAAACTACAATACTAATCTTATATTGGGAAAATAATCTCCAAACACTGATAATAACTTGTGTTTCATTGTGTCAGGTTTTTAGGGATAAGCACTAATTTTGACATAGCTAAGACACATATGTACACACACAAACAAACAAACAAACACACACACACACACACACACACACACACATTCAGTACATCACGTCATAGAGCAGTGATTTGATTACTGTTGAATGAATCCTCTGGCTTGATCACACTGAGTCATCTGGTCTCGATCCTCAGTGACAGAATAATTGAATGAGGGACAGTAATGAAGAGACATGGACACCAACATGAAGGGCAGCGTAAGGTCTTTGTTTTTGGGTTTCCTCTCTTTCTAACTGGTTTGTAGCTGGATGCTTGCCCAAGTATAAATAACACATCTTTTATCGAGTTATCAACATGACTTCACAACAGGCAAAGTTCAAGCCACATCTGTACAGTAGTAATTGCTTTGCCAGGTGTGTGATGATTTCATCTACAACAAAGCATTTTTCATGCCGGAAACAGACAGAAGAGCTCTGAACGCCGCTGTCTCACTGTGACAGTGAAGCTGAGAGATGTTGAGAGCTCACTGTGTGCAGAGCAGAACCCTCCAGTAATATGAATATAATCCACTTAGCTCCTGTGTGTGTCAAGATACCAACTTGCCCTGCTTTCTCTCAGCTGTATTCGCTGGGCCCAGTGTAACAGATAGCAAAATGCATATTGATCCTGATTATGGAAAAAGACATTTCACTCTGACAGAACAAGAGATCTGCAAAAATAAAACAAGATGAGCCAGAGCAGAAACAAGAGATGAACTCTGTTCCCATTTTTTTGACGGCGTCATCTCCGTCTCTAAACATGGTTCCATGTGTTCAATTTATGATAAATCCTGGATTCACTGCATCAAAAAACTAAACTCTCTGACTGAAGCCTGTAAGATATTTTAAGATTTAGTCTGTAATTACTGTATTGCTGTTATTTACGCCCTATGCTCATTACCTTTTTCAGGTTTAAAGCACCTCTCTACCCCCCAAGGTACAGTATATCCATCTTGGACATAGCTGCTTTTCTCTGAGCCCTAAAGATAATTGGCTCAGTGATGAGCATGATGGTGCCAAAGACTATAGCTGTTCCAGTTCTGATTTAAAGTATAATGAATCCTGCAACTACTGTAAGAACACACACATTAGTTTGACCCACAAAAGGAAATACTTGCATGTGATCACACATGTCCAGGATTAAAAATTGTGCAGTAGTCACACATTTCACTTTAGGTGAAAGACAAAGCTAGGGGACATGTACAATCTCTGTGATAAAGAACATGTCCCATTGAGGTCAAATGATACAGTGGTGCTCAAAAGTTTACATACACATGCTTAAGTTGACTAAAAAGAGGAATAAAAAAATCATGTTTTGGAAATTTATTTTAATACCTAAATTAAAAATGAGGTAAAATCCAACCTTTAAGGACACCAATTTTCTTTGTGAATGAATAACGTATTGTAAATAAATAAATGTTCTTATTTAAAATACAGGTCATAAGTATACATACCCTATGTTAAATTCCATAGAGGCAGGCAGATTTTTATTATTAAAGGCCAGTTATTTCCTGGATTCAGGATATTATGCATCCTGATAAAGTTCCCTTGGCCTTTAGAATTAAAATAGCCCCACATCATCACATACTCTTCACCATGCTTAGAGATAGGCATGGTTTTATTTCAGTTAGACTAATACCTGGTTTGATTTGCATTGAGAGATGATTTTATAGAAAGTATCCCATGCCTATCTCTAAGCATGGTGAAGAGTATGTGATGATGTGGGGCTATTTTAATTCTAAAGGCCAAGGGAACTTTATCAGGATGCATAATATCCTGAATCCAGGAAATAACTGGCCTTTAATAATCTGCCTGCCTCTATGGGAATTTAACAAGGGTAATATACTATGACCCTGTATTTTAAATAAGAACATTTATTTATTTACAATACGTTATTCATTCACAAAGAAAATTGGTCCTTAAAGGTTGATTTTACCTCATTTTTAATTTAGGTATTAAAATAAATTTCCAAAATGTTTTTATTCTCTTTTAGTCAACTTAAGCATGTGTATGTAAACTTTTGAGCACCACTACCATCTAGTTTGTGATCTACTCCAATATCAAATGACAGTATGTCTCTGTGTCTTGGCTGGAGACAGACGTGTTATTGATCTCTTTATCCTTCACTAAAACAGAAACCCATCAGAGCAGGCAGACAGACAGAGAGATGGAATTGGCATGGAATCCTCCATATGTTGGTTATACAGTGTATAAAAACATGCCCGTATTGAATTAATCTATGAAGATGAAGGACATTTAAAAATGACTTTTTGTCACTTTTCCCTCCCAGTCATTGTATTTTATTGATCTCACCCATTCATAACAATATTAAGATACTTGCCAGAATTCTCATATAATAGTTTCCCCCCTTTTTGCCCAGTCTCTATATGACTATGAGCTTGTGTTAGTCTGGGCCAATCCCATTAGTTCCAAACCAATAAAGCCCAGAGGAGAACTAAAACACAATATACTGCATTTATTTAGTTGTTTCAACTTAATTGTCCTGTTTGTGGTAACTGAATCAGGTCACTTCCTGTTGCTTGAGCTTGGTGAGTGATTATATCTATGTATGAAAATTATGTGTGTGAATGTTTGATGTGAGTAATGTGGGTAACGTGTTGTAATTACCAATTGTGCTGTAAGTGTGAATTATGCTGAATTAAACTTAATAAAGATGCTCCTGCAATTACTTAAGGAGATAATCACTAATTCACCTCAAATATTAATACACACAGAGGCAGGAAGCATGATAAATATTGATCTTGACCCACCCACAAACACAATGCGCACACAATGCGCACACACACACACACACACACACACACACACACACACACACACACACACACAGACCTGCATGGACTCTCATTAATAATTCAAATAGGTTCAAGCCCTGAAATTGTCAGCATGAATACAGATGCCATGGATTTTGTGAACAAATCACTGAACACTGAAATTAGTTATCCAATGTCAACCTTGTTCAGCCTGTATTTATTGTAAAACAAAATTCAACACAGACCGGGATTACTGTAAATCATGTAATTCCTTAGCATTGGTAAGCTCAACATCCATGAAAAAGTCTCTGCCAAAGAAAACACCAAAAGCCAAAGCCAGGGATGTCCATATTGAAGTGTTTCACTCAACTGGCAAAGAGCGGCTCAGAATTATAATAATAAATGGTGGCAAAATAATAGCTGTGTGCACTGATCATATGTAAAACAAAGTGACATTAAAAAGTTGTGACAGTAAGCTAGTTTTGTGAGCTAGGGTGACAGAAAGAAAATCTGGGGTGACAGCATGGTTGTCAGCTATAACAGTAAGAGCACTTGTAAGGGGCCGCCTTCCATGCTAATGCTAACATAAGCAGAGGCAGTGCAAAATCTCATGAACTCTTCTCCCACCCTGCTCCTTTTACTGCTGCCTCTCCCCTGAGTGGGGTGCATGGCCTATCGCCATAGTAACAGACAGCCATGACAGGTGGAGATAGCAGGTAGTGCGGCGATGCATGACTCCCCCTGGGACTGCAGAATGCCAACACTATAGAATGAGAATGAACAGAACAAACTCTCATATACAAAGTACACCCAGCATACAAGATGTACTTTTGATTCATTGAAGGTAATCATGAGAAGGCTCCATGTCTCATCTGTTTTCTACACATGCAGCAAAGCCACCCTGCCATGGTTTCACTGTGCAACCGGACAGAGCTGAGAGAGGAGGTCAATGGATTTACGCATGTTGTGTGCTTCTATTTTATCGCTCTCTATGGCAAGATCTGAACCCAACCAAGCCAAGCCAATCTGTTTCATGTCAGTGAGGGACAGGGTTCTGCACTAACAAGATCATTCAAATCCTCTGTCATGTCCTGCTGAAAATCAGTTTTTTTCTATATTGTGTAGTCCTAATTGAATTGATTTAGTCTTAAAGGTATAAAATTATTGCATGCTACTAATAATCCGTCACACGCACGCATGCATGCAGGCACGCACGCACAAAGCACATCTTTAGCAACTTATATACATGCACTGCAGACACACACATGCCATTTTCACACTAAAACATATTCAATGACATCTGTCTCCGACATGCACAGACACCATGTTCAGCACCACATGCCAATGCCCGCAGTAGTCTGTGAGGGATTTCTTCCACACCTCACCACTGCAGTAGTTGAACACGTGGAGGAGTTAGACAAAAGCTAGAGTTTTCTGAGTTGGATGCAAAAGACAACCTTTTCTTCAGTATGGAAAGAGGTTTTAGAGCCTCACTAGTAAGTTATCGGAGGATTTCAGGCTTGTGGATGGTAGTAAAGGGGAGGAGCAAACAAGCAACATCCCTTTTAATGAGATAACAGCTCACCTACTGCATTAGTGGCTCAATCAACATTTGCCATGAGGACAGAGTGATGAGAGAAAGCCACAGCAGTGAAAGAAATGAACAAAGACAGACAGTAGACATTGCTGACACTACTATACCGCTCCGAGACTCACCATGAGCAACCACACGGCTGATTCAGGCATAAGTTGGACAGCCATGTTGGGATCCTTCTATAGTTTCTTGTGACAAGGGAACGTTGCCAATTTTCTGGAGTGTTTCTCTTCGTTATCCTCTTCCTCGTTCCTTTTATTCTTGGTCTTCACCTAGGAAGAAAGCTTACCACTGTCCAGATGAAGTCCTTTGACTGTCCTTAACCAACTCCCTCTGTCTCTGAGTCAGTGCGGCAGATAGCCTCTGGTCTCTGATTGTAATGCCACAGTCCCTGGAGAGCCTGTGACTCCCCAGTCTCTCTGCGACACTTCAGACTGAGCAAAAAGCAATCCTCCTTCTTCCAGTTCTTTGATCTGAGAGCAGAGCAGACATCCCCCCCACTCCCCCTTTCACTTTTAAAACACTCCCCGAAGACCACACACCCACCTCCCCCAAACCCCTCTGACTCGAGCGCCTCTTGCTAAATGCTCCCCTCCCTCTGTTGCTGCCTTCTGCCTCCCTTTTTCAGTCTACTCTACTCACAACACAAAGCACATCCAGGCGTGCATGTGGGTTTTCGGTCTGTTCTCTTTTTCCTGTGGCTGTCCTGTTACTGCTTCACAGGATGTAACCTGCATCAAGGATGCTCCCCAGTCAAAGCACCTCTCCACTGTGGTGGGAAAGACAGACGCTCAGCTCTCCACTCAGACATCCAGCGCATAGAGATCTCCTTTAGGCTGATCCCCTGCCTCGTATATCATCAGCATGAGACAAGGGCAGAGAGGGAAGCAAATAAAGGAGTATATTATAGACAGTTTCAAAAGGACAGAGGATGAGGTGAAAGGCAGCCACGAGGAGAGAGATGTAGTGGAGATAGCAGCCACTGGTAGGAGAGGTCCACACTGCACTGAGTGTAAATGAGGGTGTGTGGAGAAGAGGGAGGGGAGAGAACGATGGAAATGCAGAGAGCGAGAGCAGACCGCACCTATCAACGCCGGCCAAAACAGCAAGGCAAAATGGGATGTGAGTAAATACACCTCAGCTCTCTTAATGAACAGAGTGTGTGACATATGATTTACATCCATAGTAGCTGTCATGTTGACAGACACCTGTGCTCCAGACTGTCAATTTTCTTTTTAGAGCAGTGTTTGGCATTCATAATTTAGACTGTAAACAGTCTTAGCGTGGCTTGTGTCCTGTGTGTGCAAGATAGAGCATGCATGGTGGAGAGATAAAGAAAATTAATGAGAGGGAGATTCTCGAGAGAAGGTCAGAAATCATGTAATCATGGGAATAAAAAAATCTGTAGCTGGAGAGAAGGCTCAAGGCTCAGTGCAATTAAGGAGCACCAGCTCAGCTTTAAATATTATTATTAATACTATTTTCATTGTGAGCAAATGTATGCACACGCAAATGTATGCACCCAACGGCACACGCATGGGTGTCCCGTTGGGTACATAATCCCATCATTGTGCTTAAATAATTTAACAATTTACAAAACCATTACATATATTTATTCCTGCATGATTCTACTGTATGTGAGTGGGTTATTTTTTTAAAGACCCCCTCCAATGAAAATCTATTTTTGAACTGTCAACATATCTTTAATTGTCAACATGTCCATATGGTGTTTTTTACATGTTACAAGACGAAGTGTAAAAAGCAATAAACCTCTCAAAAACATAAAAAAGTCTCAAAAACATAAGAGATAAAGATATCTAAGGAATCAACCCCACTAACTTGCAGGGGGCTTTCTATATCATTAGCCTAAAGCTAGGGTGAAATAAGGACTATTTGAGGAGAAGCCAGGTACGTATTGGTATTTTGCAAGCTAAATTTCACTTTTTTCAAAACAAAGGCTGACACATACGCTGTGCCAGCCACGGCCAGTTACAAGCTAACAAGTTAACAAACAACCTAAACAAATCAAAGATGTTAACTACACTTACCATTCTGATACGTATACTAGTCGACAATTTTGGTACACAACCAGAGATGGCAAAAGTACTCACTTCCCGTATTCAAGTAGAAGTACAGATAATTGTGTTAAAAAATACTCTGGTAAAAGTAGAAGTACTGATTTAACTTCTTTACTTAAGTAAAAGTAACAAAGTACAGGCTTGGAAATTTAGTAGCCTTGCGAATGACAAAGCTACCTGGACCAGACAGATGTTACTATAGAGCACGCTGAGAAAATACAGTGGACATGGAAAAAAGGCTCTTTATATGCCATTGGCTACATTTTAAATGGCTGTCTGCCAATAGGCCTAAAACATGTATAAAACATATATAAAACATATAGCTTATTTATTGTGACAGAGACTCCAGGTTAATAAGATTCTGACTGAGTAGCAAGATATGAATTCAAGTGGGATTTTGATTGACTCTAATTGGATGGGAATATACACAGACTTCAATTTGGTATTGATGCTGCAAAAATGATAACTAACTCCAATGAAATTATTTTACACTTAGTGAGGACTAGATAAGGACTGTATTTAAAGCTGATTCTGATTTCCAACTTTGGCCCTGGTGTGTCTGTTGAAACACAGACGGAGACAACTTCTCTCTGTTGATGCTTTATTACAATCAAGCATCAGTGTAAACATGGGCGTGCGTAGCTCTGCTATGGCTGTTTGTGTGGTAATAAAAGAAATAACATTGCAAAGGCTACCATTCACAATGCATAGGAATCATATATGCTAGTAAATAAATAACAAACCCACTATTAATTCATCTTAATGAGCAAGAACGTTCAACAATCGCTATTATATCGAATCAACAGCCAGGTGCAACCTAGCTAACAGATGTAACCTAGGTAACAGGTGCAACCTAGCTAACAGTTGAAGAACACAAACAAGCTAACTTTAAAATTTGCCAGAACTACAGACCAATACAACAGCAGGCTTAAATGAACTGACAACATCAGTTATATGACTTACAGTTCTCAAAGACGCACACAGACAATCTCAACTGATTATCCTCCGGACTGCTAGTTTCTTTTTCTTTTCTCTCACTTTTTTCTCCGTGTGGCGTGCGCGCCCGCTCGCGATATGATATGCACTCACAATCACTTCTGATTTACGACCTTTTGTACAAAACTAAAGTAACGAGCCAATTTTGTAAAATATATGGAACAGAAAGTACCAATATGTGTGTTAAATTGTATGGAGTAAAAGTAAAAATATCTGAGTACAGTAACGAAGTAGCCTATTTGTACTTCGTTACTTCCCATCTCTGTGCACAACCGACTCCTCATCTGAGTCTGGGTCTGACTGAGACCCAAACATGCACGACTGAATCTCTCCAATGTTTCTAGCCTTCTTGATGGCGGGGGGCAATGCCAGATTCACAATTTCTCAATAATGGAGAATGAGTAGATGCGTTTCAAACCAAAATATCAATCACATTAGAGTATTTTAACAAACATTTCAAATGTGTCTGATGATGAGAGATCACATGTTTATTCTTCATCTATTTTAAGGCCCGCTCAGTTGTGAGTAATATAAACGATGAAGTCTCAGTCACAGCAAAGCTTTCTTTCTAAAGGCTGGATCGCACACAGAGAGCAGCAAGCACGTAATTGATGGGAAGAGATTGCCACATCGGCAATAATACTTTTTCTACCACATCCCCACCCCCATTCAGATAACAAATAGGCCTGAAGAAAAACCCAGTGCCATTCATAACTTCCTCTCACAGTGCATGCTTCATGTATCCTTAAGGAAGTTCAAATATATATCACTTCATTTTTATAGCCACTATAAAAATAGTAACAAAACGGAACAATATTCCAGTTTGTATTTCACCACATAAAAATCAGTAATGATGAAAGGTATAATGATGTTGTATGTTATGTCCTTTAAGCATAACATTTTTTTTCTGGTGTGTGATATGAGCATTCTTGCCAATCCCTGAAATAAAATTACAATCAAACATCAAAAAAACGTGTACAATGGTGTCAAAATCTTTTTTTATTCAGTTTTTCTTCTATTTCATTCATTTTAATATATCATTCTACACATCAGTCTTCACAACAGTAAATGTGACCCACTCCATTTACAACACCTGCAGCCATATATGGACAGATGTTGCACAAGTCAAGCTCTCTTTCCCCCAGCCTCCCCCATGTGCCCCAGTAAACTCCTCCCCTCATCTTCAGGCTGCTCAGAGAACAAAAACAGGAAATATGGACGTACCTACTGTACTTGTTTGCCACAACTTTCGTATGAACTAGTTCTCGAAACTTAACGTACCCACGCGTGAGGGGATATATGGTGAGTAGAAGCCACCTTTTTATAAAGTAACATGAACCAAAGATAAGGGACATTGAAACTGTTTGTCATTGTCTTCAAAACCAAAATTTGCTTTTACTCTAATGTGGTGCTAAAAGCAAGGGCACAGTATAAGCAGTAATTTCAACATAGTGTATAAAAACAAATATCTAAACAGCAATTGTTCGACTTTTTTATGTTTAGCAGCTTTGTTTTAAAATTGTGTTCATAGTTTTGAATAGATTTACATTTGCAGTTGTTCTACCTAATTTCAGCAGGAGATGGCACTACCAAGCCAGAAGACTGAGTCAGTTAGTGACACAACCTTGGACAATTGGGAGTTAGTTGGCTCTGGGGGATTTGGCTGTGTCTACAAGGCCAGGCACAAGGACTGGGGAATTTCTGTGGCCATAAAGATACTTCATAAGGGTGTTTGGTAAATAACTTTGTAACTTGAAATACTTAATTCAAATGATTAAAGCATGCATATTTTAAATTTTAATTTACCAAGTGTATGTCTCTTTAGCTTTTTTTTTTATTTAAATTTTTTTATTTTATTTTTTTAGTCCTTACAACAGTCACCTACATCATTCCAGCCCCTTCACAAAACTTTGTGACGAGGCTAATCATATGGATAAGGCTGCCAGTGAGTGTGTGCTAAGGCGCTATGGAATTTATGAGGGAAATCTGTCTGGTAAAGAAACATCCATGCAACATGGAATAGTGATGGAGTTCATGGGAAGAGGATCTGTTGAGTCCCTGCAGAAAGAGCTCTCTGGCCCTCTGCCGTGGCCCCTGGCCTTCCGCTTGGCCCATCAAGTAGCTCAAGGCATGACCTTCCTCCATTCAAAGAACCTTATGCACGGCGACCTAAAGCCAAGTAATGTACTGCTTAATATGGACCTTAACGCCAAGGTAGAATGCCATCAACCTAAACTCTTATGTAGATATGAAGCTAATGTAATTGTATGTTTGATAATATGTTTCCCTTCTTTCTTTGTAGCTAGCAGACTTTGGTCTGTCCAGAATTTCAACCAGTGCTTTAAACAGCAGCAGAGAAACAAGAGGGGAGATTGGAGGCTCATACAAGTACATGCCTCCCGAGGCTTTTGAAGCATCATATGAACCTGTCCGTGCCTTTGACAGATACAGGTTGGACATAACATAGAATCATACTGCCTATATTGAAAACCTTAACAGCATCACATCAACACATTACTGAAAAATTCTTTCTCTCTTGATCAGCTATGGTATCCTGCTCTGGTCCATTCTTATGGGTAAAGAGCCCTATCCAAGTAGGTATAATCTATTTTATTGCCCTAATATGTGCCACTAAATAGTATTTATTTTTTGGCACTTCAATTTTCCAATATTTTATCCAATGAAATCACATTATGCCATCTATTTTCTCCTTTGTGCTAAACTCTCTGTGTTAAACTAAGCACTGGATGTACAGTACTGTATATGTCCAGCTCCCACTCTCAGTGTTTGCATCTTTTGATGCTTGTCTTCATCATTGTATCACATGTTCTGCAGTGGCTAGTTATGTTCTTGTGAAACTGAGGATCCCTGAAGGGGACAGACCTTGCTGTAAGGAAATTGACAAGATGAAGCTGAAGGTAGATGGGTTGGAAGCACTGGTTGACCTCATGAAGAGGTGCTGGGATGAAAGTCCCTCGGAGAGGCCTACCTTTAAAGGTGAACATTTGTTATTGTTGTCACCATATTAGAACATTTTCTACTCTAAACTATATACTTCAAGCAAACAAGCTTAGAATACTTGTAGACTAGCTTGACACATACTGTACACTATGTATTAATATATAATAAATTAAAACTTTGTTTCTGTTTTAGAGTGCTTTGAAGTAACTGAGAATATATTCTCAAAGCACGAGAAGGGAATTCATAAGGTGGTCGGTGACGTCTTGACAAGACTGGTACAAGTAATTTCAGAAAATTAAATATAGTGCAGGTTGATCATAATTTATAATTTAGGAGGAAGACTTTGAACTGGTTTATTTATTTCTATAATATTTAATATCTTCTCCCTGTTGTACTTTAGGAGTCACCAAACAGTAATCAATCAAGCTGGGACCTCAGTGTTTCTCTTCAGACACCAGGTAGACTGTTCAATACTATTAGGGGGTCAGGCGAGTGTGTCCTCATAAGTTATTCAGCTAACATGATGCTTTTTTCTCTTTTTCAGAACAGTCAGAGTCAAGCGATACTCTTGATTTTTACTTTAGCAAACAGGACACTGTCAGTGTTTCTACTAAAATAATGAGTAATGGAGACAAAGGTGAGTACTTCTGTCATTTAATGTGATGAAAAATTTGTTTTAATCCCATTAAGTCACATTAATAATTTAATTTCACTTTTTGTGTTCATTCTTTCATATTTCAAAACAGCAAAGTTTGTTGACAACAACATGGCCATGTTGATTCAAAACGTTACAGAGGTAATGGCAATAACAAAGGAGCTTGGAAACATGGTCCACCCTGAAGCCTACTTATGTGTTAAAGATCAGGAGACAACAACGCAAGATAAAATGAGAGTGCTTTATAGTAGGACATTTCGTTCAGGAGGGGTAGTGGTCAAAGCAGCCTTCTACGATGCCTCAAACAACATCATCCCGAACTAGTAGAGAGGCTCGGTAGGATTTCCTTCTGTTTAAATGATCAAACATTGTAGTTAAATCTATGACATGCTATTAAACGTTCACTTTCTTTTCCCTCAGGTGGCTAATTTTAAGGAACGTGTGGCCTTCCTGCATTTTCTGCAGGTGAAAAACTTTCTTGCCTCTGCCGCTGCGCTCTCATCTTTTATGAAAAAATCATATATTGGATTCCTGTATAATGTAATTTGTTGAGATGTTTTTTATATTTCACTAATAAACATATTGTTTCACAAAAGAAAGAAAATTAGCTCTCACTTTCTCCTTTTGGCTTAATTATCAGCAACAAACAAGTTTGCCATTGTTAGCATTATGAAGGGGGGATGTTGCTTGATTCCTAGAGCGGAAAGAGAGAGAGAGGAAGAGAGAGGAAGAGAGGAAGAGAGAAAGAAAGAAAGAGAAAGAGAGAGGGAGGGAGAGAGAAAGAGAGAGAGAGACAGACATGGTAAGAGGCTTTTCTAGTTCAATCCCTCAGTAACTGTCACAAGCAGTCAGTCAGTCACCTGCAGATGATGGTGTCGAGGGCGTCTCAGGCAACAAAGTTACTCTCCTTTCTCAGTTTAATGTACACGTTTGCAGTTTACTACTGTACTCTCACTGGGAATATCGGTCCAAACAGTGAACTGACAAAGACAAAAAACAACAACAAACCTTAATACCATTGTAATCCTCCAAGGTGAAAGTGTGTTTAAGTGTCATCTTGACCCATCCTTCTCTTCCTCAGTCCTACTGCACCACTCCACCCTATACACCCATCTCACCCCACCCCATCCTGCATTAATGCTCCCAATCCTCTTTGTGGGAGTGTGACGTCTGCTACTGTCAGAAACAGAGTTAAGCTCAGCCGGCACCAGGAGAACAGAGTGAAGAGAAGCTCCACAGATATCCAAGCAGCAGCACATTCTGGGTCTGCAGGGGGACGAATCTCTGCCACTTAAGCAAGACCTGACTCTCCTCCCTTGCGGCTGTTTGTGTCTCCAGCTATAGGGGATATTCATGGATTTCTAAATTTGGTGTTACAAGATAGTTGACTTTAGCAACAGGTTCGCCAAAACCTCTGTGCCCCTACCTGAGGGCCTTACTAGTCTCCAACTCCAGGAATGAGAGCTGACACACTGGAATACAAACTCTTCTCAGGGCAAACAACGTTGCTGCTGCATCTGCAGTTTTTAAATTTTTTACAAATTCTGGCCATTTTGGTTTAACTGCTGCACTGGCCACAAAACAGATGGCAAATAGCTTCCTCCCGTGTCAGGTGTGTCTGAAAGGTATTTGTGTGAACATGCACTCAAAGCATTAGGATTTTATGAGTGCTGTGTGTGGGAGTTGCTGGAGCCACTGTTTAATTGGAGTGTGAGGGTGTGTGTGTGAGGTGGTGGGGCCCTGTGGAGGTCGTAGCCCTGGATTTCTTAGAGATGGAGGGTCATGGTTATGAACGGTTTGGAGATGGGGAGAGGGACACTTACCAAATTGACTACCGGAGAATTGTAGGGGACATGGAACCAGCACGACCTCGCATCTCAAACAGAGATGGGGAACAACCTCACCCCTACGGGGCCTATGCCCACCCAGCGCCACATGGACATGGGCATGAGACTGCAGCCCAGCGCTACAGCGCTACACGTATCCAAGCTGGCTATGAACCAGAGAGGTCAGTCTCATACTTTTGCTCGGTCTATCACCACACTTTGTATACTGTAAGGTCATGCCCATCTCTGCTTTGCAGAAGTGATTGTGTGAAGCCTTGTAACTTCTATCTCTGGCAGCAACTGAGATGTTTACGCTTTCTAGTCTAATTGGTTATGCACTTTTACAAACCCCTTTATCAGCTAACCAAATCCTCTTATCTGTTGCATTGCCGTCATACTGTAGGTGTATAGAAAGAGTATCCAATGAACAAGACGGATCCCTTTTGTTAGCATTTCCAGTCCAACATTTGTTATAGGATCTGGCTATGTGCGTAAGGTCAATAACACACAATTAACACAATGAACTCTATGGTGCTGTGAAGGAAATGATAGAAATAAGTGTCATCTATTCATTGTCATATCTTTATACACTTGTCAAATATGTATTAAATATATAACAGACCCTGCATTTCATATTTTCCGTTATATCATGTCTGTATGTGTGTGCTTTTGTACGTCAGCATGGCAGACTACTTGATCAGCGGAGGAACAGGTTATGTTCCTGAAGATGGATTGACAGCACAACAACTCTTTGCTATCGGCGATGGGCTTACATATAAGTAAGAAATGTTTACACAAATACATTTTACCGGCTCATTTTATGATATTTAACTCTTAACACAATGACACGGATGCACATGCACACATGGTATGCATGCATGTGCACTCACAGAAGCACACATTATAGTTATGCAATGTCTTCCATTAAATGTTTAGCAATATCAGTGATGATACACCGGCTTGGGTTTTATAGTTTTATATGGAGGATTACAATGAGTAATACTACTTTCAAGGATGACTCTGAGTGGTGGCACAGACATTAAAAACAGTGTGTGTGTGTGGACTTATCAGTGTGTTAATGGGTGGCACGGTGTAGTTTCGTTAATGGAGGCTATATGCAGGGTTTATAAATACAGAGCATTTCAGTGGGTTGAAAGGCAGACAGATTATGTCTGCTCACTATCAGCTAAGTTTAGAAAACTGCTGCTTTGTAGGAATGTAATATGCTAAATGGTTCACATAAAACAACTAAAGCTACATGATCCTTGTTCATGGTGGTGAATGTTACTAGCAATATTGACCATTAATTTAATTTATGTCATACTTTCCCAGTTCCAATGTGAAGTGTTTACCTATGTATATTTTGTCTCTCCTTACAGTGACTTCTTGATCCTCCCTGGTTTCATAGATTTTACTTCTGAAGAGGTGGTGCGTATCATAACACAGTCCAGCATATTCACACGCCACAGACTGCATACTGTTCCCTGGTGCACAGTTTATTGTTTTTGTTTTTTGTAGGTGATGCACAAAGAACAATTTCTTTGGACCAACATGAATGTCTATTTCTACTTGTTCTTGACCTCAATAAAACAAATGTTTGCTGATATTTCATATTCTTGACAGATCTTTGTTATGTTCCATGGAGCACAAGGTTGTTTATTTGACTCATATTGTTTTTGTCTTTGCAAGCTCTGCTGGAACATTAAATTAATTTCTGGGTCACGTGTTATTGCTGGATAGGTGTTCAAACAGACAAACACACACACACACACACACACACACACATGCACGCACTTACGCACACACACAAACACACACACACACAGACACACACACACACGCACTTACACACACACACACACACACACACACACACACACACACACACACACACACACACACACGCACAAAGTTACACATGCTTAAGTTGACTACACCTAAACACACACACTTTGTGAATGAATAACGTAAATAAATAAATGTTCTTATTTAAAATACACATAAGTATACATACACAAATTCATAGAGGCACCAGTTATTTCATTCAGGATATTATGCATCCTGATAAAGTTCCCTTGGCCTTTACCCCACATCATCACATACTCTTCACCATGCTTAGAGATAGGCATGGTTTTATTTCAGTTAGACTAATACCTGGTTTGATTTGCACATGCCTATCTCTAAGCATGGTGAAGAGTATGTGCAAAGGCAGTGCATGGCCTCCATTTATTTATTTACAATACGTTATTCATTCACAAAGTCCAATTGATTTTTCCTCTTTTAGTCAACTTAAGCATTGTATGTCTTTAGCACCAAACATACACATTCATCCAACACTCAGCAGGTGATTTGCAAAAGTTGTCCTCTAATCTGTCCAATTTGGCTTTTTGTCTCTAAAATAAAAAACAAACCTTAACATTTGGTTAACAAATGTGCAGCTGCAACATTGTAGGGAAGATTCTTTCATGTTGTGTCATTTTAGATTTACTTTTATATATGTGTTTATCAGTGTTTTTAGGATCATAAGATAATGCTTCTCTTTCCAAATGCACTCCATTTTTAGGATCTAACCTCTGCATTGACAAGAAAGATTACTCTGAAGACACCTCTTATTTCATCTCCTATGGATACAGTCACAGAGTCATCCATGGCCATCGCCATGGCTGTGAGTACAAGCACAGCACCACCTTTCACACACCATATCTGATTGTTCCCTCAGCTTAGCATCATCCTGTTCAACAGACTATGCCAAGTGTACAAGCAAAGTGGATACGTTTTCAGTTTCATTTATTTCATCAATGAATTCTTTCCTCTCATTTCCCTGGTTGGCTGGGCTGAAGTTGATGGGTGGGATTGGAATAATTCATCATAACTGTACTGCTGAGTTCCAGGCCAACGAGGTGCGCAAAGTCAAGGTACGATGGACAAAGTCAACAAAGACTTACAGAGATGTTAATCAGTGACATTGTACCACAACAGCTGTCACAATAAGATGAAAACGATATATACAATGAATGGCCTATAATCATTTGACCCTCGCTTTTTTGTTGTTGTCAGAAATTTGAGCAGGGCTTTATTACAGACCCAGTAGTGATGAGTCCCCGACACACAGTTGGGGACGTGTTTGAGGCAAAGACACGCCATGGTTTCTCTGGGATCCCTGTTACAGAGACCGGCAAGATGGGCAGCAAGCTGGTCGGCATTGTCACTTCCAGAGACATTGACTTTCTGTCTGAGAAGGACCATGACAGACCCTTGGAGGAGGTCTGTGTATGGCTGATGTGTTAATGTTTGCATGGGTGTGAAAACATAATATATGCAGCCAACATATGCTGTCAAATAAGTTGGTGGTATAGTGACATACATGCACTTTGCTGTTTGTCAATTAAACCTCTTTTTGATTCAGGCAATGACCAAAAGGGAAGATTTGGTTGTTGCACCCGCTGGAGTCACACTTAAAGAGGCCAATGATATACTGCAACGTAGCAAAAAAGGTAAATCTGTGAAGCAGGTCACGCTACTATAGAGCAAACGTGACCAGCAATTCAACTTAGAAACTCACTTTCTCTTATTTCTATCACTCATTTTACACTCTGACTCTCCTAGGTAAGCTCCCCATAGTCAATGACAGTGATGAGCTGGTTGCCATCATTGCTAGGACTGACTTGAAGAAGAACAGAGATTATCCTCTGGCTTCCAAAGACTCCCGCAAACAACTGCTGTGTGGTGCTGCTATCGGTACGAGGGAAGACGACAAGTACAGACTGGAGCTCCTCATGCAGGCTGGGGTGGATGTCGTAGTCCTGGTAGGTCTTGACTGTGATCTGATAAAGCTTTTGGTTAGTAAGCAATTTGATTTCATAGCACAAAACAGTCCTAAGCACATACACTTTATTATCTAAGAAAAAGAATATAATGATGATATATATATATATATATATATATATATATATATATATATATATATATATATATATATATTTCGCACTTACATGTTGCACACACATGTGTCTCTTTGTAGTTTGGTTTATTTGAAGCTAATGTACTTATACTGGAGTCCTGCTGTTTGGTGTTTGTACCTCCACGGTTGAAAGCACTTATTGGAAGTCACTTTGGATTAAAGCATTGGCTAAATGGCATGTCATGTAATGTGATGTAACAGTAAACACAAATGGTGGCTTTGTAGTTTCTTTTTATTCTATTAAACATAAACTGTTCTAATTGACATATTTACTGTTTTAAATCAAAGATCCAGTAGGTGCTTCATCTCTCATTAAAACTATTTCAAATTTTTTGGATAACAGGATTCCTCCCAAGGAAACTCAGTGTACCAAATCAACATGATAAACTACATCAAACAGAAATATAATGATCTGCAGGTAGTTGGAGGAAATGGTAAGCTCTATTCCTGTCACAGAGCATTATTATTATTATTACTCATGTCTCCCACATTGAGCTCTTGTCTGTGCGTCTGTCTCCCTCTAGTGGTGACAGCTGCTCAGGCCAAAAACCTCATAGATGCCGGTGTGGATGCCCTGAGGGTGGGCATGGGGTGTGGCTCTATCTGTATCACCCAGGAAGGTATGATCAAGAGTGCAGTACTGTGAGCAGCAGCTGGTGTAGTATTTGTTTAAACCAACCAAACTGCAAATTAGTTTACATATGATAAAGCAGGTATATGCTATAAAATAGTATGCTCTTGCTCCTCAGTGATGGCATGTGGACGGCCCCAAGGTACATCGGTGTACAAGGTTGCAGAGTATGCCCGACGTTTTGGAGTGCCAGTAATTGCTGATGGAGGCATTCAGACTGTTGGACATGTGGTGAAGGCTCTGGCCCTTGGGGCATCTACAGGTAGAGTTATGTTCTCCTGTTTCCTTAAGGCTTACAGTTTTGTGATTTACATTTGGATCATTCAGTAGACACTTATATGTAATGACATTTCTTTTTTTTGTAACCAATGGACTACTTTTTCCAAATAAAAGAAGTGTAGTCTTTTTGCACTTGCCTGTTGTCCTTTGCGCACAGCATAACGGCATCTATTTTTTTGTCCCCTCATATTTCTGCCCCTTAGTGATGATGGGGTCATTGCTTGCGGCAACCACTGAAGCTCCAGGAGAATATTTCTTTTCAGATGGTGTCCGTCTGAAAAAGTACAGAGGAATGGGCTCCTTGGACGCCATGGAGAAAAATAACAGTCAGAAACGCTACTTTAGGTGAGGGATTGAAGTTACAGAGGTCCTTTGAAAAATATATAATGATTTAATGTCATGGTGACACATTTATCTCTTACCCTGTGTGGATTGTGTTCCTAGCGAGGGAGATAAGGTGAAGGTGGCTCAAGGTGTCTCAGGATCAGTACAAGATAAAGGCTCCATCCATAAGTTTGTTCCATACCTCATTGCTGGTATCCAACACGGCTGTCAGGACATAGGAGCCAAGAGTTTGTCCATTTTACGGTAAGTGTGAAATAGATTGTGTGTGTGTGTGTGTGTCTGTTTATATTGTATTAAGGACTTTTGATTATGGGCTGGGTGTCTTTGCACTAGGTCGATGATGTACTCTGGAGAGCTGAAGTTTGAGAAGAGAACCATGTCTGCTCAGATGGAGGGAGGAGTCCACGGCCTCCACTCGTGAGTCTGACCTCTGACCCCTCTTCCCTGGCTTCTGATCTTTCCTCCTCTGCAAACCTTTTCTTACTACATGTGCACTAACAATGTGTGTCTAAGCTTTACTGATATTCAGAAACCTTTCACTATCAAATGGAATTTACATGTGCTCAGCGGCATCAAAAAGTATCTTCTCTCTTCTTCTTTTCTTACCCATGCTATCACTTTAGATATTCTTTTGTGCCATGTAAGTATGTCCATGTGGTTATCACAACTTCATCTGCTTCTTTCACCTATTCATCTCCATCCAAGATTGCATTTACAGCAACACACAAAAATACTTTTCACACACACTTCTTTTTCTTTCAATTGTTTCCCGGTTAGTTACGAGAAGCGACTTTACTGAGGCTGGAGGAAGAGGAAACACTCGAACAGGACCAAATGTCCCGACCCCAGCAGCTACCAGCAGATGCACCGGGCATATGTGATCAAACTACAAACACAAAGCTTTTGTGTGTCCTTCCACCCTTTTCTTGTCCGTCCAATCTCTGACCCCTTTGAAAGATTGAGAAAACAATACACTTTAACCTGAATTTAAACTTTGAGCTTTACATGCAGTCACATCCACACAGAACTCCTAATCTGTCCACTGTGGCCAAGGTGCAGTAATGGAATTATTCATGCTGATCCCTTTCAACAGGCAAACAGAGGTAATTAATTACTTACTTTACAATAGGCTTATCATTGCTTGTGTAACAAGAGGACCATCTCCTAGTAAACCTCTGAATGTTACCCTGATACAGGAGAGTATACAACAAACCTTGCAGAGATGCAGCACTATATTTCCATGTAATATACCACACAAGATACTAATTAGGCAGTTAGACATTTTATTTGTAGAATAAAAGACACATAAAAAAACTCAGCAAGTCTTTTGCATAATGTTTAAATGTTCAACATTTTATTTCATAAAAAGAGGAAAGTAACACACAAGTTAAATAGCTTCAGTTTTAGTTTTCTGCTGATACTTTGTGTATAAAGCTCACTGAGCCAGGCGGAAACCCTTTTACTAGACCTTTGACATTAGTTTATGTTTAAGCAAATTCCATGTAATGTCTCTGATGGGTGACAATGTGGCTATTACACAAAGGATGCTCTGCTCTCATCATCCCGCATGTAATCTTACCACCAGGCAGTGAGTTCTTTGAATGTGCTGCTGCTGTTGCAGAGGCGACCAAAGCTTAAAATCAGCCTTTTACCACACACACATATTTGTAACAAGTACTTTAAAGAAGCAATCATGTGTAATCTCACTCTAGATTTTCCTGTGGATAACAAAATGTGTGAGGGATAATTCCTTACAGTACAGTTTTACATTCATTATACAAATGAGTCTGAATGGCTTGACATGTTATATTCCATAAATTTATTTAGCAAAAACACAATATTAATTACATACGGTAGCTATTTTTCAGGCCCAGAATTAAAAAACATAAATGGTGAGTTATTGAAATAGGCTGGAGTCAGTGGAGAAGAGTGGTAATAAACCAATTGCCTGGGTTAGATTTCTTTCTTTATAGAATTGTAGACAAAAAATGTGATAAAATGTGATTTATTATTTGTCTGAGAGGTACTTAACATCTGTGGTATAACATATGTTGCTCCATGATAAACAGTGGATCGTAATTTTGCAATAACATGCAACCACTTAAATGAGCTGTTGTACTGGTTGACAACATTATTTGACAGTTTCTCTAATCATTTTGTACTTGAGAGTTTCAGAAAATATAAATATCTTCTTCTATTACCCTAAAGCTTCAAAAGTATATTTACTGTAAATAGTGTTGCATGAATAAAGATAATTTTGTCAAGGGAACATGATTTTATTTGTCACATCTCCAGAAATCAATTACCACTAGAGGGCAATATATATTCAGGGTTTAACATTATATTTAAGGTTTAACATTGGCAGGCACACAACAGTTTGCCACTGGTAGTAAAAAATAAATAAAAACAAGCTCACATAATTGCAACTTTAAATGTACTGTACGTACTACTAAAATACCAAAGATACCACTTAAATGATTAGAAAAACAAGTAATACAAAAAAATGAAAGAAAAACTCATCCTTTGTATGAGTTTTCATTGAATTCCCAAGTATATTACATCCCACTTATAATAATAATAATAATAATAATAATAATAATAATCATCATCTGAGGTAAGCACTACATGCCAAATGTCTGTTTCCATGATGAAGTACATGTTTGCCAACTATAAATGGCCAGCAGGGTGCTGATTGTTTGTGGCTGCTAACCACTGTAGATGAAATTGTGTCTTTACAATCCCAACGTGAAAGAGGCTTAACTCATTATATATTAAATCTATCTGAGCACGTCAAGTAATGAACACACATCAACAATGTACAATGAAATTGTTTTGAGCCCATATTGTTTGTCTATTCACTATTAAAGAAGGCTCTCCTTTACCTGTGTATGCCTTTCAGTTTCTCTTTGCAAGATAGCTTTAAATAAAAAAAGCTCAACATGTCAGTTATACAAATATTAAAACTCTTGTTTAAATTAATGTCTTAAAAGCTTATCACTCTTTTGCAATATATTTGATCCTTTACATTCATAAATGTGTAACTGAAATGAGCATTACAATTAGACTACTGCCATTATTAAAAAAAAACATTACTGCTAGGAGAATAGCTTAGTGGCGTTGCTGAAAACAATTTTTAATATATTTAATTTCAATTGTACAGTATTTATAGAAAATAAGTTGGGTCTACACATTGGATCAACAATGTCCATCCACCTTTTTATCAGTCCAGGTAATTATTTTCATCTGTATAACTTTCATGATGTACAATTTAATTCCTTCATCTAACCTGATCAGAGTATGCTATTTCTGTACAAAGTCATGTGCATATTTTAATCACAACTGGACTTTAATAACTTTCTATAATTCAATGGTGTCACTGCAAACACTCAGAGTGTCAATTTGTCTGCACACGTTAACAAACTCTGCCTGTACAGCCAGATCCCATTCCAGCTGTTTGCTTTCACTCAGGTGTTTAGTCCCTGCCAGCCGGCCAGATCCATGACTGTCCTGGGAGGCTAAGCTGAGGCTTTGGTATCGTCTGTGATAAGACAGGTGGGGGATTGCTCGTGGGAGGCTGCTCTGAGCAAAGTTTTGACCTCTGTTGGCCCAGGAATATGAGCGCAGTTTTCCTGTCTCCTTAGGATTGCTGCACAGACCATGGGTTGAGCCAGAGATGCTCTCTTTCCAATCACATTGCTCTGGTGACATTGGTGACTTGCTGTGAGATGTCAAAGAACCATGGGGCTGGGAAGGTCTTAAACTGGACAGTCCGGTCTCTTGATCCACATCACCACAGGAAGAGGTTCGGTAAAGGGCATTTTCCACAGAGCTAGGCCCTTGCTTAGACAGACCTTGGTTAGGAGGGCTCAAAGAGAGGCTGGAAGAAGCATGGAAGAGTCTTGGCAAACCAAATATACTGTGTGAGAACAGGGATTCACTGAACAGGGCCTGGTCAATGCTGCGGGACAAGTCTATGGGAGATGGGGGCTGCAGGTCCACAGTAGAGTCAATCTCCAGTTGTAGGCTATCCAGTGACGATAGCTGAGACTCAACTGCACTCTTAGGCTTGTGCGGTGGGCTTGGGGGTGTAGGGAGAGGTACTAAAGTGTTTTGGGTTTGGCTGGACTTGGGGATACAGTCTTGCCCATTTCCAGGAGGATCTACCATTGAGAATAGAGGAAGATCCTCAGACTGTCCCTTAGTGATGACATCACAGACCACCAGCTTTTCCTGTTTACCCTGAGACCAAGAATCGTGAGAGGACAGGACAGGAGAATCTGCACCTCCCTGAGAGGGCAGGGTGAGCCCTCGTGAAGGGGAGCTGCAGGAGAGGCGGGACCAAGATCCTGGCCGGGGATGAGTTATGGTCTTGATAGAGGAGTTGTTGTGACAGAATAGAGGGTGTGAACCAATGAGAGACAAACCTAGACACACCCCAACCTCACAGAGCCTGCAGCCTACTTGGTAGCCCCACCAGGGCCAGGGCTGGAACCCATAGCCATCAACCCCACCTAAACCAAGGGCATGCAGGATCCCATACAACTGGAGGCCTCCGCACCCTAACAAACACAACGAAGCCCCCACTCCAGCTCCTGCTGCCCTACTCCAGTCCTCAGCTTTGGCAAATGGGCAACTTGCAGGTTGCATTGCTTTAGGAGATTCTCCACTCTCTCCATTGTCATTCAGCCTGTAGATGTGTTTTGTGTTAAATTGCATTAAGCAGTAGAAGATGAGGTAGGAGCATGAGAGAAAGATGGTGAGACATACAAACACACCCTGAGGGAATAGAAGGATCACGGAGGGGAGGCTGTGGAAGAGCTGGAGCATGCCAACACACCCTAGAGAAACCCCAGAATACAACAGGGACATGCACAGCAACAGGCAAGGTCTGGGCAAGGCTGAGAACGAGGTGGAATTAGCAAGTGGGAGTGAAAGATGCATGCGTGAGCGTAAGGAAAGAAGGAGGAAGGCCAGGGAGAAAGCTGAGATCAAACAGGGGAAGGACAGCTCAGAGAGCAGCAGAGAGCCCAGAGGGGGGAGACGATCTAGGTGATTGTAAGCATCATAGAGCAAACAGAAAGCTTGGATTCCTGCAAATGCTAGGAGGAATAAGTGCAGCAGGATGAAGTAGGGGCTTCCTGGGGGACAGCGCAGGGGCAGGCCTAGCAGGCAGACCACAGAGATGAGGCCAAATACAGTAAAGACCGAGCCCAGGCCATAGACGTGTGCTTCCCACGCAAATCCCCATGTGGCGAGGGCAGAGTTCCAGTCCGAATACAGAGGGACAAAAAAGGCAGGGCTGAGATCTAAAGAGGGGACCAGGGACTCGCTGGGGGGAACATCATCTGGGTAGGTGGGAGTCCAAGACGGGTTTGATGTTTTACAGGGTTTGGCAGATGTGTCTGTGTTACAGTCGAGCAAGGGTGTGCCACTGGTCTTTGACAGATGCAGGTTATCATCCGTGGAGTCATCTACAAAACACAAAAAATAAAATGGAACCAATTCATTTGTTGTGTCAACATAGAACCAAAAGGCAGACATTTTAAATGCTAAATTAACTGAACTGTTTTGCTAAACGTGGCCTGTCGAACATCAGCATGTTAGCCTTGTTATCACGACCATGTTAGCATTCTAATGACGCAATTTTAAGAATAGTGACATTCATGTACAGATAAAACCATCATAATAATCTAATCAATGAACACAGGCCAAAGTGAATTATATCCACATTCTTTATTGTACAAAAAGAGAGCCGGGGAGAATCTGCCATGTGTGAAGTTAATCCATAATAAAACAGAGTAGGCTTGTAACGGGGAATCTCTAACTGGGTCACAGAGAGAGAGAGTGGGAGCATGAGGAAGAAAAGTGTGTGTGTATGTGTGTGTATGTGAGAGAGAGTGAGAAATGTGTGTTGATTAACCAGTATTGACCTCATTGTTGCTCTCATTCTGTGTGGCTATTAGTGAGCACAGTCAAGAGCTGTTATGCTATCATGGTATATCCTATAAACATATGCAGAAATAGTTAACTTTCATATGCAGTTGTGATTGTGTAATCAATAAATAATGTAAGCATCTTAATCTCTTGGTAAAATAGCATTCAGAGTAAGCTGTAGCTATTGAGCCACCAGAATCAGGAAAGCTATTGGTTGTAACTGGATTGTGTCCTATTTATGGTCCTCCATTAGTAGTGAAGTGATTGTGTCAATGCATAAGCAGCAAACAAGCAGTGAGATATCTATCTAACAAGTGGCAGATTTTCATTGTAATATTTAATACATTCACTCAACAATCTAACTGTTCGGCTGAAAATTGTCTCCGCTAATAATTGCATAGGCAGCTTGAGGAAGGTAAATTCCTCACACAGTTCTGTCAAAGCCCTCCTTCCCCTATACTTGTGGACACAACACATCATTTACTTTGACAAGTAAGTCCTATTGTGTGTGTGTGTGTGTGTGTGTGTGTGTGTGTGTGTGTGTGTGTGTGTGTGTGCGTGTGCGTGTGTGTGTGTGTGCGTGCATGTGCGTGCGTGTGCGTGTGCATTTGCTTGTGCATGTGTGTGTGCAGTAAATACTGTATGAGTAGGTGTGCACCACATTATCCAGTAACCTTCAGTGTGGACACTGACTTGCAATGGAAATGAAATGTTTCTACATCAACAAGATAGTGAAGGATAAGATGGGCAGAACCTGTGATAAAAAGATTGAGACAGAAGGACAAGGGGCAAAGGTTTGGGGAAGAGTTGGTTAGAGATTTTTGAGGAGCGTAAAAGCTTGGGGGAGGTTACTGATGCAATCCATTCTGTGAATGTAAAACAATTGTGGGTGGCAGCAGAATACTAACAACAACACTGCAGTCACACAGACTCTTGAGTCTTGGAGATTTTCTTTGAGGTATTTAATGAACGCTAATAATCCTGCCATTTACGTTTAGGCTAAGAATGACTAGGTCTAAGTGTTAACTGTGATTGGTGTCAAGTTTAGTAAATGATGGATTCTTAAAATGCATTCAATTTCATTCAAGGCAGGACTCTTACCGTTATCTGCCTCTATGCTGCCAGCTCCTCTGTGTAAAATACGACCCATAATGTCAGACAATCCATCTCCGGTCTCTTTCACTGGGACAATCCCCTCTTGTGTCTCTCCCTGTGTGACAACAGAGGGGGCCGTGGTCCACCCACAACTGGCTACTGGTGGAGTGGTGTGCTCAGGGCTGGGCCCAGGTCCAGCAAACAGAGTTGAAGAGGAGTCCTGGCCTGATGGAAATGAACCAGACATAAGAAAAGGTAACTGGCTATCGGTCGGCTCATTCTGAGAGGCTGAGAAAGTTGGCTGATTCTCTCCAGTCTGTGTAGAATGCAATATAGATCCAGTACTTGTCTCAGGTGGTTGATACTTTAATGTTTGTTCCTGGATAGGTTGAGTTGGTACTCCTCCTGAAGATCTTATTGGTTGTGTACTCTCCTTGGAGATGGCATTTTCTGTATCTACGGGTCTGGATGTAAGTCCCTTCTCATTAGGATTCAAAAGAGATGTCTCTGGGCTCACGTGTAAATCGATGTATTCACCAATCACACCTTGTCTATCTAATTCCTCAGATGATGATAAGGGCCAACTCACAGGTAGACCCATGAGGTCAACATTCTCAGTCCCAAACACGGGATTCCCCGGTGCTAAACCCGATCCATGAGGTTTCTGTGGGGGCTGTGTGAGACGCTGCACTGCTGTGTCATTGACTGGCTGTTGTGTATCCTTGACATTTTTTCCAGTGTAGGCTATGACGTGAAGTGATAGAGGCAAGGAGAGGGGGAGAAGAAGATAAAGATTCCACAGAGAGAGCATGGTGAGGGTCTACAAACTCCACGGCAAAGTCACATGTTGTAGGTTTTGAGGGGTGTTGTCCAATCACATGCTTGACAGATCTTCAACCTCAGGTCTCTGAGAATATCATGCTTAACACACCTGGGGGGAAAAGAAAGGTAAATCGCTTTCAAGACACAGTCAGTGCAACTACTCATCAAACAGTGTGTATTGCTAGGATATCTGCAATAAATAGCTTGAATTTCTGCACGTTGGGTGAGTACTAAAATGCAATACTGTATATAAAAAGCACTTCAAACCCTATACCCTTTTCCTATAAAGTCCTGTGACATACACAAAGTACACACATTAGAGTGCAAAAATCTATACATAATAACAGCACATGAAGAGACATTAACGGCTTTCTAGTAGCTGGTGTTAATTCAGCTTTCTTACCTCATCATTAGCCCACTCTGCTGCAGCCTCTTCAAACATACATATGCTCCTCCGTGTCGCTGCATGCCTGCAGTCTCTCTCTGCGCAGCACTCTGTGTCCTTTCATACTCACTGTGCTGTGCCCCTCTTCTGTCCATCAGACAGTCGACACATGGGACAGACCCCACCTCCTCGAGACAACCCCCACTGTCCCACTCTCTACCGCTGCACTGATCTGACAGTTTGACTGTTTGCACAATCCCGTTGTCCTAAATCGGCATCCACAACACACACAGTATCATCTCTTACTGCTGTGTGTGTGCCCCACACACACACACACACACACACACACACACACACACACACACACACACACACACACACACACACACACATCCTCTGGTGTGTATGATGTACTGTATGTGATGTTGTGTATGCGTGACAGAAAAGAAAAGAAAAGAAAAGAAAAGAAAAGAAAAGAAAAGAAAAGAAAAGAAAAGAAAAGAAAAGAAAAGAAAAGAAAAGAAAGAAAACTGAAAAAGGGTAAAAAGGGAAGGGTGTAAATATGTCATTGGGGCTAAAGCACGCTCATCAACCATTAGGCAAGAGGTACCATGCACTGAACTAACCAGTGCTTCAGATCAATATGTGCCATTGAATGTAATTTATAACTGATGCTGTGCCCTTCCTCTTAAAGTAGCCATCACATAAACAACTCAGTATGTGTCACAAACAGTAGATGAAGCAGGAAATTTTCTTTGAATAGCACACATGCATAATGCATGATAGTGGTTACTTGTGTGCATAAAGAATATACTGTGGATACAGTACCTCTGAACCAAGTGGATACACTTTAAATAATTGCTTACCATAAGACTGTAATTACCACTTGTGACCTTGCTTCCATGCCATTATTGTGGCAAAAGTTTTTGACATGAAGGATCTCTCGCTGACAGTGCAATGTTAATCGCTTTCTTTATTTTCTTGTTCACGTGTGCTGTTCTTACCCAATGGGGGAAATCCAGTAGCCTTGTGGCCTACTTCAATTCCCAGGGATGTTTCTAAAATAGACACTGATCCACATACCTTTGGATGCATTTAAACTCAGAGAGCTTAAAGTTACATTTCTTTGCCATCTTTGTCTGGCTGAGGTAAGGATCGGAAAAGTTCTGTTTTAAATTCTCCACTTACCACTGCTGAATTATCAGGACACATCATGTACACACAGCCAGGATTATTGTTGTGTGGGCATTTTGCCAAATGCACATTGATTATTCTTCAATCCAAAACATATATGAGTACGGGTTAAACTACATGCCAAACAAATCTGCCAAAAAATATATTTAGTACAAAACCCCAAAACATGAAGGAATAAGGAAAGGCTGTATCCAAAGAAAAATGTTGACTGTGACGGTAAATACCATGGCCAATAATAAAGAGAGCAGTTTACCCACTGTCTTCTGAGCTTCATTGTGCCAAGCTTCTCCTTGCAGGATGAAAAATGCCTTTGATGATAACAATGAGATTCACATAAACACAAATTAAAAGACAGTGAGGGCTATTTCAGATCATTTAGTCAGTCAATCAGTCAGAACTTCCCGAGGGTTGTGAATAACCCGCAGTCTGATGAGGACACAGGAAAGCACCAACCCAGCCGTAACTAAAGGGACTGGAAAGGAACAATGACAGGCCAAACATATGAGCTCAGTGAGGGACATGGCCAAATTATTGTCGCCTCACACTTGCTATCCTAATTCATTGGGCAACTGGTTTCTGTTTAGACAAGTCATCCTCCAACAAGACAAAGTCAGCAGGGATTGGGGTCCAGCTGGGAATGTGGACAGTCAGGACAAGACACAAAAACAAAGCTGTACAAGCAAACGGGAGGATAAAAATGAGCCATGGCCCTGGATAAAGGGTGTGATAAGATAAAGTGATATGCTGTATATTGAGTCCTACTAGTCATGTCCATGCAAACACAAAAAGCTTTATTGACTTTCTGCTTTGTTGGACAGATGTTTTAGGTATGGCTGATTTGATGATTCAATGCCAATGTTACACTTTCTCATTCAACATTTTAGAAACTAGTCTTTGTTTTGTTATGTGTGCGTGTGGAGAGTGTGTGGTAGAGCGAGTGAGGGAGGGACAGTGATTGTCTTTGAAGTGAGTACCGATTCAAGAGGCATAGTGGGAGAAACAAAATGTCTCTCTGAAAAGAAGTTACCGCTCTCCGTGATTTCATATTTTTTAAGGATAAGGAGAACCCAGAAATGAGTACCAAGCCACGGCCAAACCGACCAATCACAACTATTGCGGTCTGCTTTGCTGCAACGTGTAGTTATATTTTTTGAGAGGTGCACGTCAGACATATGGTAGGCGTGGGGTCCATATCTCCACGTACCTACGTATGTACCCACATCATCAATTAAACGCAGAAGCATAAATTGACCTTAAGGGTTAAAGGGTTAACACACAGACAAAATCACAGCCATAGTCACAAATACACTCTAATGTCTGTGGATAAAATGTGGAGAGAGGAAACTTATGTGAGTACCGGCCATTGCCACACTGAAGGCAATGAATCAAACATGTCCTTCTTGCAGTGAGATGACAGTGGCTTAAAGCGGATTAATATCGACATAATAATTATAAATATCGATCGGTTAATACTGAATACTGACACTGAAACTCGCTCAACACTCCATACAATACCATTCATCATACTGCGTTTTCCCATTAAATGAAAAAGTCACACAATTAGTAATATACACTACAAAAATATAAATATTAGATGTTAATGTGGGAAAATAGGACTGCTAGGACCTAAAAAATACCCCAAAAGGGCGCCCATAAGAGACCTTTTTCACAGCAGACATTTATACTTGTCATTGTAGAGAAAGCACACATATATTTAATTAAATTAATGATGGCTGCAATCCACTTAGAAAACATCCTGTGCACAGAAGATAGTCACGGTAGGTGGATTTTCAAAAAGGCAGACTGGATGAGATTTATGGAAACAAATGATTTATATATTAGTTTAGTCCAAGAAACAAATGTTTTTGTAAATTAAATTGACTTGTAACAGAGTATTTATGTAGCTGCAATCCAAAAAGTTTAGGAAAACTAGGGAGAAAAGAGTTTCCATGGTGGAGTGGTGAATGTGAAGAGGTACTAGTTAGGGAAAGGAACAGAGCCAATATGTTGAGGTTATTAAAAAGAAAGAAAAATTAGAGCATAAATATAATGTTCCTCTCACTTTGAGAGAATTTAGAAATGCATTTGGACAAGTGTAAGAATTCAGCTCCTGGAAAAGTTTAAATTTGTTATTATTAATTGTTATGCTATGTTAAGACATTAGACAGACATAAGACAGGCCAATAGCTTTAACCTCTCACTTTAATGGAAAGGTTGGTAAATGGAAGATTAATGCACTTTAGTGAAGAAAGGGTGTTGATGGCTAGCTGTCAGAGTGGCTTTAGAAAGGGGAGAAGTACTATCGATTCAATCATATGTGAAAAACACAGATACACAAAGAGACTGTTGTGGCAGCAATCTTAGACATGGAAAAACATATGATATGCTATGGGCTTTTAATCAAGATGCATATGCTAGAAATTGGGGGAAATATGTTTAACTGGGTAATAGACTTTTTAAATAACAGAAGTATCCAGGTGAAAATAGGGAAAGAAAATGGGACACCACAAGTTAGTGTTATTAGTCAATTGCTGTTTAACACAATGATTAATGATGTTTTTGTTTAATGTTCAGCCAGGAATTGTAAAGTCACTATTTGCTGACGATGGTAGCCTATGGAAGAGGGGGGAAATGTGAAGTATACCCTGAAGAAGGTACAGGAAGCTCTAACCTTAGTGGAGGATTGGGGAAGGAAATGGGAGTTTAGATTCTCTATGGAGAAGACTAGGCTGAATCTCATTTCTCTATCTTACCCCTACCCCTTACCCCTTCCCCTCGTTTTTGTGCCTTCACGCGGGACCTAGTCGTGTCCCAATACTTTTTGTGATCGAGGGGTAAGGGGTGTATGGCCCTAGGAACCATAGACAGTAAAAGAAAAAATCTAGGGAGAACGCGAGCTAACTTGAAACCAAGGGGTAGAGATATAAGGCTTTGTTTTTTACTAGGAATAAAATAGATGAAAGTATAAAACTAGAGTTGTATTGTAGGAAGTTTTAGATTTCTTGGTGTGTTTTTTGACACAAGATTTACATGGAAGGAGCCTGCTTCAAAAGTAATTGACAAATGTAAAAAGGTTACAAATTTAATGAGATGCCTTGGTGGTCCAGACTGGGGAGGAGAAGTAGCTTCTTTGAAGCTAATTTATGTATATTTAATTAGAACAAGAATTGAATATTGGTGTTTGGTTTATGGATCTGCTGCCAAGTCAGTTTTAGCTGGATTAGATATAGTTCAAGCTAAGGCATTGAGAATATGTACAGGAGCTGTGCGATCTTCACCACTGTGTTCCTTAGAGGTAGAAACAGGAGAAATGCCACTTTGTTTGCGGAGAAAGCAACTTCAGGATAACTATTGAGTCAACTTGTTAGGTCAAAGGTGTGATCACCCAGTTAAAGTAACAATTCAAGCTGGGAGAGAGAGGGGAAAACGTCCAAGTTTTGGATGGACAGGGGAGACAGTGGCACAGGAAATGTCTATACATGACAAGAACTTTTGTCGAGGAGTACTGTGGCCATCAGTTCCTTTATGGCAATTGGAAGTCCCGAAGACTGATTTAGAGACACTTAGGATTAAGTCAGACAATCCTGAATCAGATTTGGTGTGGAAAATTCCATTGTCATATAATAAAGAGATATCAAGAACACATTCATTTTTACTGATGGTTCAAAGGATCCAGAAACAGATGCTACAGGAGCAGCTTTTGTTTTTCAGAGGTGGAATGCCCAAGCCTCACATTTCCTAAACGTATTTACAGTGGAGTTATATGCAATCCTGATGGCAGTGCAATGGACTGAGCAGATTCAGAACCATAAAGTGTTGATATCTAGTGACTCTGTGTCAGCTATCAATAGTATTGGGAAAGGGTCATCAGAGAGACGACAAGACCTTGTATATGATATTCTTCCGGCAATTAGAGATGAGAAAAGGAGAGGGGTAGAAATATAATGTGTATGGGTCCCAGCTCATGTAGGTATTGCAACAAATGAAAAAGTAGATAAGTTGGCCAAGAAAGCTGCTCATAAGGAAACCGTATAGGTCAACATTACTTTTTCCAAGGCGGGGGGTAAAAGTATTGTGTGGCAGGGAACAATTTTAAAATGGCAACAGCTCTGGGAGCAAAGGGAGGCACGTAACAAAGAGGTTATTATTTCTAGAATGAGGATTGGTCACATGTTTCTGAACAGAACTTTATTTGTTTTAGGAAAACACCAGAGTGGCTTGTGTTCATGTCAGGAACTTGAGAACTTGTAGAAATTATGACTGCCAAAAGACAAGATCTACCCAGAGAAATGCCAGAAATTGGCTTGGAAGAAGGATTTCTGAAAGGTATTTTAGACTGGCTTTAGACTTTAGACTTTTTTAGGCTGTATACACTGGGCTGTATAGCAGGATATAAGTGCACTAAGGTGCTAAGTCCAGAGATGGCAGCAATGCAACTTTTTGCATGCCGGCTGCCGTAAAACCCATAGAAAACCCCATAGAAGAAGAAGAAGAAAAAGAAGAAGAAGAAGAAGAAGAAGAAGAAGAAGAAGGTTGTTTAAGGTTTAAGGTTTAAGGTAAAAGGTTCACTACTGGTAGTTAATTGTGGGAAATTATGCATTTTTGAAACAGCTCTAATCAATCATTAACGAGTATCGCTGGCACAAAACTAGAAGCAGGTTAGTAACTCAGCCAGCAGAAAGAATAAAGTTCTTATGTAGATCAAGTTAACGTAGACTCTGTATTCCGGACACTTTCGACGCAGTAAGTACCCAAAACATATTAATGCGTGGAACGATAAGCCTGATTGGAAGCTGTCGCTGGGGGCAGTTCTTACACGCAAATTAAAGATTGATTGACACACGTTGGGCAAATAATTTTGAAGAAATCTTGAAAAAACTCTAGTTTAAAGACTCTCTGTACATGGTGTCCAGACGGCTGGGAATTTCACATCCGTTAAAATGCCTCTGTAGCTAAATGTGTAGATGCCTTCAAAAAGTCAAAACATTTATATAGGCCGATTGGAATACGGATGATAACTTACGTTAGCTTGCTAGCTAACTAGTGAAAAGTCGTGTATTCTTAACACAGCTAACGTTAACTAGCCTGCGAGTTTAGAGTTAGCTAGATAGCGTTAGCGTAACGCTACGTTAATTCTTCTTCTTAAAACATTTGGCTACAGTAGTATAACTAGCTTTGGTAATAGTTTTTTTTTCAGTTAGTAGCCTTCTCATTGTCAATTTCACGGCTGTTTTTCTCATTTTTCATTCCTGTCCCCTTGTTTTCCTCCTTATTTTTATTTTTTTTAAAGAGACACTTTTCACATTTCATCCAGTGGGAAGCCAAGCGAGAGACATTACTATGTTGGGCAGGGTGCTCCTGAGCAGAGGCATCACTACCCACCGCATCTGTAAGAATGTGACTTTCTACATAAATGAATCGGCATCTCCAGTCTCAAGATCTCAGACCAAAGCTTCTGAAAACCATACACCCCTTATGCTGATACTGCCGTGGTTGGGCTCGCGTCCTCAAGCAGTGGCTAAATATTGTGAAATCTACTTCCGCACAGGCTTTGACGTGCTTGTAGTGGAGAGTGAGGTAAGATAACAATAATCTAAATCAGTGAGAATTACAACAGTACACAATGGAGTTTAGTCATAGTCAGTGCTTTGTATCACAACAACATAGAACATCTGCCTTCAGTGGAGCAAAGGTGAATTTTAAATTATTCTTTGTTGCATAGGTTGTAAGTCAGTCTGGTCGTGTAATTGTGGTCCTATGGCCTTGGGGGAGGGGGAGATATGCATCAAGGACTACAGCATACATGCCTGTATTCACTAATGTACAGGTGGTGCACCAAAGTACGTAGCAATGTGCCAACAAAGTGAGGGAAGAAGATGGGTGCAAGCTAGTAAACATGGCTGTAAACAATGCAGGTTTCCAACTTAAGAAAAATGGCTTTGTAAATGTTGTGTGGGGAGGGAAATGTATTCAACATGTTTGATTAGACCTGAAGCGTGCACGCACGTGCGCACAATGTGTTTTAGTTAGAAACACTCACAGTAAACATAACTTTTGTTCATTTACAAGAAAACCCAGCAGGGGTCTGTAACTTCTGTGATCTCTGACAGTACAGGGATAGGATGGGCCCTTAACTCAAACTGCCTAAAGCCAAATAATGTTTCATCAGCATTCTGTTTTCTTTGTGCTTGTGTTACACAAGGTGCAAGATTTCCTGTGGCCTCGCTGGGGTCTGGATAAGGGAAAGTGGTTGCTAGAGTTGCTCCAGAGTGAACGCTTTGTGTCCCGCCCACTGCTTGTCCATGCCTTCTCTATCGGTGGCTACACATTTGCTCAGCTGCTGGTACATGTGTCCCAGGACACACAGAAATATCAGGCACTCACACAGAGGATCAAAGGCCAAGTTTATGATAGCCTGGTGATGGGCTCTGTGGATACAATGGCCATTGGTCAGTTCAACAGTGACACACTGCAAATTATTTGATTCTTACCAAGATTAAAAAAAAATTAGATTTAGAAGTGTTTGATAATTTATCTTGTTTTAACAGTGAAGTGTTGAACTTTACACTATAATCTTAAATCATGCAAGCTTGTCAAGTCAAATTTATCTTGCTGCATGGACAGATAATTTAATTTGTTTTGAGGACCTTTTTGCTCAGATTTAGTGTTTTTATATTGTTTTTAGACACCTCTTTTTTGCAGTGCATTATTTAACACACATCAATTTTATTTCATTGGTATCCATTATGCACAATCATACTTGCTAGATCCAAACTTGGATGTTTATACAAGTGATACATGGTTGAATATGAGTGAATGCTATTAAGTGAAAATTAATGAAGTGTGGTTTTTCCTCTCTGCCCAGGTCTATCAAAGACTGTATTTCCACATTGGGAGAGACTGGTTAAACACGTAAGCCAGTTGTACTTTGGTATGTTCAGACGCCAGACGGTGGACTACTATAACAAAGGCATTGATGTGTTTTTTAACAATCCCATCACTGCTCCTGCACTGTTCTTCTTTTGCGAGAATGATGCATTGAGCAACCCACAAGCCATAAAGAAGTTGATTGATTACTGGCAGAAGCGTGGGATGGACATCACAGCAAAAAAGTGGGAGGACTCAACACATGCAGGCCACCTTAAGAGGCACCAACAAGAGTATCTGACCACCCTACACATGTTCCTCCACTCACTTCACTTTGCCCCTCTAAAGGCCAAGATGTAAGATCATTTTTAGTGCTGTCAGTTAAACGTGTTATTAACCGCATTAACGCAAACTTTTTTTTTTTTTTCCACAAGATTACCGTTCTTTTTGGCCTAGCAACTAACAACTAGTAACGTTAGAAAAACTACAACACCACACCGGATCTAGCTAGACAGAAACAAAATGGGTACACTGCAAACACTTGTTTGGGCTTGCAAGCCGGCCAAAGAGTAGCAACGTTATGTTTTGAGTGAGATTACAAAATGGATGCCAATAAGATTCTGGATGGAAAGTTTACTTTTTAAAAGTTTCCAAAATGTTCCATTTGACCACACCAAAGTGATGTGTGTTTTGTTGTTGTGTTTTGTTGTTGTGAGCTGCGCTGCGCCATCATCGCAGTACTTCCAGTCTGAAATAGCACTTGATGGCCAAGCGCACAGCTGCTCCGAATTCCCCACTCCCTTGTCAAAGTATTTTTTTTTCCTATTTTTTTTTTGATGGACTGTGTTACATTGTGACAGATTATTTGCTCCAAGTGAGAATTACAGCTCCAAGTGAGAATGCTACATGTGAAATTGAACACTACAGTAGGCTTTATGCCAGTGTTTTCAATTGGAAAAAATAAATATTTGCACAAAGCAAGCCAATCCACTTTTCCATGTTGATAAGAGCATTAAAATGAGAAAAAATAACGGGACAAAAAGAAATCAAGGGACATTTAGAATAGATAAAAATGTGCAATTAATTGCGAATTAACTATAACGATACAATTAATCGCAATTAAATATTTTAATCGTTTGACAAGACCAATTATTTCATAACACAAAGCCATATTCACTTGGCTTGTTTTTATTTTTGGGTGAAATACATTAATTTATACACTAATTAATTACATTAAATGTTATTTATAGTATCAAATCAGAACAAATTTATCTCAAGACACTTTACAGATAGAGAAGGTCTAGACCACACTCTATAATTTACAAAGCCCCAACAATTCTAGTAATTCCCCAGGAGCAAGCAATTAGTGCGACAGTGGCGAGGAAGAAACCTGGTATAGACCCGGGCTCTCGGTAGGCGGTGTCTGATGGTGCCGGTTGGGGGTGTAATAGTCACAATAAAGATAATGAAACAATGACTACAAATGGTCGTCGTAGTAGTTCACGTCATAGCAGGGCACTGCAGGGCATTACAGGGTGTAGCGTGGCACAACATAGGTGGACGTGGCGGGATGCAGCAGGGTAAAAGGACTCAGTGGAGTAAACTCTCCAGAATTAGGTTAGTAACAAGCATTTCTGGGACAGGATGCACCCAAATGGAAAGGGAGAGGAGAGAGCAGCTCATTGTGCCAAAGGAAGTCCCCTGGCAGTCTAGAATTATAACAGCATAACTAAGAGAGACAGGTTAAGGAGAGGTGCCTGGTTAGGCTAGAACTCTCCCCAGCTGGATCAGGCTTTACTGGCCTGCCTCCCTCTACTTTAATCACTACTTTCCCTTATGACTATGAAGAGAATCAGATGGACCTGGCTAGGCGGACGCTGCAACTCCTCACTCCCTAACTATAAGCTTTATCAAAGAGGAGGGTTCTCAGGTGGTTATTAAATATGGTGACAGTTTCTGCCCCCGAACCCAGACTGGGAGCTGGTTACACAGGAGAGGAGCCTGATAGCTGAAGTCTCTGGCTCCCATTCTACTTTTAGAGACTAGGAACCACAAGTAACTCTGAATTCTGGGAGCGTAGTGCTCTAATGGGTCAATTTTATGGCTCGATTTTACAGGAATCCAATGCAGAGAAGCTAATATAGGAGAAATATGATATATCTCTTTTCTTAGTTTTTGTCAGAACATGCGCCGCAGCATTCTGGATCAGCTGGAGAGTCTTAAGGGACTTATGTGAGCGACCTGATAGTAAGGAATTACAGTAGTCTAGCCTGGAAGTTACAAATGCATGGACTAGTTTTTCAGCATCGTTTTGAGACAGGATGTTCCTAATTTTGGCAATGTTACGAAGATGAAAAAAGGCTGTTCTTGAGGTTTGTTTTACATGGGTGTTCAAGGATATAGCCTGATCAAAAATAACTCCTAGATTTCTGATAGTAGTGCTGGAGGCCAGGGCAATACCACCCAGAGTAGCTATATCTTTAGATAAGGTTTGGAGGTGTTTGAGGCCCAGCATAATAACTTTTGTTTGAGTTTAACATCAGAAAATTGTCATCCAGGATGAAGATTCATGAAGCTTTCTTTCCGTTGTGCCGTACAATGATTTTAAGCTGCAGGGTTTAAAGCTTCGAACTACTACCAGCAGCCCTTTAACACTGGGTCCAAAGCACTATAACACCTCGCTGAATTTTAATATGTTCATGAAGAAGTGCTGCAGTAAATGCAATATTGTGCAATTCTACAGTAAAATGAATATTTAATGCATAATGTTTTCTCGATTTTAAAATATCTGAAAATAATGGAAAAAGTTGTTTCCCCACATCCCCACAGTGGTTTCCTCAATGTCTTTTTTTTTTTTTTTTTTTGTCTGACCAATAGTAGATAATAAATTCCATAGATTTTCCATTTCCCCATCATGTATCATCAAATCCCTTACATCTGAGAAGCTGGAACCAGCAAATGTTTGTCATTATTTCTTTAATAACTAAAACAAATGATGGATTAATCAATTATCAGAATAGTTTTTGATTCATTTTATCTTTAACGACTAATCAGCTAATCGCAGCAGCTCTGTCAGTGTAAACGATACTCTTAAAACAATAAATACAATCTTAAAATAACATCTTTATCTTCGTTAAACCAAACTTAACAATAAAAGAGCTACATAGTAATGTCCTTGGCCCCAGACCACAATTTCCAAAGCAAATTTCTTAAATACTGTGAACAGAGATAGCCAAATGCACATTTGTTCTATCTATCATGAACTAGGGCAAGGCTATTTGATTTACATAGCACCATAAACTCAATGTGCTTTACATTAAAGTACATATAGCAACAGTATGGTGATATGAGATAACTAAGGCAAAAACATCTGTGTAAGCATATTTTGTTGAGTGAACATTTTACAGTTTTTCTGAGTTGTATGACTTCATGAATGTATAGAAACAAATACAACTTGAGTTTCTAGTAATCTTGGGAGTCAGTCTGTCTAAGTTCGGACACACACAGCCTCGTCTCAGCAAACTCTAGTCGGTCTGCAAGAGGTGTAGGTTCATTTGGAGATTTCTGAAACAAAAATGAAAGCCGGGTACACAAACACACTATAGGTCATATGACAATAGTCCGGAAGGATATTTATGTTACCTACTCTTCAGTACTCATTAGATTGTGAAGCAAAACATGCAGGTATTTCTAGAAGCTTTTGTGCATGCACTGTTTTCTGCTTTCTTTAAGCCAAACAATATGTTTTTACCACCACACATTTCACATTTAAACAAACAACTCCAGGTACTTGATTATTTTAATGATTTACCATTGATTAAAAGAATGTCTTCTTCCTCAAGAATTGCCGGGTGGGTGTTCTTTGACCGTGCTGAACAAAACACCACAATACACCCAGGAATTCATATGGCCTCTTGAGACAGAGATGGCATGAACTCAGTAGTAAACCTATATTCATTATGGTGCTTTCACAAACTGTATGTAAAATTTTAGACTTGTTAAGCGTTTTATAAATTATTGAATGGTCTGTTGAAGGATGTTGTTGAACATGTGCCTCTCATATTGTAAAGCGTTTATACATTTCTGATTTGTGCAATAAATACTTGTTCTATTTAAGTTATGTGTATAATTTTGTCCTTTTAATGCATTGTGCCGATGCGCTGCAATAGCAGCAATCTGCACAATGACTATTATCCCCATAATTATTCCCCCACATTTTGTCCCGTTACTAGTCACGGAGCATTGGCAACACATGCACACAAAATGCATCAAAATGTCTGTAATGATAGGGAATGTTGTGCTACGACTTTTCTAAAAGATTTGCCGTGCGGTTTTTATGAAATCTGCAAAAAAAAACCTGCCCCAATCTTTCCCATAAACTTTAATGGGAAATCGCTCAAAACAACGTATTTCTCGTATATTTTGCCGTTAGGAATCACAATATTTGAATTACAGAACAATCTTAAGAGGTATAATTAAATGGATATATTTTGACCCATTAAAGGAAATCACCATAGCCTGTGTTGTCCTCTCTTTTCAGGACATGTCAAACAGCAGATTTACTGTTAGCCAGTGTTATTCAGATCTGCACCAAGTAGTAGGCACAATGTCGACATTTCCTGCGGAATCTTCTAGTTAGTATTTGTTGAGTATCTATCTATCTATCTATCTATCTATTAATCTAATCATATCATCATACACAGATAAATAATTTGTTGTATTTATTTACAAACTAATAATTACATAACTTTGAGCGAGATTGCAACCACCGGGACGCGATATTACTAATCCCACTATGGCAACGCTAAGACCCGCCCTTCAATAGCATTCACACACTACAATTGGCCAGCCGTTCATGTTTACATGAACAGGTCCTAACCCCAACCAATCGAGCTGCCTCGTAGAGCGCGGCCATAGTGGGATTCGTAATTTTGCCTCCGGGACGGTAGGCGGCGACACGAACCGAAGTGTAGGTTCGAGACCATTTCCGTTTTGTTTCCAAGATGGCGCCCCACATACATCCATGATGTAAACATGCGATTTCGTCTTAAAGCTAGTAATGTTCATGTTTAACATTTCTGGATAATGTATTATTTTCGCCGATTCGTTTGATATCGAATAGTTTGATATTAACATAAAATACGGGATTGTTAACAATTTAGACATCAGTTTGTGAGTTGTTACATTACATTAGCGAGCTAACAGCTAAAGTTAGCTAAGCAGCGGAGAGCCATGCCAGCGCAGACCATATTCGTTGGTTCTCTACCAGCTTCAGCTACAAATGAACGCCTAGAGGAAATATTTTCGGAAATTGGTCCTGTAAAGCAATGTTTCGTGGTCAGAGAAACAGGTAATGTCACTGTCCTTTTACAAAATAATGCATCTATAAAATGTACTCTAAACTGTTAGTACGTTAAGTCCTACAGGTTGACTTATCGGTATATACGCTCATTACAATTATATTAGTGTAAACAATAAATAATCTGTTTTTGTTTATAAACCAGGCACAGAAAAATGTCGGGGATTTGGCTATGTTACATATTCCATGCAGGAAGATGCACAACGAGCCATGAAAGAAATAAAAGAATACGACGGAAAGAAACTTTCTATATCAGTGGCGAAGAAGAAAATAAAAGACAAAAGGAAAACAGGTATGTGTGTGTGTGTGTGTGTGTGTGTGTGTGTGTGTGTGTGTGTGTGTGTGTGTGTGTATAAAGCCATGTCCAAAAACGAGGAAGTGGGAATGCACTCACGCCATATCTACTTGATAACCTTGTTTATGTCTTTTATTTAGCACCTAAAGAGCCAGCTGCAGCACCAAAGGGAAATGAGCAGAAATCCAAAGGCTTCAGGAAAACCCATCTGAAAGCTAGACTCATCATAAGGAACCTTAGTTTTAAGGTACAGTATGCTATATGGTATGCAGTAACTGACAAGTATACTTTTGATTCATTCTCTGACCTTCTGTTAAAGTGGTACTCTTGACCTGTAACACATGACATGTGTTGTGTTGCAGTGCTCAGAAGATGATCTGAAGCAAGTTTTATCAGAGTTTGGAACAGTTCTTGAGGCCAAAATTCCCCTCAAACCTGGTATAAAATGGTTAAAATTTTTACTGGATGCATAAATAAGCCAGGCAACACCTTGGGTTGTTGTGTGACCATCGAGTGGGTTCATAAGTTATGTTCTTATGTTTTTTTCTTTCTAGACGGGAAGATGCGAGGTTTTGCATTTGTTCTTTTTAAAAATGTGTCTGAGGCAGCAATAGCGCTTAAAGCTATGAACCTAAAGGAGATAAAAGGTTAGTGAGTGTGACACTTTGCGGTTTTGTGAGAATCACATTACATTGTTGGTATCTCAATTTGGGAAATTCATTTTAATTTAGTTTGTATCATGTAAATTTGTTTTTTTAAGGTTATTGTTTCATTTACAGGTCGGCAGGTAGCAATTGACTGGGCTGTGCCTAAGGACAAGTTTATTGCCACACAGCAGTCCTCAAGTCCAGGTAATATTCAGTATTTTCATCTACAAGGGAGAACCTTTTGTTTTATTATCCACTGTGGTTTGAAAATAACCATTTACAAGACATTTTGTCTTCTAATAGCCATTCATAGCACAGAATATGTCTTTATTGTCCACCACGGTGGAAATGTGTTGGCACATATGTCTAGATTAAACTAAAAATATAAATATTTAACACTGTTTTGTTTATCTCATAGGAAATAAGAATGCTGAGGCAACTGCAAAACAGTCAGTCACAAAAAGTGACACTGAAGAGGAGGATGAAGAAAAGCCACAAGCAGCACCAGAGAAGAAAAAGTGTGAATCTCAAATATGTATACCTGTGTTAACATGCAACCAGGTGTTAAAGCTGGTTAACTTAACTGGTTAATTTAATTTTTAAATTTTTCCACAGAGTCCATTCCAAACCAGCTGTGCAACAGGTGGAAGAATCCCAATCAGATGATAGTGGGGAAGAAGACAGTGTGGAGGAGGAGGATGATGGATGATGATGATGATGATGAGGACAGAGAGAATGATGATGTGTCCCAGGAGGGAGATGACGATGATGACGATAAGAGTAGCCTCGAGTCAAATGATGGTCCAGATGAGAGTCAGGATGAAGAGGAAGACGAGGAGGATGAGGACGGCATAGAAGATGAATCAGGTATCAATCTCTGCTTATGTTTTTCATATTTTTCATGTAAATAAGTGTCCATTAAAAATGTTATTTCAGCGCTGCTTGTCTGCTCTTCTTATGTCTAAAGCTAAAAAGAAAGCCTCAAAGAAACTTCTCCCTTCAGATGTGAAAGAGGGCCGAACCATTTTCATCAGGTTTTCACTTTTTTCACTGCTTCATCTTAAACCTGCTTTTGTTTATCTTCCTCAAATGATCCACGCATTCATACTAACTTATCATTGTATCACCATGTTTGTTCATCTTACTCCTGGCTCATTTAGGAACCTGTCCTTTGACACGGAGGAAGATGGTCTAGAGGAAGTTCTCCTTAAGTACGGAGAGCTTAACTACATAAAGGTTGTTCTCCACACAGACACAGGACATTCGAAAGGTGAGTCAGCAGTGCTTTAGTGAAACATTCTTCTCTGTGTTGCCGATACAGGTTGATTGACTTATTTTGGATTTGTTTTACCAGGTTGTGCTTTTGCTCAGTTCAAGACTAAAGTGGCTGCAGACAAATGCATAGCAGCGGCACAGGACGAGGCAGAGGTAATACTTGCTGAATAATTAACTATAAACATTTCCTGTGTCCGTCTTTATTAATGGCATGACATCATCTGTTGTCTGGTTTTCTGCAATGAATTGATATTACTGTCTTGTTGTAACATTGGGTTATTTGATGCAGAATGGTGGCGTCCGTGTAGATGGCAGAAAGCTGTTGATTGTGTCAGCGGTGAGCAGAGAGGATGCTTCCAAGCTAAAAGTGAACAAAGTGAAAGTAGAAACTGGTACCAGGAACCTGTACCTGGCCAGAGAGGGATGTGAGTAAACTCATTTCCTGCTCTTTTTTTCTTCTTTTTGACACCTGTCAGTTCTGTCTGTCAACTCTATTATTGACCCTTTCACCTTACACAGAGTAACTTGATTCCCTGTCAATAGTAAAGGTATCGTTTCACGCAGATTTTACTTTAACTTTACACTTTACACAGCTGTGAACCAAGATTAACAATAATTGAGCAAAGCCATATCTTTTTTGTGAGATATGTATTAATATAAGTATTGACATAGGTTTAGTTGTCCCACTTGTTTGCTGAATTGCTTCTGAATCTGTTTTTATAAGTCATGGTTTATACGTCATTCTCTTCTGACCTCCACACGCAGTGATCCGTGCTGGAACCAAGGCTGCCGAGGGCGTGCCTGAAGCGGATATGATCAAGAGAACCAGAGTGAGTTCATTTTTCATTAACCATTTTTAAGATGTTTCTACTTGCAGAATGGTTTTGAATGCATGCTATGCTAGTTTATCGCATCATCTCTCAAATTACTCATATGTCCATGCCTATATTTATTGTTGTCCACTTCCCTTAGTTTGAAGAAATAAAGAGGACCAAGCTTCGGGACATTGGTGTGTTTGTGTCAAAGACTCGTCTGTGTGTCCATAACTTGCCCAAGTCAGTGGACAATAAAAAACTCAAAGCACTTTGCCTCCAAGCAGTAAAAGGAAGCAAGGGAGTCCGCATCACAGAGGTGAGAAACAATATGGCATACTGTTAGATATTCTAGCTGTATTATTATAGTAGGTATCGGTCATTTGCTGCTTTGTTAAACCATTCCTGGAATGCTTTGTCTGAGTAGTATTTATGAATGTTGGCTATCATAGAATTAAAACATTGTGTCTGTGTGCCCAGTAGGGGGTGTTGTTGTCATTTTTATTTACTGTGTTCATGTGGAATTAAGAGCATCAACACTTTGATTTTGTGTCCGTGTGTCCGTCCTGTTTCTCCATATAGTGTCGGGTGATGTATGACAAGAAGCCAGAGAAGGGTCAGGTGAATAATGGCCAATCACTAGGTTATGGCTTTGTCCAGTTCCAGGACCATGAACATGCTCTCAGCACACTTCGTTACCTTAACAACAACCCTGACATCTTTGGCTCACACAAGGTATTTTTTGCAACAGAATGGTTGTGTGTTTTTAACGGAGCTTTGTTGCTACTTTTATTTATTTACTCTGAGAATCTCAAGACTACACATTCTGGTGTTTTTTGTTTTGCTTGCCACACTGGATTATATTTTCCTGTCATCCTGCAGAGGCCTATCGTTGAGTTCTCCCTGGAGGATTCAAGGAAACTGAAAATAAAGGAATTGCGACATCAAAAAAATAAGGTCCGTTTGTATAAATGGGTGTGATAGTTGCATCCTTAGAATCCTCGTTCAGATTGAAAAATGTTTTTTTTTTTACTACATGGAAAGTAACTCAGTGGATATATTTGCAGGAATTCTTCAAAAATCGGCCTTTTAAAGGAGGATCGAAACCTCAGCCCCAGACAGCTGGAGATGGAAAAGGACCCAGGAAAGGGGGACATGAAGCACACTCCTCATCAGAACAGATAGGAACAGAGAGAGGTATGAAAACAAGTTGAGAAAACATAGGAACTTTAGGAAAGTGGACATGAGGGTCTAATGCAGATGGGCTCAAATGGGTTGCTGTTCTCCTGTCACAGCTAAGATACAGTACAGCACACTAGGGCTGTGGAGAAACCATATTTATATTGACACACTAAACTTAGCTTTTTGACATCTTTTTTTCTTCATCATTTCATCATTTTGATTTTCTCTCCGCCTACTTTCTTGTGTTTATCAGCTCCTTCTCAAAGCCAGAAACAAGGCAACCGCTATTTGGGCTTCCAGACCAAACCTGAAGTTGAGCATGTGGATTTGGAGAACGGAAAGAAACGAAAGAAGGTTCTTACATTTCCTACCCATCGGGGACCTAAGATCAGGTACAGTTCTATAAACTTTACAAGTGTCCTTTTTACAATGCACTACTATTTGTGCTACTCAGTGCTTAAACCTAGATTGTGTAATTTTTTTGAGTTGATTCTTAGCAAAAACCGCTTTTGTTCTTTCACAAATATGTGCTCCATGTGTAATTACTTCCACCAACTAATCCAAGTATTCTCATAAGCGTAGAATCTGCCATTTAGAATCATTCAGAATACATACAAACAAGTTGTTCGAATGACAGCCATCATGTTGCGCCTCCATCTTTAAAATACATTAGCCAAAGAGGGACATACATCTGCCTTTCACCCTCTTACAATCAGTGGCACCATGACGAATGCAAAGGGGACATTACCAAGGAAGTGAGAAAGAGAATTAAAATGACAACGCGTCAGGCAAAGCAATCCGACCAAAGTTAATATTAGAGTGGCTAGAACAGCTGCGTGTAAACAATGAAGAGAGCTAATTTCACGTTCAGCCAGGAGTTAAAACGCGCTCAGAATGGGAAGGGCTAGAAAGTAATATTCAGTTGGTTGTTATATACAATTTCACCGCTAGATGAGAGACATTCTTACACAATGTAGCTTTAAGCAGATAAATCTTGACAGTATAATTCGCAACACTTTAGGGGTGTCAATATCTTACTTGTGCACATTTGGAGAAAGAAAACCACAAAGCGTAGCCTACCGGCAGGTACCACACAGCTAAAGACGCAGTTCAGTTAGCTTACCGTTATTCTGCAGCTGCACTTTTCCAGACACAGTGGCCACTGATAAAACAATAAAAGTCGGTTTGATAACATTTTTGCCTTCCCTTTTGATTTATGTAAAAAATCAGCCAAAGTAAATCTTGACAGTACTTCATGGTGCATTCAAGTGCCTCTCGTTAAACTCACAGTGCATTCAATTGTAACTCGTAAACTCTGAGAAACTGTTGTGAAGCACCTTATGTAGTGGCTCTTATTAGGCATTGCTGGCACTGCTAAAAAATGAATCATGACCATAAAATTAAATAAAAGTTTGGATTTGGCGAATCATGACACCCCTATAACACATTTTGAGGATATGCCTAAAATAATAAAGAACTTTAGATTGATTGATTTTATTTGATGATTAAAACACATATAACACTACACTGCATTCATTACATACATCGCAAATTACTGAGGATAAAAACAATGAAGCGATAAGGCTTATTTTTATTGTGATCCTGTAGATAAGCGGTTGAAAAATAAACAGAGAACTCTGCTCCTCTTTTATATTAATGCAACTAGTATGTGTAGTAACAAGGGGGAAATGATCTAGCGTTTCATGTTTTTTAACTTGAGAAAAAGTTCTTTGGCTATTTTTCCAAAGTACACTTACACTACACTACTTGCTTGTGTCTATCCCCATTAACTTCCACAAATTAGTTGCTAGTTTTCGTGGAGTCTACGCAAACTCAGGTTACAAACAGCCCTTGAAAATGGGTAAACTTATGACAAACCTATGACTCAACAGTGGGCATCAGGTTACGGATCAAGTTACAGATGCAAACTGTTCTTTCCTTTTGCAGAATGCGTGACAAGGGAAAGCAACAGGCCCCGCCACCCAAGAAAGCAAGGCCGGGATCCAACAGGAAGGACCGTCAAAGACAACAAATGGAAAAGCCCACACGTCCCAGAAACCAGGTTCGCACATGCACTAATGTATATGTAATCTCGGGTCATGTTCATGAAACATCTTACGACAAAGAGGAGCAACTGATGCACTGATTTATAAGAAACTACTAAAACAGTGGCTTTGTCAGTATATATTTTGTTACATTTGGGTAACCTCAAGACACATGTCAACACCAATAAAGCTCTGAAATCTGTCTGACTCTAACTTGAAAAGAAACTTGCCAAAACCAAATCAAAACAATTAAAACACTGAATAGGGTTGAAGTTTTTGAAAGATTTAACAATATTAGAATATAGACTGAAACAAAGCATAAATAGGTTACACCGCGTTCACTGAAGACAGAACTTATGTCTTCCAGTCAATATGAAATTGAATGCTTTGCCACCACCAAGTGGAAGTAATATTATTTTGTAAATTTTAAACGTATACTATCTAGATAGAATAAGTATATATAAGCATTGTAGTTAAAGGGCAGTTGAACTAGCCTTTAACTGCAGTGCTTGTTAGCTAATTGCTTACCGTGGAAACTTGTTGGGCTATTTTAATCTGTGCGATCTACACTTACCAAAGAGCCTTTTTCACAAATTTTTATAGTAATAAAGTCATACAATTTAAAAAAATTGGAACACTACCTTTTTTCTCCTTTTTTTTTATTGTCATGAGATGCGTTGGGCAAATAATAAGCATTACCGTCACAATCACACATCTTACTTTGGACCTTATCTCTGCCAGCACTACTATTGAACTATACTTTACTAAGTTTTTGAAACTTAAAAGTGAGTGTGTGAGTTTGGTGATACGTTGTCAGCGCTGTCCTGTAAGCGCCATATGACTGTTTATTTTGTTGTTTTCCTGAAGGTCAAAGCAGCAAAGAAGCAGTTCAAGAGAAGGGACGGAGACCGTTTTGACAGCCTGGTGGAGCAGTACAAGAAGAAACTGATGGGTAACGGTGACAAGAGCACCAATATCAAAAGAAACAAGTGGTTTGATAGTTAATGCTGTGTGTATGTCGTTGTCTGTGTGAGTGAGAAAAGGTTTTGAACAGCTAGCACAACAGAGGACCTCGTCAAACCACATTCTGAACTTGTACATTGGTTCTCATAAATGTGTCAAAGTGTACAGTATACACCCATGTTACTTCATTCGTGCCAGACTGATCTCGTAGCATGGCTTATGTATGACACACCAATTCGTATGTCATTATTTGAGTGTGAAAGAGGACTTTCACCCAGGAGAGCGGTGTTTGTATCACGCGTGTGGCGTATCCTAAAGCCAACCCCGTTGTTGTTTTACTAAAGCCAACCTGATCTTCTTTTCCTAATCCAAACCGTTTGTCCGTTTCTTGTTTTCCTAAAACCTCGTGTGACGTAGTATCGCGATAACACGTAGCCTCGTGGCTTTAGAAAGTGTCACGTGGCATGCATGTTAACGCTGTGACGTTGCAGACCGCTGTGTCCTGCATACAGCGTAGACATACACGCAGATAGCTCCTAATGTGTACAGATTGCATGCCACTTAGTTTAAGAAAGTTGGCGTGTATGTTTACGCAAAGCCATGATGCCATGTTGTTCCTTCTGTTCCTTCATTGTTGTTATTCATGCTTACGTTGTTTGTTTTTCACAACTAAAACAAATATGAAATAATGTAAAAAATAGTTTTTCATGTACTTTGGCTTTTTATGAATATATATTAAAAACCCTTGAATTTGTGTTTGTTTCATCTTCATATTTTTGTCTGAAATCCATATTTGTTGGATTCACAGATATGTCAGTTTGTTATGACAGTATCTATTACATTCACTGTTTTCAATACTAGTTTTAAACCAAGTTAATCATAAGCTGATAGCTCTGGATAAACACTTTCCACTCATGAACCTTGAATACAAATACAAGTGAACACCCACAAATGACATTGTATATTGACCTGGTATACGTGTCTTTTTTACTTCATTCAGATACCTTTCATCCTTCATTTATTGTACAACACTGACCAATTATATATCACAATTCAGATTTTTGTTAAATATTTATTTAGTTTAAATACAGTACTAAAAAAAGAAATTACAAAAATATCTACAAAATATCATTTACCGATATAAATAACCATTTTGGAAGAGCTGATGATATTCCACTAAAACGAAAGTTGCCCTTTGTCCTTCCTGCCATACAAATGCACCTGTTTTTCTTGGCAGGTTTCAACCTTTTTTTTTTTTTTCTTTGGCAAGTTTCAACCTGGTTTTCAGGATTTACCAGGTATGACCTCACTGCTCATCGTGACGTTTCCTCTGGCTGCAACCAGCCTGCTGATTTCAGCTGCATGAGTGAATTATTAAAGAGGTCCATAGTTTTCACCGAGAGCTCTTTGTTGATGCAATAGTGGTGTCACAATACAAACCTATGATATATCTTTATGTGCAAAGCATAGATCGCATAGAAACAATTCTGAGGAAACTACATTTTTGCTCCTAACAACCTGGTGAGAAGACAATGTTACAAACTAAATATTTTCTAAGTAGAGTGTATAAATTAATACGTATATAAATAAGTGAGTGTTCAAGAATACATTTCATTCAAAACACATTGCAAAAGTTCAACTTTGCAAGGTGGGAAAATCAGACATTAGTGATGCAGACATGGCAAATCCTGTCCAAAAATGAGGATAGCAACTTGCAAATATTGGTCCTAATGTCAGTCTTTCAGCAAGTCTCAAGATGATCCAGATTTTTCAGTAGCATATGGAGAAACTCCTTCACTCTCATGAGAGCCTCGATGCTCACGGTGTGAATATACTTTAACTTTTGACTCTGTAGCTCTTGGAGCGGCCCCGGCACTGATGGCTTTGGCCGCTGCTCACTACAATGGCCTTGCCTCCACTCATCGAGGTAACCCGTCAGTGACGAGATATCAGACTTGACCTGGGGGATCCAGTCGAATGCATCAGAGATCAGGCTGTTGTAACCCTCCAAGACTGTCATTATGGAGGAAAGTCCATCCAGATCATCCGCAGGTTCACGCAGTGTCAGACCAGTAGGGACCTGCAGCAAAGAGAGAGAGAGAGAAAATGATTGAGTCAAAAACACACTGACTTTTGTAAATACTTGAGATTCAGAGTTACCACAAACAGAACCACAAAGATTACCTGGAAATCTTTATTCAGCCTAACCACCAGCTGATCAGCCATCCATTTCACTTTTGATCTCATCTTCACTACTTCCACTGGCAGAGGAGCAGCTGTACCCACACTCAACACATGCAGCAGAGAAAACAGCAGGGCCAAAGTGTATTCCATATTCGTAGTATTTCTCTGGATTTACCAAACTCAGAACAGCACTGGTATTCCTAGGAGAAAACAGGATGTAGGTTATTCTTCCTTTTAGTGGTATAATGTAACTTGAGTAGATTTACGCATTTACTGTATTTAAGTACAAATTTGAGGAACTTTACTTGCGTCTTTTCATTTCATGCCACTTTCTACTTTTACTCCGCTACATTTCAGAGAGAAATATTGTACTTTTTACTCAATCACATGAATTTGGCAGCTTTAGTTACTAGTTACTTACAAATTAAAGATTTTTACACACAAAAGACATGTAGTTTATAAAATACAATGTTTTATTCTAAGTTAAATTAACTACATGTACAGCTGAAATAATTAGCCGATTAAAGGTGATTGACAGAACTGTTTGATCATTTCCAGTTTCTAAATTTTGAGGATTTTTCTGCATTGAGTACTTTTATTTTTGATACTTTAAGTACATTTTCCTGATGATACTTACATACTTTTACTAAGTAACACTTTCAACGTTGGCCTTTTACTTGTAACAGAGTATTTTTAAAGTGGTGTTACTACTTTTTAAGTAAAGGATCTCAATACTTCTTCCACAAATAGTCATTGTATACATAACACACGTGCTTCCTTCCAGTCATTTACTCAATATGTTTGATTATGGGTAACCTTGACTGTGTAACAGATACAAAGTTCACTGACTTTGACCAACACTATTGTTCTCAACCCCCTGCTTTCCAAACCTCTGCTACATCCTCTGTGAAGAATAGACAGAAGGCACATTGTCACACTTTTACAAATGTGCATGTTTCTGGAAATGAATCCATCATTCAAATGATGGAAGAGTTGAAGCCCAAGAGTATGAACGAGATGGAGAAGAAAGTTGACCTTACCTTGGCTGGATGTCTGTGTGTATGCCACTGTTGGGCTTCATCAGGACATCTTATAGTGGAGGGCTGTTGACTCATCTCTTACTCACCTCTCTCCAACCCCCCTTTCCCCCCTCATCCACTCCCACACTTACACCCTGACCGCTGCCTCCCCTTGTGGAACTGCAGGAGCCAGTGACAAGTTTAAATATGTTTCTGGTGACTACCTGACATATTTGAATCACTGGGAAAACATATAGACTAACAATTTTATCAAAATTAGGAAGTGCACGACACGTCTTTTACAGACAAGTGCGATTCTAGGATCAGATCTTTAGGGGTTCACGCAATTTTTTCAAACGTTATTCTACTGTGCTAACTGGGCATGTCCCAGAGCAGAACCCCCTAGCTCACAATAGTTTAACTTAGTTAAAGTTTAGTTTTTGTTTGTTTGTTTTTTAGCTATTCTTTTTTAGAGGTGCCGGGATCAAGTTTAGGAGTGCTTCAGAGGGCTGAAATTGCCCCTGTTTACAGATAATGATTACAGCTGCAGCTAGACTGATCAATATACCATATATGTTACATCCTGCGCTCACACTCACTTATCTTCACTGCGCTCTCTGAACATTGCCTAATGCCACCAATGATGTAAGTATTTATTCAGGATGTTCCATCACACAGTGTGTCTAAGCCTGTACAATTGCAGGAAATAAAGAACCGAAACAATAAAAACATAACAGCAGTTATTTGAAAGAGAATGACACAGCTCTTCTCCTGACTGATCTCAAGATTATTCTTGGATTATATAAATCAGATGCTTCTCATTGATTACTGGCCTGATCAGGTCTTTATGTCCTTTTATCTTGTGTTTTCTCACTGAATCTGAATGCATAAGCATTTCTTTCAGGTCTTCAAATCTTCAATTCAAATGTATTTCCTTGTGCATTCTTAAATCAACTAGTCAGTTATTTATTGTATAGATTTGTTTCAAATATCAGAAGAAAAAAATAGATGCTTTCAAAAGTTGAAATAATCAATACATTTTTGGTGACTTCCAGCCACACGTACAGTAGCTGAGTCGTCTACTTCACGTTATTCCAATGTTTTTACAGCTTAGCTTGTACAACACCAAAACAGAGAAATCTGAAAAATGGTTATGCAGTCTAACGCTGCATCTTAGATACAGAATGGACACAAGTTGATGTTTGTGTGAGAATTTGCATTTTCAACACAAGGTAAACACCCTACGTAATCTTTTCCAGTTCAGGTTGGCAGGTCAGGAGCCTGATGCTCTGAACGTCGGCCAGACAGCAGTTACGTTTTCTCCACACGTCTTGAGCAAAGCATGATAATACAGTACTTTGTAGGTGATAGATTTCCATCAAATTATTCTGATGAATACTTGCTAATACATTTTGATAACTAACCTAATGTGGGTGGTATTACCCTACTAATGATCATTTCCCCCTTTTCACAACAAACACAAAGTAGTAGTGGCACATATACATTATAAATGTGAGGATCCTTACAATGAATGTTACTGTTATCCACCCAACTTCAGCCTTCTGCTCTGCAGCACAAAAACACCTTTTCAGACTAGTTATTCAAATTTACCGAGTACTCAAAGTTCATGCAGCATTGAGGAATTCTTCCAATAAACAACAAGAGCATTGGTACGTTATGTATCATGATAGATGCCAGATGTGTCTAATGTAGGCCTTCTGTCTTTTTAGCCATTTGAAGCACACATTTAATTTATTTGTGCTAAATGTGCTCATATTAAATTCTCTTCTTGGGAAAAGTGTTTTGAAAGCTATGTATTTTTCGAACAGAGTACATATTTTGGGATACAGATGTCTGTTGTTTCTCAGTGGAGAAGGATGGGGGAGGCTGTGCTGAAGTTTCTGTTCCTCTGAAGCAAAAAGAGGTCAGTGAGGCCAAGAATCTACACGTGTGTGTTGAGGGAGGCCTGCTTCCACAGGGAACATAACCATAATGGCCATTTCCATTTTCTCTCAAGGTAACTTACAGTAAATCCTGCACAAACACACACACACACACACACACACACACACACACACACACACACACACACACACACACACACTGAGAGGTCTCATAAAACTTTTAACACATAGTCACTGCCACACGTTGCAGAACTGTGAAAGGATCTGCGAATTGTTGGGGAAAAAGACACACTAAAGGACATATTTCTGGGAAGGAAAGGAAATGATTGACCGTATCTCACTTGTATTTTCAACAGGAATAGTGTATTATTCATAAAGAAAAACATGAAGGAATGAGGTGAATGATATAATTAGATTTCTTTTTTATCCAAGTAAGTTTCTTCTGAGCTGTCCCAGAGGGGTTTAGGCAGCTCTCTTATCAGGAAAAGGCAGGTTTCATTGTGTGCAAAGAAATGTTCCTGACCTCTGGGGTGAATAATAACTACATTTTTGCCTGCTGAAATGTGACATGTCCATATACGGGAAACATTTTTACAAAATGTGGATACTCTTGACACGATTATGACTGTAATATCTATAATCTGTTAATTTAGCCCACGGTTCTCAGCATGCTCTAATTATTTCCAAACAGTAAATGTAGAGTCCATGCATTAGGCCAATGAGGTGGGATCAGGGGAGAACTTGCTTGAATTCGTGTTCTGCGTGCCAATAATCAATGTCCACAAATTGTCTACATTTCGGTGCTGTGACCCATTTATTTTCCTTTTGTTTTATTTATTTATTTTACGGCCTGCTCACCGTCGCACAAGCATTAGTCCATTTCTTTTCATTTTTCTGGTTTAGTTCCATTCATTGTTCTTGTCAAACAATTTAAACCATGACACGACCGACACGACCGACACGGTGAAAAGCTGTATGCTTTCCCCGTTTTCCTGTGTCACCTGTGAACCTGTGGCTGATTACCTTTATGCCTCCACCCAGTGCTCAAACATAAAACTGCAGATTGATTAACATAACCAAGGTGGTATATAAACAAAACAAAACAAAATGTTGTAATGGCTGGGATCATGAAGGATCATGAAGGATCAATCAGCGCTTGAAGGACAAGAAGTCCCCTCCTGGAGAATGACAGAAGGACGCTGCAAGGTTTTGTTAATAATTCATGAGCACTTTGTGTCTTACGGGAGCATATGAGTCACACCCTCAAAAGTGTGTGCCCCCCGTTTATCAAACTATAAACACTTAACGCGCAAACATACTGTACATACTGCATGTAAGGTTAGGAGAATGGTTGTCATTACTTTAACAGTGAATGACTTGGAGCAATTTACAGACCCAAAGGTTAACAAAGTGTTACTGAGCTGCTCCCTTAGTAGCACTGGCTGAACCATTGTAATGGCCTTTACGCTGTATCCAATTATTTGTCCAGATGCAGCATGGAAACCAGGAATCCCACTCAGCAGGATCTGCTTGGATGAGTCACAGGAATGACGGGAATTCAGATTTATTGATCGTGCATGTGCTGCCATTCAGGACGATGTGTTGTTTTCATCCCCAGACACTTTAGTGACGCTGACACCATAAAACTGGTCTAAAAAAAAGCTGAATCAGCTTTTCATCGCTTCATAGCTTTAGAATGAGTCAGAGCTCTATAAAAGTCCAAGCGAGCAATATCTTTTAACCTTAGCAACACTGGACAGTTTAATATTCCAAAGGCAACACATACTAACACAAGGAACCTATTACAAAGGATTAAGCAAGTAAAATTGAAAAAAAAAATAACAGCTAAGTGAATTCATGAAGACTACAACAAGTGACATGTTATGCAAGGTCCAAGATATTTTAGGGTTCACTGATTCCCTTTCCCAACATTTCTGTGCATGTTGAATAATATATCTGTAACACGCTTACAGTAATCCCTTTTCCAGCCAGTCAGATCCCAGCAGTGTAAAAGTTTTAGCCAAGTCACTGAAACAGACTTACTGTTAACAAGTCCTCTCCCTTTCTTTGGGTTTCGATTCCGGAGGAGTTGATTCATCATTACACAACTATCATACCGAACTCTTCAAAAAGAGACCATCACTTGAGATAATTCATATTTCCATTGAATTAAACACATAGCACGATGTGTTAAGAGATTGTTGTTCTGTAAGTTCTATCAATGCAATCCTGAAAATACGCTTATGAAAAAACATACACACACTATATCCATGGCAGGACCCCAAGCTGACTCATAATGAATGTAAATATCTGATATCAAAACCCTTATGTAGACACTTTTGGAGGACTGAAATTGTTGCTAGATGACCATATAACAATACAATACACCAAACACCTAAGTAAAATGAACCTAAGTGATGTTAGCTCTTTCTTTTCTTAACACTTTTTTTATGTGATTTTGATTATGTTGTAGTACACTTTACAATGCAGGTACTCCTTCAAGCACTGATTGAGAATTACTCGGAAAGTACAGGAGAGGTAATTGTTGTTGTGTTGTTGTGTTGTTGTGTTTTGTCTGGTTTCATCATTAGTAGTGAACGGGAGAGATGGTGTGCTGTGTCCATGGAAATAAAAGAGGCGGGTTATCGGACTTATGCTTCTAATTTACCTTTGCAACATTTTTTTTATTTAACCTTTATTTAACCAGGAAGTCCCTTGAGATTGAAATCTCTTTTCCGAGGGAGACCTGGCCAAGACGGCACACCAGTTACAATTTAAACAGAAATACATCGTAGACAAGAATCACACAGAGGAAAGGAACACGTCACAAGTGGCAGTTACATTTTTGAATTACATGGTATTTTAACATGGCCTTAAATTCATTGCAACATATGCATAAATTCATTGCAACATATGCAAAACAAAAAGGAGATACTGGAGAGGGAAGGCTGCAATCACAAAGAGTTTTTGAATCCTGCAGTACTAAAAGCTCATGTTTGAAATGGTTACTTCAAAACAAAGAAAGCCTTTGTGTTATGATTTGGTGTTTTTGTCTTATTTTGTTGTGGTAGGCTCTTTTCCTGTGTTCAGTTCTTAGCCTGGTCTTGTCTTGTTGTTCTTATCGTGTTCTCCCCTTGAGTGTCTGTACGTTCCTGTTTTATTTTGAAGTTTGGTCTCTATCTCGTCTTGCCTTTAGTTTTACTTCCTGTGTTTTTCCATCCCTGTGATTACCTGATGTTTTCCGCCAGTTTCCCAGCCCTCTTGTCACCTGCCTCTTGTTGTCTTATTACCCAGTGTATTTGGTGTCTGTGCTCCCCTCGTCTCTTGTCGGATCGTTTTGTCTGTCTTTGCGTGTTTGCCTGTCCTTGCCAGTTGTCCGCTCCTGCCAGTGTTCCAGTCGCCATTTCTCTTAGGTATCTGTGCTTTTGTTCAGTTTTCCAGTTTTTTGGTTTTCTTTTTTCCCTCTTTTGCCTTTTTGGATTTTTGGTGTTTTTCAACTTTGGACTTGTTTTTTGGCATTTGTTATCCTGTTTGGTACTCCCTGTTTTTGTTCAATAAATCCTCGCTTAAACTCTCCTGCCTGCCTGCCTGCTTGCCTTGTGTCTGTGTTATGGTCCTTACCTCCTTGAAATTTAACAGAACGATCCGACCAGTCATGGACCAAGCAGGGTACAAACGGAAGCCTCTCCTCCACCCTGGGGAGCCAGAGGCTGAGCGGATGACCACTACTTTTTTGTGCCATCCATGAGACTGATTCCACCTTGGCGTGGCATCTTATGATGGTTCACTGGGAGGAGGTGGAGCAGGAGTTTGGCCTTCCCGAGCCCAAGCTGACGTGCAGCCTCCCAGAGTCTCAGCGGACAAAGTCTCCAAGACCCTGCGCACGGCTTCTATGACTCTGAGCCGCCATCCGGCTCCTCTGACTCTGTGCCGGTGTGTGGTTCCCCTGACCCTGACCCGACGCCCAGCTTCCCTGACCCTGACCCAACGCCCAGTTCCCCTGACCTGACACCTGGTTCCCCCGACCCAACCCACAGTGCCCCGGACCCTGACCCGATGCTCAGCCTCACTGACCCAACGCCCAGTCTCCCTGACTATGACCCGGCGTCCTGTACCCCTTACCCGGCAGTCTGTTTCGCTCACCCCCAGCTGGCGTCCTGTTTCCCTCACCCCCAGCTGGCGTCCTGTTCCCCTTAACTGACGCCCTTGTTTCCCTGACCCTCAACCGGCATCTGGCTTTCCTGGTCCCCAGCTGGCGGTTGACTCCCCTGATTCCCGGTGGACATCCAGCCTCCCTGAACCCTTTTTGGGACCCTGTTCGCCGGAAACCACCCCAGTGAATCTACCGGTCCCTGGCGCCCCGGAGACCACCCGAGTAACTTTGCCAGTCTCCGGCACCCCTGAGAACACTCCTGGGACACCTCCTGACCCTGGTTTCCGGGGTTCCTCTGGCCCTGGTTCCCGGGTTGTTTCTGTGCCGGTTTCTGTCCCAGTGTTTGTCTCTGTCACCGTGTTCGTCTCCGTCCCTGTCACCGTGTTTGTCTCCATTCCTATCTTCTTCCCTAACCCAGTGTCCGTCCTGTCTAAGCCGGTCCCATCTGAGTCCGTGTCTGAGTCTGTCCAGTCCTCTCCAGCTCCCTCCTCTCGTTCCCTCTGTTGTCCCTTGTTCCCTGTGCTTTTGGTCCCTAGTTCCCCAGTCCCCTCGGTCCCTAGTGTCCTTGTTTCCGGTCCCCAGTGCCTTCCATCCCTTGTTTTCTAGGTCCCATGTTTTCCTATCTCCCAAGTGCCCACTGCCCTCTGCCCTTCTTATTTTCTTAGACTGTTTGGTTTTTCAGGTCCCCCTCTGGCCCTGGATTGTTTTTTGTTGGACTTTTTGCGGACATCTGGGATCTGTCCTGGGGTGGGTACTGTGGCTGGTGTTTTTGTCTTTTGTTGAGGTAAGCTGTTTTCCTGTGTCTAGTTCTTAGCCTGGTTCTGTCATTTCTTGCGTTTTATTGTTTGGTATTTTTGGTCTCGTCTTGTTGTTCTTATTGTGTTCTCTCCTTGAGTGTCTGTATGTTCTGTTTCCTGTTTTATTTTGAAGTCTGGTCTCTGTCTCGTCTTGCCTTTAGTTTTACTTAATGTTTTCCCGCCCCTGTAATTACCTGATTTTTTCCACCTGTTTCCCAGCCCTCTTGTCGCCTGCCTCTCGCTGTCTATACCCAGTGTATTTAGTGTCCTCCTGCCAGTCTTTGTTCCAGTTGCTGTTTCCTGGTTTCTGTGCTTAGTTTTTGGTTTTCTTACTTTTGCCTGGACTTGCTGTATTTGCTATCCTGTTTAGTACTCCCTGTTTTTTGTTCAATAAATCCTCTCTAAAACTGTCCTGCCTGCCTGCTTGCCATGTCTCTGCGTTTTGATCTTTTCCTCCTTGAACTGTAACACTTAGCTCTGGATGTGTTTAGTTAATAGTTTGTATGCAGCATGCTTCATTCCCAGACCATTCATCACTCTAGCCAGCCCTCTTTAATGTCCCTCCTGTAAAAAAAAATCACTCCTTTTATCATTTCAATCTGATATTTGTAAAATGTGTACTGAGATTGATAAAAGCATACCCATAAAATGTGTGTCCCCACCACAACTGCATATAGGTGGAGAAAAGCTCATGGTGTCCAAGGTGACAGCAAAGGAAGAGGAAGATTTTTGGAGTGATACCGATTTTATTCTTCATCCAAGGTAATAGAAGTAATAGAAAGTAACAGAAATTGTTAGTCTTATGTAATATCATTACTATTCAGATCTGTGATCAGCCAAATATGTATTTAAAGGTTCCATTACATGGTGCTCTTTGGATGCTTTTATATAGACCTAAGTGGTCCCTTAATACTGTATCTGAAGTCTCTCTCCCAAAGCTTTGGTGCAGAATTACAGCCACTACAGCCAGTCCCACAATGAGCTTTCCTTAGGATGTGCCATTTCTGAGTCTATAGCTTTTGAGGAGGAGAAAGGGGGAGGGGGGCAAGGTGGATGACGGGGGTGTGGCCTTGACTAACTGCCACTTTGCTGGTTTGAAAGCCATGATGTCTCTCTCTCTCATGGTGTGCCAAATTTTCTGGACGGGCAAAGCAGAGAAAGAGAAGGTAAGATTGGCCCATCTGAGCTTTCATTTTCTCAAAGGCAGAGCAGGATACCCAGAGCTCACTTTACACCTATCACCATTTCGAGCCACTGGGGGACCATAGGCAGGCTGGGGGAATGCATATCAATGTTAAAAAACCTCATAAAGTGAATTTTGGTATAGGTCCATGGGACCTTTGAAGTGTGATGTTATAACAATAAAAATGGATTAGAAGTCCAATTTTTCCCAAGGTTTTCCTGACGGACACAACGCAACTTTAATATTTATTGGTACCCCGTAAAGGCTAAGAAGGCCAGTGGACAGAATGCAAGACTTGATTTAACCAAATATGTGAAACTGAGCGGATGTTTGACTGACCGTTAAGGTAGGCAACAGCTACTCTGATTGGTTGCTCCTGAGTGGAAGCAGACAAATGAGGTCTTTTGAGTCTGGAAAAGAAAACCCTCTTTCTGAAATTTCCAACATAACCACAGAGCCCAAATTATCACCGGCAATGGCAGATACAGTCCCTTTCCTAATATGACTATAAGGCTTTTGGATGCTGTTGATCTTGAGGTCTTTGGAATCCTCGACCAGTTGTCCCATTACCTAGTCTTAACCAAAATACGAAAATCTTGTTCTCTTCAAAGGAGAAATAAGTGGCATACGATCAGTAGTTGATCGTTATTTAGGTAAAATGCCAGTTTTTCCCCCTGAAGGCCAATCCACAGAGACAGAGAATCAAGCCGATGCACAAGGGACATGACTTAAACAAAGCATTGCTTGCAGTTGACACTTGATTTAAACAGATATTGCTTTCTCTGATCCGTTTTCAACATGTTAATGTTTTAAGTCCAAAAAAGTTGCCTCAGGAATGAGACTGGGACTATGTATTGAATGTCTTCATATCCAAGTTACTGCTTCACCCAAAAAAAAGACTAGAGCAAAGTTAAGTAACAACATATTTTTCAGTGGAGTGGCCTTAAACAAATACACAGTAAGTTGTTTAGAAAAAGAACTGGAGTGACAGAAGCAGGTAGAAAAAGACCACAGCATTATCATTTAGATAAAAAATTAGATCATTAGAAAGTGATTGGTTCTGCTTTCGTTGTTTGAGAGACAAAGTAAGTGGATCAAACAACACCAGAACAAGAGTTACACCTTATTTCACACCAGAAGACAGAAAGCAGGATTTCTTTCTTCAAGCTTTGTGCGATTGTTTTGGAGTCAATGGATAAAGAATGGTTTAATAATGTGTATGCATGTGTTTACCTGGAAGGAAAATTGCATCACTGCTCTGCAGAAATGTTGTGTCAATTGGCTGATTGTGCTTTTACACAGAATGCGCTCTTATCCTGATTTCCAAAGAACTTCTTGGCACAGGAAATGACGATTGTTGCAAAAATTATTAAGAAATAGGAAATGAAAAATGTGTGCAGACATTTTTTATTGAGTCGAGGTGTTCATAATTCACTTCCTTTACCAATGCAGTGCGGTGTAGGTTGCTAAATTTGAGCAAAAACAAGATATTCTCATTCACTTTATGGACAAAATGTATGTCTCCAAATTTTTTTTACATGCATGACACACCTGAACAGCCAAACAAAATGTATAAAACAAATGTTACACCTGGGTTACATTAAAGCATTGTAATCATGAATAAATACAATTACTAACTTATGGCATTATATATGCTGCACACGAGGAGAGCACCATCAAGATCATGGTCATCATTTTAACTGCTTGTGTGTCCATGGATTTGTTGTGTGTGGATTCAAGTCAGAGTTCATCAGTGTCAATAGAATTGAGCAATGCTGCCACCCTCTGGAGGAACTATGTGGTGCTTCAGACGCATTGAGAATTCATTCAGTCATGGGTTTCAATTCTAGTGCTCAGGAAACAGAAACCTGCTTGTTTAAGTTAAAGCAACTAAATCAGGCAATAATTTACATCTCAGCTAAAAGGTAAACCAGTTAATGACAGGTATGTCTTAAACCACACACACACACACACACACGCACGCACGCACGCACGCACGCACGCACGCACGCACACACACACACACACACACACACACACACACACACACACACTACCTTTTGAGTGGCAAAGCCAAATTTCCCAATTGTATTCTCTCAAACTTGATTGATTTAACTTGATGTGACAAACATTGAATTCACAATATATAAATTGAGTTCAAGTGTCAAGAAGGAATTCCATGAAAACCTTCCTTGATGTAAGGGTCCCTTGCAGATGCTTTTTGGGGTAAGGGCTTCCTGGATAGTCATTTGACAGCAAGCCCAGACCGCAAAAAGACCTGAAAAGAACAAGACATGCTCATCTGATTTCATCACTGACGATCCAACACAGTTGGTCCAGCATCTGAAACACACAGTTACAGATCCATGAGACTGAATGTAAATTAGGAATAAAAGGTGTCATTTATAACAATCCTTGTATTTTTTTCTATGTCTTCTGTTGGACTACAGTGTCTAAGATAGAGTGCAAATGTGACACCTAAATTCAAACTCTGAAAGACCATAGTGATGACGTTCAGCACTTTTTTTTTTATTATCTACTGCCTTGGCCATTTTAGTATGTAGGGGTCATATTGTCTAAAACTAACAATTAAAAACATTTCTACTTAAGCCAAATAAAAACTATATACAGTACATGTGTATAAAGTGTAAATAGTTTGAATGTGACCTATTCCAGTAGGCCTCAATCCCATATACTTTTGGATCAGTAGTTGTACATTTCCCTATAGGACCATAAAAAAGAAGCGATAGCATCCAAAGGATTTTTGTACTCCATTCAGATGCGATTTTACTAATAACACTATGAACCCCCTTTTTTTAAAATCAAATGTTATTGTTAATAGGTCAGCAGCAGCATGTAGATTCTGATCTCATCAAAATGTTTGATTTTGATCTTTGTTGTCTTGCTTCCTCTTATTTAGTCATAATTGTGTTTGTTTAGAAATAGATTTTACTGTAATGTACACATAAATTGAACATAATATGTACTTTTAGTGTAGAGTTAAGAAATTCCACATTTGAAATAAACAGTTCCAATCATGTATGATCATAGCCTGATGTTAACGTGTATTAAATTAGCAATTGATCATGGTATGCTTGCTATATTAGTATTGATGATAACAGATTGACCAAAAATACAGCAAAAACTGAATAGGCGAAGGGAATCAAAAAACTGTATCGGAAGACATCCCATGCACCCTATTCAATACACACATGCATCATCACCAAGCTTATCAATAAAACAAACCAGAAATCCAATTAAATACACATAAGCAAATCCAAAGAAATTATATTTGTAACATTTGTGAAATACTGGTTTCCATGCACCTTCCTAAATTCCAATCTGTGATTTAGCATCGCCACGCCTTACACCTCACGAGTCAGTTACTGAAAATAAGTCTAATGTCAATTGGCACCCTAAAAAAAAGTCAACCTGTAAAAAAGCATTTTGATTGTTATATTTTTCTACTTTATGAACAAAGGGAATTCAATGAAACTGGAACACCTGTGAATAACACTGAAATGTCCCAGAGCATGCTGGAGCACTTTCTAATAGAAGACAAGAATGTGGTGTATCAAACTATAGTTTGGAACAAAGAGGGGGAGAATCCGGGTTTCAGTTAAATGTGAATCCCCGAGTTGGTGTAAGGGCAAGATGTTGCATGAATACAAATATTCAGAGATATTATTTAATTTAAATGAATAGTATACAAATTATATATATTGCAATAGTACAAAACTTGATGGCTGTAGGAAAAGGTGAAATATGTCATGCGTGGGGCCTACCATTGATCATAAAGTAGAATCTTGATTAATGTTCTAGTAAATAAGATCTTTTCACAATAAAATACATAGTAATAGACTGTTTTATGAAGTGCCAAACAAAGATGCTGCAGCGAGTGCGGACAGAAGACAGTACACCACACTGGATGAGCTTCATGTGAGCTGTCCATGGTTCTGAAAGCCTCACAACCAGCCCTGCCGGTAAACGCCCTAAAATCCCCCCCACCCTCCACACCTCCTCTCACGACACTGTGTATGTGTGCAAGTGAGTGTGTCTGTTTGTGCGCCTGTCGGTCTGTCTGTCTGAATGTGTCCCATAATGTGTGTATACGTGTGTGTCTGAGCAGGATCTTCTTGCTGCATGCAACATGCATCCCTCTTGGGGTTTTTCTTGTAGCAAGGGGTTGCACTGTCAATTCATCCTGCCTTTACTCACGTCACCCGGCCAGCAGCCTACTTACTACCCCTTGACAAAAAAATAAATAAATAAACTCCTGTAATGATGGATGTGCTTGCAATCAGTGGGGAACAAACACACGTATATGACAGCACGAAGACTTGAGAAACACTTTGAACTTTCACTGTAAAGCGATGATCCACATGCGAATTCAAGTTTTGGAAAAGACGAAATCTCCACGCATCACCACCGTTTGGCTGTGCGCGTCAGCAGGTCGCCGAGCTGCAAAATCTTGAGCTACAATACCTGATGACACCTCTTACTACAATGCCAATCGTGATCAGCAATTTAAAGACAACATCTGGCACACGAAGAACATCATGTAAAATGCAAGAATAAATGGCCAATAGCTGTGTTCACTTATGAGAGGTGAGATGAGGGAGAAGGTGCTCGTTACCTCTGTGCGTTGCGAACGCTTGGAATAGGTCGGGATGTGAAAAAGCCCTCTGGAGAAAGAAACAATCAGAAAATGCAAATAAAACAGAGTATAATAACATGTAGCCAATGGCAGAGAGGTAGACGGCACATAGCGTTAGGCAGGGAAAACAACACAACACGTACACACAAAAGATCATACGAAGAACAAACAGCCGGGGCTGTGTACATCAAATCAAATCAACGCAACAACATTTTTTCTCGAAAAATGTTATTCCACAAGGCTAGTCACTGGCAGGTATCATCCCACAGATGCGCTGTAGATGAGGAAGGGAAAAAAAAAACATCCTTATATACACACCTCCCTTACTATCGCTGATGCTCGAAGGGTAGGGGCGACGTGATGCCACTGGGATCATTTTCATTCTGCATTTTGATTCATCTCTATTTTCGATGCATTTTTGAGTAAATACACTTCCATTTTGTACTCGTTTCCATCCTTTCTGTAGGAAATACTGCAAAAGCCCCAAATGGAAGCCACTCAATTCCTCCAGTCTGCGATTGACCCGCATTGACGTCATTGCGTCATTAGGTCTCCCCTGGAAACACGGGGCTCCCAAAAATAGCAACACATTAATTCAGCCTGCGCTGGGGTTGGCTTGGCAGGGGTGACTATTTGTATCAATCCATAACCCCTCCTCTGATTCTAAGCAATAATACAGTTCTCTCTCTTTCTCTCTCTCTCTCTCTCTCTCTCTCTCTCTCTCAAGGACGGGCTGATCACGACTCACTGCTATTTTTGGAAAGAGAGAGCGAGAGAGAGAGAGAGAGAGAGAGAGCGAGAGCGAGAGAGGTGGGTGTGATGAGAGACGCCCGCACCTCTGCTCTCCTCTCTGCTGGCTGGCTGAGAAACAGAAACAGCACCACGGGGTTAAAAATAGCAAAAGAGCGGTCATCTAGCCCAGCCAACAGTGGGATGTGGGAGGAGAGGCAAGACCCTAAACCTAGTTGACGGCCATCAAAAAAGGGCCAGACCATCAGCCACACTGAGCAGGCCTGTCACACAGGTGGCCTCTATTAGCCAGTCATTCATTTGATGAAACACACAGGCATATAGATTCATTCATTCATTCATTCATTCATTCATTCATTCATTCATTCATTCATTGTAATCAAGAAACAACCTTGCCTATCATGACACAACATCAGAGAACCAGAGTAAGGCCATGTTAGCCTCCATCATAGGGTTGAAATTTGCCAGCTGGCCACTGAAAGTGCATTTTGTCCCTCAAAGCCCCCCGGATTATTATTAATTATCCTTTGATTTCATAACATCCTTCTGCAATGTGACAAAAAACAGACAGATGCTTTAACAATGTGTTTCTCATTGTTTTCAGGCTATTAAGACATCTCCAATTTTCATTAAAGACAAACCCTCTTTTTCCCAATCAAACTCTTAAAACATCAAAAATAAAAACACTATCAACTTTTCTCACAGCCATGAATGTTCAAATGGCACACAAGGTGAATGTCATTGTTTTAGTCTTAATGTTTACAATAGCCATGTCTAATCGAACAGCTGTTATTACACTATAGGTTGATAGTAAGCTTTGTGGCCACAAGTGTTAATCTTAAACTGCTGATGCCATCTACTGGTTATTTAAGAGACCTACATATAATAGAAACTGTTGCATCATCCATCCTTGAAACAGGTAGCTGAAGCCCTTCTCACTCCCTCACCTGGTGGTGCAGTTTGGTATTACATTGGCTTATGGTATTAGAGCAGTAGGAAACTGTGGGGTGGAGACATGAGCTGCCCTTTTTCTCTCTCCTGTCCCACTGAAAATTGATTAATGGAGAGTCTGACCTTTTTTTGTTTTAATTTACATGTATTATCCTCTGCTGTAGACAGATGAGTGTTTTATTTCTTCTGATAAGCAAAGACCTGTGAGAGCAGGGAAGAGCTGAACCAGTGAGGGTAAGTGACACCCTTGAAGCTGCAATGGGCTCCATAAACAACAGGTGGCAGAAGAAACACTGTATGGAGGCAGACCTGTTGCAGCGCAACCATAAAGTATAGTGCAGCTTATGTAAGCCTTTTTTTCTGATGAGCTGCCAAAGCCTGAGCCTCTGCAAGTTGTAAATAACTCCATCCGTGAATATACATGCTTACTGTAGCACTGATACTTTCGCATATCTTAACCATTAGCCACCAGAGGACGTCCAGTACAAAAAGACAGTGTTTTATATTTGTTTCCAGAGATAATGCTAATTGTGTGTGTAAGACAGTGAAACAGGCAGAAAGATTTTCCTTACTCATGTATATTTGAGTGCCCACATCCTTTATCCCAATACACAAAATCTATCATTACTGTAATACCTAATAATTTTTTTCTACACTAAATTTTCCAGCTCGTCTCTTACTTACATCTCTATCTTCTTATGTCAGCACTCAGGACTTATCACGAGGTCCACAGTAGGATAAACAGTAGACATTTTGTATATTACACTGCTTATTGAAACCAAAATTGCCCGTCTCAGTGATCAATTTCAGAGGCTTTCAGCGTGTTTTTAATTGCACCATTTGCACCCATATGGTTCAAATATAACACAGTAGGGTACCTTGGGAGAGATCAGTGAAACTGCCTTGGGAGAAAATAACAGCAGCAATATCTATCCTCAGCCACAGAAATTAAGAGCAGACGCTGGCATCCATTACAGCTCCTGACGGTAAGCAGTTTAGCTCAGCCTGCTGTAAATCACTGCCACTGGAGACGTGCGCTCTCCGCTGGCTTTATGTGTGGTTTAATCTCCACATATTCCTGATTTATCAGCTATTCCTGTTTGGCAAGAAATAAAAGTACCACAGCTTCACCTGGTGTAGCCCCTCTGCACTAAATTAATTTATTTTTTTTATTCACCCAGAGCAAGCTATTCTTTGCATACAGTAGGAGGTTTCTGATAAATGTCCTGCATTGAAAGGGTGTGTGTGTGTGTGTGTGTGTGTGTGTGTTTGTGTGTGACTTTAACAGCTTTATAAAGGCACTGCAGGGAGACTAGTTCATTTTCAATTAGCCAGAGACTCACATTAACTGAAGATATTAAAGAGGAGAGTAATGCTGTTGTACAAGGCAATAGTCTGTGAAGGCCAGAATCTGCTGATCCTGCATTTGGCGTACACGCAATACACAGACAATAACACACACCAACCCACAAACACACTTGCCTAGTTTGAAGCTCTAAACACCATTGCCCAATGTATGTTGAGTTAGGGATACACTAAGCCATGCGGTCAGAGCCATTTATGGGCAAAATGGCTTTACAGTTGCATTTGGTATGTCTTGGCACCTTATACCTCGGCAGCATGCTGCGTATTCCATGAGAAGCACCATCTAACCCACACAGCATACATAGAAGAGCACCAAGCAGATTTACATGCAAGATACTAAATACATAAATTCAACAGACAACTCGGTAGAGCCCGGCAATCCTACATGCTGATTGACAGGGGAAGTTGGGATAATGGAGGGAGAACAGTAGCTCAGCCTATAACAGCAGGTATTGTACAGCTGTAGGGGACAGTGAGAAGATCGCAGTTTAAATGAGCCACCTTGTTGAAATGTCAGAATGTGCCTGTTTGGTCAGAGATTAACTTGTATGGTGAACATAACTCACGTGTCCAGCCTGAACTTCACTTAGTGGATTAAAACATTTTGATGCACACTTTGCCGCATATGCTCCGCATTCACTGTATATAATTCATACATCTTTAATGCATAATTAATGCATCTTAAATTATATATTTGATTCTTTGCATCTTGTTTCATGTATCATACTTGTGCATGTGTAACTACTGTAGTTCTGTAATCCAGATGGGAATGCCACTGAGCCTTATAAAGAATTTAATGAATGTCCCTGTGGTCAAGTAAGATAGGGAAACCGAGCCACCCTCTAAGAACTCTAGAGAAATACCGGGCATGTGGATTTACATGTGCATGCTTGTGTTGTAGCAGCATGGCTCTGTGGAGGGCAATGATGGCCCATTACTTTGGTCCGGACTGAAATATCTCTATTTGTTGAATTACCATGACATTTTGAGCAGATATTTATGTTGCCCAAAGAAAGAATCCCAATTACATTGGCAATACCATGGTGTTTCCTGTAGCCCCCAATCCACTCAAAGTTTTCACACCTTTGGTGAAATATTATCTACGTGATGGATTGGCACCAAAGTAGGTACAGATGCCTATGGTTCCTAAAGGATGGATTCTAATGACTTTGGTGATCTCCCGACTTTTCCTCTCATGCCACCATGAGACTTTGCGTAAAATGTTTCGACAACTATTGGACGGATTGCCATGAAATTTGGTGCATACATTTGCGCTCAGAGTCAAGATGAATTACATTAACCTTGGTGATCTCCTGACTTTCCATCTAATCCATCATTAGGCCAACATTTAAATTTGTCCAATAATTTGCTTTATTTCCAAATAACTTAAAAACTAATGACATTCCATCAGCCTCAGCTTTACTTTACTTTACTTTGATAGAATAATACCACATATATGAAGCAGCTATGAGTGGGTCAGCCCAGGAGACTCCATATCAGTGCCAAGTTCAACTAATTACTTTGAGAGAGGAGTCTAAATGAGTTGATTGTCTGGGGAGTGAATTAGCAGAAAAGTTATTGACTGGTGCAGAATGTGGACATCTAACAGGATCACTCCAGAAATTACTAGTCATGAGCTACAGGACGGTAAACTGAGAGAAAGTTACAGTCAGGGTTTGTCATCAGAGTTCTACCTGAATTGTCTCCACTGCTTACCTGCTGAGGACGAGAAAATATTACCCACTGAGGGAGCGTAATTCACTTCTCAGCAATATTAAAGCAATATCATATATCATCGCTTGTATAAGCATTCAGTGTCCCACTGTTTGGCAAATATTGATAAAGTTGCATCATTCAGAGGAAAAAGAATGAAGCTCTTCGTCAAGCAGCGGATGGAATGATTTTATATTCTGCCTTGCAGTGTGATGGATGATGAAATGCTGGCCTAAAAACCAAAAGTGAACAAACAAAACAAAACAGCAAACTCGGCTGGAATACCCAAAGGACAGTCACTGGAGAAGGAAAAAGGAGATTGATGTTCTATCAACAGAGTTTGTTTGTTTTTCTGTGAATCTATTGAGAATATGCCCACACATATTAATAGAGGGAAAACTCTATATGAGCTACTTTTCCTTGAAGACATCTTTCAGCAGTATTGCTCCACACAAAACCATTCCTGTGTGTTTTGTTTATGTGAAGATCAAATAGTTGTACTTATTCGTCCTTGCTTTGGTTTATGTAATATTACTATTAGTAATATTAGTAATATGAATATTACTACTAATATGTTAGAGTGAGCGCATCATATATAACGCTTGTATAAAGTATTTATACATATATAAAGTTTGTGAGGAATATGTCCCGTATCGAGTTGTAAGGTTTGCAGAGTTGCAAACGTGTGAAGTATTTTCAGCCAACTGTAAATTAATTTTTGGATGTATAGTTAAAATGAATACCTCAGTGTATCTAAATCAGTGTGTTTGCCAGCTTTAGCTCTTTCCAAATGATGTCTATTTAACATTTTTATATCATATACAGCCATTAGGTTCTATTATTTTCCATTTGGTATGAAAATTAGTTTTAAACAGAGACATTAAACTTGCTTTAGTTCTGTAGTCCATCACCAACAATATTAACAGCCATTAGGTTCTATTATTTTCCATTTGGTATGAAAATTAGTTTTAAACAGAGACATTAAACTTGCTTTAGTTCTGTAGTCCATCACCAACAATATTAAGTCTTAATAAGTTTTAGCATGAGCAGTTTCAGAGTGTTACCTCACAACTGTAATGTAACTTTGACCAAAAAAAGCATACTTGATTAGTACCTAACTCGAGAAAGTTTCAAGAATTGGTTATATGATAGTGATACCGCATGGCAATGAATGGAAAACAATGGATGGCTGTAAGCAACTGTAAGCGTTGAATAAGTGCGTTAATACACAATAATTTTGTTTCAAAGAAGAAACAAGCATCCATCCATCCATCTTCATCCGCTTATCCGGAAACGGGTCGCAAGGGCAGCAGCTCCAGTAGGGTACCCCAAACTTCCCTTTCCCGAGCCACATCAACTAGCTCCGACTGGGGGATCCCAAGGTGTTCCCAGGCCAGGTTGGAGATATAATCTCTCCACCTAGTCTTGGGTCTTCCCCGAGGCCTCCTCCCAGCTGGACGTGCCTGGAACACCTCCCTAGGGAGGCACCCAGGAGGCATGCTTACCAGATGCCCAAACCACCTCAACTGGCTCCTTTTGACATGAAGGAGCAGCGGCTCTCCTCCGAGCTTCTCTCGGATGACTGAGCTTCTCACCCTATCTCTAAAGGAGACGCCAGCCACCTTCCTGAGGGAACCCATTTTGGCCGCTTGTACCCTGGATCTCGTTCTTTTGGTCATGACCCAGCCTTCATGACCATAAGTGAGGGTAGGAACGAAAACTGACCGGTAGATCGAGAGCTTTGACTTCTGGCTCAGCTCCCTTTTCGTCACAACGGTGCGATAAATGGAATGTAATACCACACCTGCTGCTCCAATTCTCCGACCAATCTCATGCACCATGGTCCCCTCACTCGCGAACAAGACCCTAAGGTATTTAAACTCCTTCACTTGGGGTTCACCTGAAGAAGGCACACATGGCCTCAGATTTAGAGGTGCTGATCCTCATCCCAGCCGCTTCACACTCGGCTGCGAACCAATCCAGTGCTGAAGGTCACAGACCGATGATGCTATTAGCACCACATCATCTGCAAAAAGCAGCAATGAGATCCCGAGGCCCCCGAACTGCAACCCCTCCCCACCCCGACTATGCCTCGGTATCCTGTCCATAAATATTACAAACAGGATTGGTGACAAAGCGCAGACCTGGCGGAGGCCAACCCTCACCTGGAACGAGTCAGACTTACTGCTGAGAACATGGACACAGCTCTCGCTTTGGTCATACAGAGATTGGATGGCCCTGAGAAGAGACCCCCTCATCCCATAGTCCCGCAGCACTTCCTACAGTGTCTGCCGGGGGACCCAGTCATACGCCTTCTCCAGATCCACAAAACACATGTAGACTGGTTGGTCATACTCCCAGGCTCCCTCCAAGATCCTTGCGAGAGTGAAGATCTGATCCGCTGTTCCATGACCAGGACGGAATCCGCCTTGTTCCTCTACAATCCAAGGTTTGACTATCGGTTGAACCCTTCTTTCCAGCACCTTGGCGTAGACTTTACCAGGGAGGCTGAGAAGTGTGATACCCCTGTAATTGGCACACACCCTCTGGTCCCACTTTTTGTCAAGGGGAACCACCACCCCGGTCTGCCACTCCTTAGGCACTGTCCCAGACTTCCACGCAATGTTAAAGAGGCATGTCAACCAAGACAGCCCCTCCACAGAGCTTTCAGCATTTCTGGACGGATCTCATCAATCTCATTTGCCACTGTGGAGTTGTTTAACTACATCAGTGGCTTCCACCAGGGTAATTGACTGCTATAAACTATCCCCCATCATCCTTCAGCTCTGCCTCTACCACAGAAGACGTGTCAGCTGGATTTAGGAGTTCCTCCAAGTGCTCCTTCCACCGCTCTATTACCTCCTTAGTTGAGGTCAACAATGTCCCATCCTTACTGTACACAGCTTGGATGATTCCTTGCTTCCCTCTCCTGAGGTGGCGAACGGTTTTCCAGAAACCACCTTGGTGCCGACTGAAAGTCCTTCTCCATGTCCAAACTTCTCCCACACCCGCTGCTTTGCCTCTGTCACGGCAGAGGCTGCAGCCCTTCGGGCCCGTCGGTACCTTGCAACTGCCTCGGGAGTCTTCCGGGACAACATATCCTGGAAAGACTCCTTCTTCAGTTGGACGGCTTCCCTGACCACTGGTGTCCACCAGGGTGTTTGTGGGCTACCGCCCCTTGAGGCACCTAAGACCCTAAGACCACAGCTCGCCGCTGCAGCTTCAGCAATGGAAACTTTGAACATTGTCCGCTCAGGTTCAATGCCCCCAGCCTCCACACAAACTCTTGTTTGGTGCATATGCACAAACAACAGTCAGAGTTTTCCCTCCATCACCCGCAGGCGTAGGGAGGCAACCCTCTCGTCCACCGGGGTAAACTCCAACGCAGCGGCACTCAGCCGGGGGCTTGTGAGTATCCCCACACCCGCCCGGCACCTCACACCCTGGGCAATTCCAGAGAAGGACAGAGTTCAACCCCTATCCAGGAGTACGGTTCCAGAACTGAGACTGTGCGTAGAGGTAAGCCCCACCAGATCTAACTGGTAGCACTCCACCTCCCGCAGTTCCGGCTCCTTCCCCCACAGAGAGGAGACATTCCATGTCCACAGAGCCAGCCTCTGCCGCCCGGGTCTGGTCTGTCGAAGCCCCTGTCCTTCCCGGCTGTGCCCGGCCGGGCTCTGTGGCAAACCCGGCCACCAGGCGCTCGTCTGGGCCTGGCTCCAGACAGGGGCCCGGGGCTTCCACCGGGCAGGGTCCCTCGATCCCTTCCTCGCTTTTCCATAGGGTTTTTGAACCATTCTTTGTCTGGCCCCTCCCCTAAAACCACTTTGCCATGGGAGACCCTACCAGGAGCATAAAGCTCCAGACAACACAGCCCTCAGGTTTATAGGGACACACAAACCTCTCCACCACGGTAAGGTGATGGTTCCCCGGAGAGGAGAAACAAGCATATTATGACTATTGCAATAGATGCTCTGGCTGACACATCAAAATGTCTGCTGTGGAAAAAAAGGTCTATTGGATAGAAATATTTAATTTCTGAGAACGCCTTTCCATCAAATGCGTATTTTGAAAGGCTCTACTCCAACTCTACTAATGCTGAAGAAGAGACAAGAGATAGCAGTGTTGGCAGAATCTTTCATCATTACAATGGGAAACAAAACACAGCACCATAGTTACTGAATGATTCAAAATTGATTTAGAATCCCAAATTAATGAAAGTTTCTGAATGTTTATTAACCTCTACTGTGTGCCCACCATTAGCAACAATTTAAAGCTTGATGATTGGATGTTTTCTTTTTTTTTACCAAAGTGTTATTTGGGATTTGTAGTTGTCTGCTTTCTTTAACATTATATGTACAGGCTTTTATACCTTACCGTATTATCAATAAACCACACTTTTTGTAACACAATTTTTAAGGTTATTGTTTGTACTGACAATTCAAGAGAGTTTCATGTCCATCCGTGAGTTGAAAATGTGCTAACAGCTTATGTAATCCTGTTTCACTTGATACATTATCTTTCCCACTTTATTTCTTTTAACTTATCTTTTCTTTCTCTTCTCATACACACACGCACGCACGCACGCACACACGCACGCATGCACACAAAACAATACAACGGTCACCTGGCTGGGACTGCCTGGAGAGAAAATGTCAGTGTGATCCACTCATTCTCCACCTTCTTAGCAGGGAGTCTGAGGGATGTGTGTGTGTGTGTGTGTGTTTGTGTGTCTGTGTGTGTGTGTGCATGGATGGGTGATGCTCTGAGTGTTCATGCGTGGTGCTCGTAAGAGAGGAAGCAGCTGGAGTCTTACCACTGTTATCAGCCCTCCTGAGGGATGGACGCGGGGAGGCCACTGGAGAACTGATTGTGTAAGATTCATTCTACATGCGTTAGATGTGATGGAAGACACAAGTCTGCCTGCAGTTACAAACTTTGTCCTGTGTGAGGCAGCAGAGATACAGCCCTCTTTTCGTCCATGATATCACGGTTATGACTGGCATTGCCGCAGCACAGACACACATGATGAAAGCATGCACACACACATACTGTATGTGAACATACTGAGATGCTCACTGGGGCCAATATCCTGGATACAGATTTAGACTGGACACAGTACATCACTGGCTAGTCAAGTGTCTTCATTCCAAACTGAAACAGATGGTGATGGTGTATAACGTATGTGGACAGGGAGGAGGAAGAGTAGGTGGTGACGGACTGGGAATTGTTATAAATCTTTGTCTTGTATGGAACAAAGAGATTTCATCCCACATCAACACACAAAGGCTGTTTGTGCTACCTGTGTAAGACAGACGACAGATGTGTGTGCGATTGATTGATGGTAACATTTGGCTTGAAGAATTGGAAATAGGGTTAGGAACGCATCAAGGCAAGATAGTGTGCATAAAACACTCCTTCCGGAAACTCAACTTAAAGGATAAATACAATTCTGTCCTTGAGGAGGAAAGCGAAAGAGAGGCAGAATATGATGGTGTCCTCATCATGTAATGGGAAGAATGGAATGGATTCTGTAAAATCATTCATACACCGAGCAATTCTTCAAGCACTTATCTCAGAATGATTGACTGTCGAGACATTTTCACTTTATTTTAGATCTATTCTATTCAGCCAAGCTGCCCCTGTGATGAGTGACAGGCCACATGGTATTACCTCTTGCCCTAACAGGTGACGCATAATGGTGTGTTTTGGCCACACGTATACACACACACACACACACACACACACACACACACACACACACACACACACACACACACACACACATTCGGCATGTAATCAAGAACACCTGGAGCCTTGACAGTAGACATTAAAATCATGAATATTAAATGATAATTGGGATGTGCTAAATATGCGGCATGCTAGTTAACTAAAGCAGAAGTGGCAAATGTGTTAACAGTGAAACTCATTGCGTTGCTGTCTCAGTATTCTCATAAATAGATTCATGAGGCAACATTAAGTGGTCCACTCAAGGTCCACTGAAAATTCACTCAACGGCAAAGGTGGTATGTGGAAAATAATGAGATCTGATTTTGGTGATCATTAAAAGGTATGCATGACTGTAAGTCTGCTATTTTTGATTTATTCACCTCTGCACTCTCAGTCCCTCTCCCACACAATCCCAAATGCTGACTAATGCTTTATGTGTTTGTGGAGGGGCTTGGGGAGGTCAGAGGCTGAAACAGAATGGAACAATGAAGTGTGTTTGCGCTCACGTGTGTGTGTTTGTGTTCTTGCGTGGCTTGAATGCTCATGTGTGTACGTTTAGTGGCTTTTGTGTGTAAATCTCACAGCACAGCTCAATAATTAGTGGCTGATTAATGACTACAGTGCTAAGAGGGAATCTTGTTGTGCTAGTCTCGCTTTGCCAGACTTTCCTCCACAGCACTTCAGAAGAGGGTCTGGCTTGTGCACACAGCATTCCGAGATGGGAGAAAAACGTGCTGTGGTTTATTGGCATTTCTTTAAACCAATCACAATTGTCTTGGGCTGTGCAGAGCCACCGCACTGCTGCAAAATAGCCTCGGGAAGGAACTTGTTTTGGTGGAATGTGTACATTCAAAGGTTGTTTAAGTCATGCTGAAAACTAAGATTGGACAGATAGTCTAGCTTGCTGTCTAGATTTTCCCTGCAGAGATGTGAGGAGCAGTTAATCATAGTCCTCATTAATCCACCTGAGTTTAAAACTCCAACAAAAAGAAAGCAGAAGGAAACAAACATCGTCTGAAAAGACATGCATCAGGCGGAATTTCGGGTGGCACCAAAGCAATCCCGGAAATGGAACATCGTGGATACAGACTATCACATGGCCTACTACAGGTGGCAGCCAACACAAGACGTACACACACCTATACTCACACAATCTCTCAACATGTTTTCTACTTACTACCTGTTTTATCACCTCTATTTACAGCAGACATGTTGTACAGTAGGAAATGCAAGGGAAATTACATTAAGAATGCATCCCTCCCTGATGTCACAGAAAGTCATAACAATGTGACAGTGAGCCAGCATGTGCAAAACCAGCACCCTGAAACTGAAGCAGCTAAATGGAATTGAACCATCATGAATGTAATAATTAACGCCTGTGCTTTTCCTACTGTGACACTAGAAAATTTCTTTTGTGAAAACCTGTTATTGCCTAAGAGAAAGCTGATCATAGACCATTATAGTTTGTGTATGAAAATGCTTTTCTTGCACCAAACATAAACAGAATTCCATTGGATTTCAATAGGCTACTCCATCAGTACATATTTCCCTCACAGAGAAACCTTTGCCAACCACTGTGACAGCCTGAAAACACAAAAAGGGAAAAACATCCAATTGGTTTGCGCTCTGCAAAAGTCACATAACATTGTGCAATTACATTGTGGAAGTGTAAGTTTGCCAGATGGTTCGTATTTTTTTGTTTGTGTGTGTATGTGTGTGTCACATGTGTATATAGCACTTTGAAACTGTAATGTGTGACACCACACAGCTCAGCAATCAGCACTTGGAAATCTAAATGATGAGCCACTGGCAGCCAGCCTCATGTTCTGACTTGTGGGATGTTACTGTAAGTGGCTTACCAGCTTCCCCTTAAAATCCCATGAAAGCCCAGTCCCTGTCATCAGCAGTCTAACTTGTGCTTAAAGCCTTGGGATTCAAGTTGGCAACCTATTATTGTAGACAGCAAGAGACTTAACTGAGGGAGATTACTAAGAAGAACACTACAAAGGGATAGCATCTTCATCAAAAATAATTAACATGATTCCTACTTTTGCCAAAATGGAGATCATTGCTGTGATTAAAGAAAGCTGTGTCAAATGTGCTATGGATGCTTTAGCCATAGAAACAAAATAATTCGCCATGGCATTTTAATTTCCACAGCTCCAATCCACATTTATGCAAACACATGTGGAGTGACATTCAGTGTCATGATTAATGTATGGAGAATTTGCCTCTAACTTACAGTTTTCAAGTCTGTGAGAAATGTATGCACTACTTAGCAAAAATCCAAACAGTATCAGTGTCGTTTCTTCTCAAAACAGACCTCTAAAAAAGCTGCCGGAGTGCTGCAGTCAGTGTACCTTTACAAAACCAGGATCACTTTACTGTGATTGGTAAATCACACAACATCAGACAACATCTTGCAAATTCAATTGCAGAATGATTGAGAGACCGTTGAGCCCAGCAGCTGGAAACAGGACCACTTAGTAAACTACAGGGAGTGTTTAGCCTGATTGTGTAGCTGCATGGCCTATATTTATTCCAAAAACAGATTTGGTTTTGGTTTGAAAAAATATTTCACCCACTCCAGCCGACATGTCGGAATCTTGTTGAAATGTTGAAACTAAACTACACAATTTCAAATAGGTGTTATAGACATACTGTAAATAAAAGCTTATTTCTGTAAATGTACTCAAAACCATTTGTACAGAACGGCCTCACCTAAAGCACAGGTTTGGGTGGTAGTCAGATGGGTCAAACAAACAGGATATTTACTCACGAGACTGGGGTTTGTGTCCCTTGTGAAACCACAAGTCAACTGTAACGTTTTGAGTTTCACGGTCCGTGATTCAATGATGGGATGTCACGTCTTCATTCTCTTCTTCACTTAAAAACTTTCCTGATACAGTGAATGTGGCTCTCTCTCTTTCTCAATTGTCTGTCCAAAGGAAATGCCTGTTGAGTGTTGCCAGAACACAATGATAGAAGCAAGTGGTCTGGCTTTGTAAGGCCAATAAAATGTATCTCATGTCATAAAAATTATTGCTGAGGATGACATCTTTACAGATGGATGATTGATGTCAAGGTTAAAAAAAAAAACTGAAGATATTGTCTGCCTCAGCCCTTGCACCATTTCAACTGTTACAGCCACTGATATTAAGATTTTATTTTCCAGGCAGGTCACAAAAGAAAAAAGAAACCATATTTACAAGGACCGTCTGGCAAGAGGTTAGCATCTTGGAGGAGAAAGGTGAACGGATAAGTTATTTAAAGACTGATTCAAAACTCATAATTCAAGGATATGTCACTGAAATATTTATGCATAGGCTAAATTAAAACACAAATGTCTCTTAAACAATGAATCCATCTGCTTATAGTTGCTGCTGACAGATGCAAAATTAGATTTTCTGGGTGGCAGGCTGAGGTAAGTGGTGCTTGTGCTTGTACAACAAGAGGTAGGAGAGGTCAAAGAGAACAGGCTTCGCCCTCACTTTACACTTTAAACATGGGTGCAATCCATCATTCACTCAGGTACAGATGAGTGGATGTGATTTGTGTGTGATGTGCCTTTCTTTTTATGGGACAATAATGGAGATAGACTACAGGAGTCCCTCAGAACTGCTCCTTTACAAGAAAACACGCACATGCGCACAACATGCAAAATGCAGATACATAAAGTATGCATGCACACAAAAAGACTTATACACACACACACACACACACACACACACTGATCTGCAGTGTCATAGGCAAGTGATCAAAAGGAAATTGCAATTTGCTTTGGAAACTCTGATGGGAAGGGGATGAAATTTACACAAAGTAAATGGTTACTACTCACGTGTACATATACTTTAAAATTCACCACAGGATATATGAAGAACCTGGTGGGTCAAGATAGAATACAACATGGGCATGTGATGTGTAGCACGTAGTCCAGGTTACAGTCTATTCAATCCCAGAATTATCAAGCAAAATAGAAGAAGTCTCACTTGATTAAATTCAATCCCCAGTCTAGGTGCGAAACATGCTTTCATAAAAAGGGCACATTTATATTCAGTTACTCACACACATATACAACTCTCTTTGAGGAGGCTTCCCCATTTCGGTGTCTACTAATGTGTTGTGATCCCTCGTGTTTTCCCATGCAAATATGAATCAGGAGCAATAAGCTCCCGGGCAGGTGATTCTGAATTCTCTGTCTTCCCACATAATACTCCATGTGCAGAGTGAAATATATTAAACACACAAATTACAGAGTAAACCTACCCTTTTGCCAGTGATAAGCCTAAACTGTAGCAATGAGCTGTAAGAAAATGTTGGTGCAGAACTGGAAAATGTCCCTGGAGTTAAAGAGAAGCTGAGATCTGATTTACAGCCACTCTATGTTCCAGTTGTCTATAGTTTTCTCCAGCCTCCCAAATCCCTGAGGAGCCAGAACATCTGTCTGCGTGGAAAGAGTTACATGAAACACACATGATTTCTCAGGGAATTACTAGTAACTGTTTGGAAGGGAGGAAAAATATTTATAGTGAATGATGACTGAGAATACACAATCATGTTGAAAAGTGCCAGTAAAATACAGTACCAATAGCCTGGTTAAGACCAGGCTAATTGTAACTTAGAGTGGGTCTGGGGAAGGTTCATTCACAGCCCATTTCCAAAGGGGCTACTGGGCACAATTGCATATACCTCAACCAATCAGACCAATGATCCAGGTGCCTTAGCAGCGACAGCGGCATCAACAGGTTGCTGCGCTTTAATGGCCGTCGTGTTGAATGTAAACAAAAAGCTGATTGCCGTTGCTGTGCTACTGTCATCGTGTAAAGCCCGCCTCAACGGTTGTGATTAGTGGCTCGATTTGAAAAAATTTGAAATGGGCTTGAATGAGGTCTTGGCCAGACTGACTTGCAGAGTGAATCTCAAATTTGCTGGAAGTTTGTCAGGGTTTTCCCAGGCTACAGTACCAATGAATTAATGTAAAAATACTCAATTACAAGTAATAGTCCTGCATTTAAAATCCTACTCAAGTGAACTCAAACCAAAGCAGAGAAGAGAAAATTGGCCCCTGTGACTGATATATTACAACGCATGGCATCATTGGATTTTTAATACTGATGCATCAATGCATAAACCACAATTAACAGTTGTAGATTGCTGAGGTGTGTGGAGTAAAATCTACACTATTTAATTTTGTATTAGTAGTAGCATAAAAGGTAGTAGTAGGCCCCTTTCAAAATGTTATTTAATGTAAGTACAGTCCATGAGTATTTACTTTCCACCACTATCTGAAAAGCTAACGACTGCGTATGAGAGAGAGAAACAGAAAGAGAATGCTGGAACACAGATTTACAGTAAGTGACTTCTGCCCACATGTGATTCCTGTCAGTGAAGGCAACACCAGTCCACTGCATGAATCATAACACAACCATTGAGATTCCTGAAATGATCACCAACATCCATGCAATCTCATGACTCATGACTGGGAATGTACTGTTATACACAGAGCTGCAGTTATTAGTAAGTTTAGTTTATAAATGAAGATTTTGAGAAGGAGGATGTCTACGGAGGCTCCCTGGGTGTGGTGGATTGTTTTTATTTTTCCGAACTACTTTTGTGTTGCCTTGCAACAACTATTGAGTTACCTTGCAATATACTTTTGGCCTTCCCCCCTGATCCCATTAGTGCTAGTTAGATGACAGTTAATGTGTTGGTCCAGTCCTTGAGAGGTAATATACTGCCAGTTTAGGGCTATACACTGCAGATACTACAGAAAGGAGAAATGATCTGACACTATTATACATTATGCATTTATTGCTCATTACTCCTTTCTAAAGGCCGAGCTCTGACAGTATACAGCCGCTCTGCCAGGCTGTGGATTGAGCTATGGATGAAGCTGTGGCTGTGGGTATGGTTATTGCTAGGGCTACGGCTGCTGTGGCGGTTGTTTCTATGGTGCTATGGCTATGGCAGCTATAGCGTGGCTACTCCTTACTGATCCTTTTGACATTAGCATTTGTGACATTATGGGTTTGAACCTGGCAAGGCAAGGCGAGGCAGCTTTATTTGTATAGCACATTTCAGCAACAGGGCAATTCAAAGTGCTTTACACAAAAACAGTTAAAAAAAAACAAACAGTTAAAAAATAAAAACAGACAAAACACAGAAGAAACAGTTAAAAATAAAAAAATAAAAACAGATAAAACACAAGAATAAAAGTTACAGTGCAGTATAAGAAAGGCAACATCAAAAAGAAAGGTCTTCAGCTGAGAGTAGCAGCGGACCTGCAGTTTTCTGGGAGTTTGTTCCAGATATGAGGAGCATGGAAACTGAACTCTGCTTCCTCCTGTTTGGTTCTGACTCTGGGGACAGAAAGCAGACCTGTCCCAGAGGTCTGGGGGGGTCATAGTGTAGTAGAAGATCAGAAATATATTTTGGCCCTAAACCGTTTGTGATTTATAACTAGCAAAAGGACTTTTAAATCAATTCTTTGAGGTACAGGAAGCCAGTGTAAAGACTTCAGAACTGGAATGATGTGATCCAGTCTCTTGGTCTTAGTGAGGACCCGAGCAGCAGCGTTCTGAATCAGCTGCAGCTGTGATACATTTTTTAGGGAGACCTGTAAAGACCCTGTAACAGTAGTCAGGTCTACTGACGTGACCATACAACATCATACCGACAAGGATGGTAAGCTTGCACTTCCAGGTTTCCCATCAGGGTAAATGTCTAATACAGAACAGCTGTTCCTCTTCCTTTAAATGTTTTCATGGTGTGTGTAAAAGGTCAGCGTAATCATCGTTTTATTTTCACTCAATTAAAATATTATTTTTTCCAAAGGCTTGAAGGAAACGCTAGAAATAAACACACACACATACACCATCATCATCTCTCCTTTGCTGTCTTTCTAACTCACTATTTTTCTCTGCCCTAATCCCCTGTTTAGTGTGAGGTGTTTTATTCTCTGCCTGTCAGCAGTTTGAAACGGCAGGCTCATATCCATTCATGGAATTGTGTTGTACAATTACACTGACAAATGCTTGAGTGATTTTCTTGGTGGTGTTTCATTAAAAAGAGGAGGGACGGGAGTCTACAGTACAAGGGGGAAAAAGAAATAGCTAGAGAATAAGACTGTGTTTTTCCACTACAAGGTCCTTCTCATAAATATTGTAATTGTCCAGTGATAGAAAGAGAAAAGGCAGCTAGAGAAATTTCCAGTTTTTTGGTTAATACAGGATGCCTTAACTTGTCTGCGAGCTGAGCCTGGGAGATAATATGGGAATATCTAAACAGCATCTTCATCATTATGCCGTCCCATAAAGGGGTGACAGCGCAGTGTAAAACATGCAGATTTAGCAGACAGAGCTCCATGAGGAGAATAATAATTTTGTGGTGGCTTGCGACATATTTAATCTGAAAGCCTTAATTGAAGTATTGAATGTCTTTGTGTGTGTGTGTCTGTTTGTCTGTGTGTGTGTGTCTGTGCTTGCCTCAATATGCGAGTGTTCTGGTACTGGTGGCAAATGTTGTCTCCAAAATAAATCAAATGGTAAATTGAGTGCAGGACAATCCTAAAGATTACACTGAGTGACAGCCAGCAGAGAGGTACTTTTCATCACCTTTAAATCCATTTTTTTATGGTTGTGTTACCCAGGCTGCAGGTGAACACAAGTGCAGTATCTACACTAATACACACAGACTCAAGCTCACACAGGCAAGACAGCAACTAATTACCCCACAATAGGTAGAGGCAATTATGATTATCTTGCAGTAACATTTCCATGGTATTGTAGTGCCAAATATTGACATGCAAGGCTACATCTTATCACCCTAACATGATTAATTAAGATGCCAGTTGGAGGGTTATTGTGGGTTGAGCTGATTAACAGGCTTCACTTCAGGCACCCCTGCTCTACTGAACTCGACATTGATAGCAAAGCAGCAAACCAGCAAGAAACAAAGTTACCACACACAGTTATAAACAGAGAAAGACAAATAGAGACACTAACGCAGGCGGACAAGTGTATGGCTGACAGACACATAAATACACTGAGAGAGTGACACAAGCATTACTTTTCATGCTAATTAGCTGTCTTATCCAGTGGCAGAGACAAATATCTACAGTAGGTGTCAGTCTACTGGTGGCCATTTTTTGGTAAATCACAACATGCAGTGCATTGTGACACTGCTTTGAATGATTTCAAAGTGTGTGCTCCAGGAAATGCTGATGCTTTTTGTTCTCAGCGCAGTTTCTACAGCATCTTTGAACAACAAAGTCAAGGTCAGTCAGGTAAAGAATTTCTATTCTACTCTTCTTCCCACCTCCCACTTCATTTTTAGTTTGATGGCACCTCTCTCTATCATTGATTTTATTACTGTTAAAGCAATGTACAATTTGAAAATTATGGCTTTTTCCCTTTGTCAAGAGTTGGATAAAAGCATTGAAATTACGTAATCTCATGTAAGTGAATATGAAGCAGCTAGTTCGCTTGAAGACTGAAAACAAGCTATTCAAAAGTTACCAAAACACCAGCACCTCTAAAACTCATTAGTTAACAAGTTGTAACCCTAACCATAACCATAACTTGTCATGACCGAAAAAAACGAATGACACTTACTAAAAGAAGTGTTATGTCATAAAAGTTTATGACTTGTTTATAATTTTTATGACATGTTCATGACAGTGTCATGTTACTCTTATGTAGATACCTTCAAGTAAAGTGTAACCAGTCAGGTATAGGAGGGTGTTCTTTCTGTGTCATAAAGATGCAAAAAAACATACAATGAACTTGTAGGTAAAGAGTCCATTTCTCAATGTGGTAAAAACCCACAAGGCTACCTTCAAACATCACAGTGAAAACTCACTTTATCTTACACAGTGTGTGAATTTTAGCTCAGCGCTCAGTGGAACATACATTCCCATAGGTGTTACAAAACAAATGACCTGGTGTAGTATTACTTTGATCCTTTGAGGGTCCATGGTCCAACTCACACCAACTGTGAAAATGTGTTCCCATTTTTAAAACTGTACACTCCTTCTTTCTCGCCTTTCCTCCATCTCTCTGTTCCTGGCTCCTTAGTCATTTTTTGGTAAGGGGGGAGCGTAATCTAGCACACATTAAATATTAAAATCCTTTTTGGGAAGTCCTCATCATCAGCATATGTTGCTCTCATCTCTGGTTCAGTCTCTCTTTTTCTACTTTAGCTGATTCCTCTGTTACTATTTCTACCACTTGTGGTGTCAAAGTTCTTTTCATTGTCATTCAGACAAATCTCAGTCATTCATTCATTTATTCACTCATTCATTCCAAACCAAAAATAGGTCACTTGCTTAAAAAAAAACAACCCCAACTCTATATCTCTTACTCTAAAGGAATGTTTTGTTTGCTGGAGAAGCCTTATTCACCTGAGATCTAATTGGCACCATTAAACATTTGGCCTATTCAGCGATACCACCCCCTCACTGGCATAAACGTGCTGCTAATTACTTTGTATTCAGCTGAGAAATAGAATGGATGTTTAATGTGATGTACTTGATAGTTTTAAATATTAAAAACCCGAAAGCAGATATAGTAATTAGGGTACCTAATGACTACAAGCTGAACCAAACAGATTTTAGACTTTAAAAAAATTATTCCGATTCAGATCATTAGATCTCTCATATTCGTTTCCTCCCGTCAGCATGTCTACTCCTGCCCTTACATCTTCTGTCTTCTTATTAGGTCATTATCCATGGTGGCTGTTATTTTCAGGTGGTTCCAAGAGTGAAAAATGTCTGCTGCTTCAGGGTACTGAATCACCCATTTGGGAAATGAAAAAAATGAGAGAGAAAGAAAGATGAGAGCAAGAGATGGCCCATAAAGGTAAACTAGGCAAACAGCCAGACATTTAAAGTCTTCCTTTATAAGGAAATAGCTTCATCAGACAAACAGGTGTGCTGATGTAGAATGCCAACAAGCAACGCATCCGACCTAAGGGATTTATAGACAGAAGCCATTTACTCCGAGTGTTGTTTGACCTTCAGGAGTAATCTGACACTCTGTTAAGCCTGCCCCACTTAGTTTCATTCGGCTGTAATTGGCTTAATGGCCAGCAGACATGACGAAGGGGAAAAGTTTCCTTCTAAAACAGACTTGTTCATGCTGGGCCGGCTGATCTGGTGGAGTTGGGATGGAACGTGTGGAGCTGTTTGTTTCATTGGGACCAAAAGAGGGGGAAAAGTGATTTTCCCTCCCGGAGCAGAGCAGTTTTCTAAACACATTTAGAGTGTTTTTCTCAAGTGGCTCAGCAGCAATCTGTATACGTGTGTGTGTGTGTGTGTGTGTGTGTGTGCGCCACAGCTACATTTAGTTGATGATGCTGTCACTGCTGTTGGCATCTTGGATGCGTCCCAGAGTCTCTCCAGGCAAAAGTAGGGGACAATATATCTCTTCTTGCGTCACACACAAACACACATTCCCACTCAACACACACTCACTCACACACACACACACACACACACACACACACACACACTGTAATCCTCCTCCCTTCTCTCTCCTCACATGCATGGCCTTGGTGGGCTGTCTGGTCTCTCGTAGGAACAGAGAGTGTGTAACTAAGCACATCCTGTCAGACAGTCATGCTATCTTCCCCTGGTCCAGACCTCGCCTTCCCTTCATGCTCCGTTTGCCTGTTATTCTCAGGAGGCGGCTGCTCTGAATAAGAGGCCCTGCAGTAAGGAAGGAGGCTGTATTACATTACACTTTCACACATCAACTCATCCCAGTCTGGTCTCAAGGTGAACGGTGGTAATAGGGAGATGATTTGTTTTTATATAATGTAAGATATAAACAGAAGCAATCCATTTATAATATAATCTAACATACTTTGAAAAAATGTTTCAGGCCGCACAGTTACTGGACTTTTCATACCAATATAGTATAATCAACAAGTTCATTGCAGCATTAATTACTTGTATTTGTATGCTGCGATGCCAGATCACATTATAACATGAGAGCAGAAGCTCATTCATTCATGGCCATTATGTACCCTAAGAGAAGATGGGCATCCTGTTTTCAGGACTATTAAGATAACATTTTGTCAAAAAGCTGGCCAACACAGTCTTCCTATGTCCCTCTGAACATCTTTATCCTCCTTTCATTACCTGTGAGCGCTGCATAAAAATAGGAATGCTGGTGTACAATGCCACAACGACTACTGCCTGCCAACACTCCCACCCCCCACCTCAAGCCTGTTACATGAGACCTGTGGATGAGCCATGTTGTATGTGTTCATGTCACATCACTTACTTACTTAGTTTAAAATAGAGCTTTTTTTTGTATTTGTAGTTTCCTGATTTATTTTGACAGTCTAGTTTTCTGTCTTGTTGTGTCTTGTTTTACTCCCTGTCTTTTGGTTTTCCCGCTCTTGTGATTGCCTTATGTTTTTTACCTGTTTCCCAGCCCTTGTGTCACCTGCCTCTTGTTACCTTGTTACCCTGTATTTTGTCTCTGTGTTCCCCTTGTCTGTTGTCAGGTCATTTTACTGTTTAGGATGTTCCATGTGAGAGCGAGAGTGTTGGTCTTCCTGATATTTTGCTATTCTGGTTTTTGGGATTCTGCCTGTTCCTGTGTTTGGATTTTGTCTGCTGTTACAGGACACCTTTCGTTGTATGGATTTAGTTATTGGTAATATAATCCTCAAACTCAACATTCCCGTCTGTCTCTGCATTTGGGTCCACAATTCCCTGTATTGCATGACAAGTGCATTGTGCGTATGGCATGAAGCCAGTGGCCTTGCATGTATTAGCTGCCTCTTCACAATTTCAAGCAGTGACGGTAAATGGGTGTGATAAAACAGATTTCTCTGTGCTCTATCTTTTTGAAGAGTACAGTACTTAAAGGCACTTAGTATTCAAGCAATTAGAAATGTTCTTGAGTATTGATGATATTCCATTAAAAGTTGGATTCTCATTAATCTGGTAAAACTGTGGCAATGTTACAATTTTGTCACCCTTAACTGATTCCCATTAAGAAATTTCTCTTTTCAGTCAGCCTTCCCCTGAGAGGTAGATCACATGGATCAGTTACAGTCTGCCTTGCTTCTGCAGGCACCCTGAGAACAGCACCCTTAAAGCTAGTGCCAAGTCATTGTTTTGCTCAAGAACTTGACCCAAATTTCACAAGCAGCTGAAGCCTACAGAGATGTTTGAATGAGAATTCTAAATGAGAATTGGCTCTAATCCTATGCATATCTCTCTTTCTATTTGCTTCAGAACAGTGTCAGTGTTCTTGTGGTTATTAAAGGATTTAAAACGACTAACATTCCCATATTTCTTTCATATCAGTCGTATAAATTAGCTGTTGTAAACGTACCAAGTTGTTGGGTCCCAAAGAGAAAACAGAGATAAGCAGAGAGAGAGAGCGAAAATGCACCCTTTGAGTGAGTAAGTTACAAATGCTAAGTAGCAATTTCTTCTTACCAATACGTTTCCACGTGTTCTACACCAGTGTTGGATGTAAACTAAAATGATGTCTTCAAATCCCCATAATTAAAGTAAGTAGGCGCAGTTAGCAAGGTAGGCTCTATTTAGGTTGTAATCTCCTACTTCCGGGTGCTTTGATTCAGATTCAAGAGGAGCAATGTGCTGAGCTGCTGCTCCTTCAAGTTAGGCAAAGCTGTAACAGTATTTGGTAAGAGTATTTACTGGCCATCTTTCTTGGAAGGTGTTCTGAGCCTGACTAACTGAAAGGAGGCCATGGCTGACCCAGGTCTATGGTAGGAATGCATCTGTCAGGTGCTGCTCTTTCTGTTATCCTACTGAAAATAGATTCCACATATCACAAGTTTATGCGCTGGTATGCAGGAGCACTACTAAACAAGAACAAACGCTTTGTGTGTCTATCACTTTCAGCAGAAAAAGGCCCCTATTGCGGCTAATGCCAGTAAATGATGAATGAAATAGTTACTTCATAGTCTTGCATTGCCAGACCTTCTTCCACGGCGCTGCGGAGGAGGGTCTGGCTAGTCCACACAGCATTTCGTAATGGGAGAAAAATGTGCTCTTGTTTATTGGCATTTCTTTAAACTGATCACACTTGTCATGGGCGGCGCTAAGCAATAAGAAAAGCTCAGGTGCCGCTGTAAAATAGCCTTGGAAGGAACTTGTTTTATAGCAACATTTGTACTTTCAAAAATTAAGTTCTGCAACAGATAACTCAGGTTGGACAGATAGTCTAGCTAGCTTTCTGGATTTATCCTGCAGAGATGTGAGGAGTAGTTAACCATAGTCCTCATAAATAGACCTGAGTTTAAAGGTAACAGACATCCGGCTGAAAAGACTGAAATCGGGCAGAATTTGGAACAAGGGAGCAATCCCTGAAGTGGAATGTTGTGGATATAGACTAGTTACTTCATAATTGCATGTATACATATTGTTCTACCAATATCTAACAACATCAGAGCTTTATCTACCCCTGGGCGCCTGACTAGCTCACCTGATGAGTGTCACCCATATACAGAGGCTTAGTCCTCGACGCAGCGATTGCAGGTTTGATTCCGACCTGCAGCCCTTTGCTACATGTCATTCCATCCCCTTTCTTGCCCAATTCACGTCTAAAACTGTAATATCTAATAAAGGCCTAAAATGCTACTAAAAACCCTCACTTGCTTAGTTTGCATTCAAAGTGTCACTTTCACATTAACTTAACTATGTCTGTCTTTTGCTCATCATTAACAAAATTACTCATTACCCAAGGGTATGAGAGTCACATTTGTTGATGTTACAGAGGTTTCGGTGTCACATTAAATATATGTGACTAATGATGACAGTGTCAAAGTACACACACGCTGAGACATATTTGTGTTTGGCTCCCCATAAGGACATGAGTGTCCAGGGACCACACACTCACCAACAGGGGCAGCATGCTTGTTAACATCTCCATAATTAAGAGCATGTGCTTTAATGAATAACAGACACTGCTGCATATACAAACGTGCAAAAGCTTGTTGTGTGTGCATGTAAACACACACATCTGCATCCAGGGACATGAGAGCAAATTCAGGAATGCTACGGAGCTAGTGATCTCTGACTTTTATTTGCAGCATGCTTAAGACATTTGGAGATTCCTGCCCTAACTGGAATCCATGGATGGGGTTATAGGGGTTGGGGGACTTCACTTGGGAGCTCCGTGCTTGGGCTGTTCGGAAAAATGGAGGAAGCTATAGAAATGGAGGGAGGGCTCCCTAGAGGGAGGGCTCCCTTAACTAGAGTTACAAACTATTGTATTAGTAGTGACCTAAGACATTATTTTGATAATACAAGCAGCTGAAATAAACTTCCTACACAGTGTGTCTTGCCCTAAGGGACAGAATGTGGAGCTTGTATAGTTAACCCAAAGGAGCTGAATGTTAAATTGCTGCTTATTTGCATCGAGAGAAGGTAGTTCATGCATCTGATCAGGGTGCCTCCCAGGCACCTCTGTGTAGAGGTATTCTGGGCACGTACAACTGGGGGAAACCCTAGACAGACCCAGAACTTGGTGGTGATTACATGTAACATCTGGCATGTGAATACTTCAGGTTTCCCCAGGAGAAGCTGAAAGATGTGGCAAGGCAGGATAGGATGGGTTATCAGTCTCTTTCTCTCTGGCATTTTTTGGGGTGGCAGGAGGAATACACACATAGTGCAAACTGTGTGGCAATGCACATTAAGGCAACTCTTCCTCCTGATTCCATACTTATTCGTACACAAACCAAAGTAGAAATGCAGAAATTATGTAATTTTGCAGGAGACAGAAGCTAGGGGAGAAAAAAAAGAACATTTCTAGACAAATGTGTATGCAGGTAAATTACCATTGGCCAGTCAATAAATATATAAGATATATCAAAATTGTTTGTAAAAAAAAAAAGCGCCATGAACCATATCATCTTTCACTGCACACTGACAAATATATATTAACCAAAATAAGTCCAACTCAAAACATAGTGTCCCTCACTACTCTTTCTGAGGCTTCTCTGCTTACATACAAAGGAGAGCCGGGCAACATTTGTGGTTTTCTTCATCTTGATCTAATTATATGGGGCACATCTATATATATATATATATATATATATATAGATTGAACTAATAGCAGTTTCAACAGCATCTCTATTGCAACTGCACTGCTCACAAAGTGAGTTTGAATGTGCTGGAATTTTTTCTTTACTCATCCTTTACAGTCTGGTTGTCCGAGCCATCTACCAGCAGCAAGGCAAACAAGCCTCAATCATGCAGCAAAGTGAAAGTCAATATATTCATGAATGGATTTGAGTGAGATGCCCAAGGCCTATAAAAATAATGGAGTGTGTAACATTATTCCCGGCACCCCAAATGGAAACAGCCTTAAGGGGGAAATATCTAGCATAAGACAGCTCCACTAATCTATCTACAGCAGGGAACGCAGGGCAAAGAGGGTGCAATGTGAACACTTACCTGCATTGGTAGACCCGCAGCCAAGTTTAGAATATTACAAAGCTTTGCCTCATTACTATTCTCTAAGCCTCCCTCATGCTGCATGGATTTGAGTGCATCTTTGCACATGTGTGATTGTGTGTGTGGTAAAATATGTTTTTACTTCTTCCCAAGTGAACCCATTCTCACACAGCTCTTTTATCTGCATACATTAGGATCCTCTGTGCACCTGCAAACTAAGGGCTTCAGTGCTTATCTCCTAAGATAGAACACAGGAACAGTGTGTACTGTGAAGTACCACTCCAAAACTGAATTGGATTGTCTATATTTTACATGTATTTATTGATATTTATGAGTTCAGGACCACTTGTTTCCACACAGTGTGTTCAAGCTGAAATAGACGAATTGACAAATATGTAAAAATAAAAATAAATAAAAAAGGTCAGTCAGAAAAACTTCACATTGGAATCAAATGTGCTCACTTCAGAAACAGCCTTGACTGCACTGTGCAATAAAGCATGCTTTCAAACCTAGTCTTGAGTTAGGTTGTCTTTTAGAGTGTCAGGAAGGCCAAGGATGACAGAGTTTTCACAAAAAGAATTTCAGTCACAAACACAAGGACACATTCTGTCGTCATCCGTCTTGTTTTAACAACATTTTATTTTATTTTCCTGTTCTTGTTAACATGTGTGTGTGTGTCTTCTTTGCCTTACTTGAGTTTCTTGCTCAAGTCTAACTGTGGCGTGCAGTGTTGCCAAGTCCGCTTATTCTAAGCGACTTTCTGCTTGTTTTTCTGTAAAGTCGCTTACAAATATTAGTAGTCGCGGGTCGCGGTTTTCTTGGGCTTGTTACTAAAGTGTAGTTGCTTATTTGGGCTTGTTCCTAGCTCCATAATAAGTTGTCAATCAGATATTTTCAATGTTATTTAAACGTAGGAGTTTGTCTTGCCTGTTCCCTCGGTCCCGCCCCTTTCCCCCAACACACTGGAGACAGCAGAGTTTTTTCCGCCCACCTCCTGCCTCTAATTGGCTCTGACCCAGATGGCAACGAGTACTAGCCAATCAGAGGCAGAGCAGGGCAATCGTTTTTTTCTGGTTAGGAAAATGCGCGAGAAGCGACTGATGGTGACTGGACTGTTGGAGAGTTTTTGGAGGAATAAATGCCCGGGATAAAGTGGGTGAAATACGGGAAGAAATATAACAAAGACTGTGAGAAAGAGAAAGGAGTAAAAGAATGGATTTAACCCGTCGTGCGGAACAACTCAAAATTACTGTGAAAAAGTGTCTATAGTATCCCATCAGTTTTCTAATGTTAAATAATGTTAAAAGATGGTTTAACTCCCTCCTGTGGTGATTGTCCTGAAGCTCAGGGAGAGAAAATTAATAAACTCTATTGTGTGTACAGTTTACCAATCTGTCCACATGGCTGGAAATTGACAATCCGTGCACGCCGTTTATTGGGCTTGTTTTCACAGGCTTGGTTGCTTATTTGTCTCGCAAGATCTGGCAACACTGGTGGCGTGAACATTTGATTTATTTTGTTCAAACAACAGGAACACTGAGTAGCCACACTACTCGTACACACTGCAGTGGTGGCACAACGTGTCAGTTGACTTGTGGAATATTTCTGTGGGTAATACAACACTGAAAAATACATAAATATGCTGAAAGAATTAAGTTTACATCAGGACAATAACAATAATGCATTCCGCCTCTTACTATCCGCGTTGAACCACAGTGAAGAGATAACTTAAAACACATGTTTTTCAGTCACATGCTCACTGTGAAGCTCCTAGAGAGGGTGATTTTGGGAAAACAGAATGATTTTGTTTGACTGTTAGCATTTTTAAGGCCCCTGTGACTGAGATAAGTAAATGGTGCACTGAAAACAATAGGTGCGTAATAACAGTGGAAAAAGGGAGAAGCACAAAGAAAAAGTGGAATTGTTTTTCCTTGCCTCTGTCGCCTAGTGCTTGCTCTTGGTGGGAATTGTTGGGTTTCTGTAAATAACATCACAGAGTACGGTCTAGACCTGCTCTTTTATGAAAAGTTTAATTGAATTGAGTGAACATAATGAAGCGCTAGGCAAGAATAGAGATGGTTTTCCTGGCTGCCCCTTGTGGTTTGACAGGTCTGTGGTGTGTCTACTCAATAATTTCAACTTTATTTCACCTTGCACCTCACGACAAAAACACAATGTTACAGCACTGCTCCACCACGTAGGAATGCTATGTGCTGCATTCTTCCATGGACATTTTCTCCTGAGAGATACATTTCTGTGTGAATGTTTGTAAGATTGTGTTTTAGGATTGGCATCTTTTAACATGACATTTATTTAGAGCGTATTTCAGGCCCACTTGACAAGTGACACTTTGTAGTCCATATTTGTGGTCTGCCATAGCCAACAGGAAACTCTTGTAGGGGCTGACTAGCTTTGGTAAACACACTATTGTTGGACATGAAAACTTATGCCCGCAATCCTAGTGTTGGACTATGTACAATTTTGGCGTAAGTTGCCACAGTTGGAATTGCAGGTCACATTACATGATCCACAAAAGAAATAGTATAGCAATTATTATTTGAATTGTTCAAAAACATTTAAAAAAATTGACTCATATACGCCATCACTGTAGATCCAGTCAACACTAAAAAGTGTCAGAGAGCCTTTTTCTCTTGTTGCTCATTTTGGGAAGCGGGAAGTCAGCAGGAAGCCATCTCAACAAGAGAGCATCCATGGGTGGAAGTTGGAAGCCTAAACAACTATTTTGGCATGTGCACCTGGTGAGCAACTTTAATTTCAAAAGAATGCACCGCTATCTTTGAACAAAATATCCAGTTCTCCTAATACATACAGTACATGTAGAAACTTGCTAGCCTCATTAACATTAACATCTGCATGTTAGCAGTGTCATTGTGAGCATGTAAGCATGCTAATGTTAGCATTACGCTTAAAGCAACACTGTGCCTTACTACAGCCTCACAGAGCCACTGGCTTGGCTGTGTGGTCTCTTAATCTTGTTCTAATGTTCTAAAAAATATTATAAATGACATATATTTAGGCAAATATGTTTTATTTGATTTTGTTTTAAGTGTGTCTTAAAACATGACCATGTCATGCAACCTCTCAACAGATGTAAAAACTACATTATACAACATGGTTTCTCTGACATTCTTTTTTTCCTGCATGTACTCTATTCTCCCTCACTCTTTAATCTGTCACTCTTCTCTAACTAGGTCATCCCACCTCAACTCCAAAAGACTGAAGTCATATCACTAGCTATCTCCATATCTCCATCTCTGCTCTGTTTCATGGGAAGAGCTGCTCTTTGGTATTTCATGGTTCCCACTCAGCAGGAAACCAATGGAGTGCCATCTTCAATGCTTGTATTTTGCGACTATGTTTCCTGCACCTTTGGACTGCATTGTGGCAAATGTGAGAATAAATTGGTACTGGTGAGGGGCCTATAGAAGCACTGAGAGATACATACAGCATACTAATCACCCACAATCCTCTGCTCCCTTTGTATCTGTCTAACCCAGTCCACCCTAACTTAATTTTATTAAAACAATTTTCCACATCCATGCTTTGATGATGCCCTTGTTCTATTTCAATCTGATAATATCCAAGTCCTTTTTTTGTTTTCCTTTTCTATCATGCCTCCCTTCTATCTCGCTTCTGCCCCTCAACTGTTGTCCTTTGAACATCAAACTTGATCAATACTTCAAGCGCATTCCTTCTCTCTTTCCTCTTTATTCCCCTTTCCTTACATCTGTGTTCCTCATGTATCACTTTTTTTTCTTCCACAGTCTCCTGCCATGTGTTGAATGATAATAGAACACTTTTACATAGCAAAGCATTGAGAGACAGAGACCGAAAGGGAGAAGAGAAGAAAGTATATCAACCCCCCACAGGGCAGCAGTGAGCGATAGGCACCCCCCTCTGAGCGATGTTCTGGGGTTGCTTGTCACTGCACCCTATCTGGTGTCAACACACTCCCTCTTTGCACTCCATAAGCTGCAAAACTGTCTGTGCCCGGTGTGACAGCCTCAGTGTCACTAGCAGAGTCTTGTTTGTCTCTCAGTCCCATCCTTTTATTTCTTTACACTAAATGGGATAGCTGCTCCTGATTTCATTAGTTGAAACTACATAATTAAGCACAATGTGTGTTTGCATATTCCTAATTATGCTATTGTCAGGTGTTTTGTTTGAACAATGCCATTCTTATTACCTCCTCATTTTCTGTTTTTGTATTATGCATGCGGTAGCTCTTTTTGTGCATTTTATTGTGGTTTTGTAATTGCTGTTACTTAAATCACTTTGCTGCTCTATTGTACTAGCTGTTTTCCCACAATGTCTGTATGACCTGCTTAGTGTAAAATGTAGTTTAATTAATTTGATTTGAATAGCACATGAGTATAGCCGAGTGCTGCTTTCAAGTTATAATAAACAACGTTTAGCAATCAAATACACAGTTTTCTATTTACTTGTCCTAAAATGTGTTGGTGTCGAGCATAAAGGGTTTCCTAACGTCTCCTAAGAGGGATATTATTCCTTTCTCACTTATTTTGCCAGCTGAGCATTTACCACACAGAGGTTGTTACCACTCCAGAAACACAGTGCAGTTCTTTACTGTATCGCATTAGTCAGCTCATTGATGTCAATAGATGAGGTTTAGTACAGTGATACTTTTTAATTAACATTGTTTACATTCATCTTGCATCCATCTTGCATCCATCTTGCATTGATCTTGCAAACAAGGCATCTACTTGCCAAGAAGACAATTCCCTGTCCCCTAAAACTAAAAGCAACATATCGACCTTCACATCCCTTATCAGCCCACTTCACGCACACATACTAACCCCCCCGCCCACACACACACACACACACACACACACACACACACACACACACACACACACATCCCTCCTGACCCAGCTAATCCTTAATTACCATGTCTAATTAGGCCCTGACAGCAGAGGTCAATCAACTAATTACAGAATCACAGGAAGAAAGGAAAAAGGAACAGAGGACCAGTCAGTCAGAGACCTCACAGCCATGATTAACACCTGGAAATCACCATCATCTCTTTATGCACACATACATTCTGACCACCTCTAAACCTACACTTAAACTGAATTACAAAATACACAATGTACTAATGTGTGTCAGGCTCTCAGTCACATGATACAGTTAGCGCATGGACAGTAAAGGCTATACTCCATGACAGGAGATTCCCCCATAGTGCAGCGTGCTTCGGCCTCTCACTCACAACTGTCACTTCTAGCCTCGTCTCTCATCGATCTACAGCTGGAGACCCATGCTGGGTACAGTTCAGGTCAATCTGGTTATGTGTGTTTGGTTGTGAACGGTGGGTCGGGTAATCATGTATGTTGTTTTTTGTGTTATTTGAGTGTATGGTTTTATGCATGTATAAGTATCTGTATATGTTTATATATGTGTGTGCACATACAGCATATGCTAGAGAGCGTACACATTATTAAATGTATGAGTGTCTTGTGTTAGGTTAAGGGCCCGATCGATATGTGTTGAAGTATCTCGTATTTTATAGCCGCATCAATACTAGGATCAGTGTCTTAATCAGCAATGTGTATCTTGCCTGGAAACAGTGTCTCCAGGGAAATGCTGTTTGGAACGCCATCACGGCTTTGACGTATGCAGTCTCACAATCCCCCCACCTCCTATCATCAATGTTACATTTATATACAGTGAGGCAAGCAACTAGGATGCAGAATTTTTCATACCAAAGACGGTTTATTTGCTCCTCAGAAATGCTGTCTACGTGATGTAACGATATTCTCTATTTATAATTAATTAATAATTTCATCTTCAGTGCAGTGTTTGCTCCTACAGGCTTGTTGGCAGGATTGTCAGTTAGTTAGCTTGTCAGAGTTTCTTGAGCTGCCTTACATAGAGAAGATCAAAAGCTGGAAAAAAGGGGCAAAATGAGGGCAGTGGTTTTCAGACATAGTGAGAAAGTAACCCAGAATATTCTTATCTTCATTTGTTGCTCTGCATTAAAAGGGTAAGGCTGGCAATATTTTATGTTTTTGTTATTGTCAACAAATCCCATGAAAACTATAAAACTAGCAATGTGTTAGTGTTCTGTTACTTTTCTGTGGCTCTCAACCCCAATTTCTCAGTTTTTCTTTTCAAAAAGTAGGACTACAGTGTTTTACATTAGGCCCACAGTATTACTCAAACAGTAGTGCATTGTTTAGCTGTGGATTTGGTGTGCTAGTTAGTTGTTACAGCAGCAGGATACATTAAAATGAACCCAAGTGCCTACGTTTATTATAATGAAGAAAAATGTCACTTATTGCAATGGTGTGGTTCAATGTTGTTAATAATGTAATGTACTGTAGTTTGGGATAACAACAGAGGTCTGTAACATAGAGGAATAATCTAGGCCTACACAGGCAATAGGCCTACTTGATATGGCTATCAGTGGCTAGCCAGTGGGTGTTTCCCAATGTCAAGAAAGGATCCTCCAAAGCCAGAATTTGGAGGATGCCACGTCATCAACGTCTGTCGAAGGACCGTTCCAATTTCGAGGATCCTCCGAATTCCTCCAAGGACTGAATCCTTCATTCAGAAAATTTCCCATAGACAGAGAAGGATGCATTTGTGTATCCTTTGTGGTCCCAAGTCACCCACAATCCTTTGCCCGCGCGGGCCTTTGCCGGCTCGTTAAAAAACAAAAATAGCGGACCTAACACTTTAAAGCATGTACAAATTGCTATAATAATTAGGTAGATACACCCCGAGCTAACGTTAGATAACTGAACCTATCATTTAACAATTGGCTGTTAGCTAGCTGGTTGCTGTCTTTGTAAAGTTTAATGTACGGTGGCATGTTCATCTCTTTTTATATGCCGTTACCGTATATGCGTAACGTTAGCAGAGAGTTGGTGTGTTTATCACTGGTTGTATCTGTAGACGGGAGGTAACTGGTAATTGCACCGTGTTAATGTCACTAGCAACGTTCAACGAAGGCTAACGTGTGTGAGTACTTTCCCATGTAATAACGTTGTGTTACAGCATTCATAACGTAAAATTCGTGTTAACTGTCTTTTAACAGGGACTAACGGAGGCGGTCACCAAGGATGGCAGAGCCAAAGACCAGCAGGGAGACAGAGGCCAAAGAGAGATGTTGAATACATTATTTGCTATACAGTGAACCCTCGCTATATCACGGTTCACCTTTCACGGTCTCGCTGCTTCACGGATTTGCATCGTGCGTTGTGTTCTGCATTCTGCAACATAATCAACGGTGGCATGTCGGTTTATAAGAATATTTTTTCCCAGAAGAAAAAAGAGCGACAACAACTACCGATAAGCGACTCAGTCAGACGAGCAGGGAAATACACCTGAGTCACGATTTTTCCTACTGTACTTTGTATTTGTTTTCATAACCATTTTTAATTTTCTCCCGTTCCAATGACTCTGGTCGCGGTGGGGCGGGCGGGGGCGGTGCTGATCTCCGCAATTTGAAGCCTTCAGTTCGTATTGATGATTAAAATTATTATTTTACAGTACACTAGTAAAAAACGTTTATACAGTACTTTTATTTGTTAAAGAAATGCTTGGGCCTGTAAAAAGGTTTTGTTCTTTGCTTTCAGTGTATAATGGAGTATTTCATCGTATAATAATGGATAAAAAAAAAGGTTACTACTTCACGGATTTCACCTATCACGGGTTCTTTTTGGAACGTAACCCCCGTGATAAACGAGGGTTCACTGTATTAAAGATTGGCATTCTAACAATAAATGTTTTAAATGAACTGGTTTGTCTGTGTCATCAAGTTCTTCTAAGTTAGCCTTCGTTGAACGTTGCTAGTGACGTTAACACGGTGCAGTGTTACCTCCCGTCTACAGATACAACCAGTGATAAACACACCAACTTTCTAAATATCTTCTAACAGCATATAAAAAGAGATGAACATGCCACCGTACATTAAACTTTACAAAGACAGCAACCAGCTAGCTAACAGCCAAATGTTAAATGATAGGTTCAGTTAGCTAACGTTAGCTCGGGGTGTATCTACCTAATTATTATGGCAATTTGTAGCTTTAAAGCATTAAGCTTTACATTGATGTAAAACATTAACGGTGATAACAAATGTACGGCACACACTTACAGATACTTACATTTAAATTATTATTTCACCGTCGGCGATTGTGGGTGATTTGGGACCGAGATGACATTGCGTCCTCCTTCTGGCTTTGGAGGATCCTTCCTTGACATTAAGAAATGGCTGCTGAAGGACTAGTCCTACCAAGGAAGGATCCTTGACATTGAGAAACGGGGAGTGATACATGTTGCGATTGGCAGCAGGTGAAAAAGAGGGCGGGCAGACACGCAGTGGAACCGAGCGAGCAAAGAGGAGTAAAGTATGAAAAGTTAGGTCTGCAGCTCGCGGAGTGTGTGAGTAAACTTTAGTCAGTAAGCCTGAACGATGATACTGTTTGTGTGTCTATCTGCAGTCAGTTGGGCTAACATTACTGAAAATGTGTTGCCCTTAACCGCATAGCTCGCTGAAGAAAGGTTGCTAACTGTTTGGCTATAACTTACAGGCTGTTAGCTAAGTGTGTAGCATCGGCTAGCTGTATTTTTAGCAATTTAAGTAAGCTAGCAGACGAACCACGGATGACAGTGATGTTGGACCCCATGTTGGATTTTAGGTCACATAGACCCCATTGTGACCGGGAAACTGCATGGGACATCTGATGAACACGTGTTGGACTGTTTACAGGTTACTACAAGGTCATTGGTGACCGGGGAAAAGCTTTTGAGTAACTCTGAGGAAGATTTTCAGCGCCCGTTGCCGCCTGCTTCTTTATATTTCCTTGACGGAAGTCGTATCTCCAGGACCGACACAGAACTGTAAGTTGATTTTTGTATTTGTCTTTACACTGAGTGAAGAGGATTGTAACGTTACTATTGGTCGCATGCACCCCAGCCATGTAGCCTACTGTGTGTGTGTGCGTGCGTGTGCCTGCATGCACTTAGCATTACTGCATATTAAATAAGCTATCATAACTTAATGTCATGGCAATTTAGATTAATTTTGTGTTTTAGTTTAATAGTAGGAAATCTGCTGAGTCGTAATTGTGAGCTTTAAGGGACATTACATTCACAGAACATTTAGATGTTTAGGATTTTTTAGGATAGGCCCACTGATATTTACTTTTCTTTAGGTTAGTCAATTTTAATCTAACAGGATCTAATTAATACTATTTGGGTAAGAGGGAACAACATATTTGTAAATTCAAACTAAATTGCTAGATTGCTATTTTTATGAATAACAGGGTCTGGGGGCAGTTATTTAAATGTGTGTGTGTATATATATATATATATATATATATATATATATATATATATATATACAGTGAGGAAAATAAGTATTTGAACAGCATGCTATTTTGCAAGTTCTCCCACTTAAAAATCATGGAGGGGTCTGACATTTTTATCGTAGGTGCATGTCCACTGTGAGAGACATAATTAAAAAAAAATCCAGAAATCACAATGTATGATTTAACTATTTATTTGTATGATACAGATGCAAATAAGTATTTGAACACCTGAGAAAATCAATGTTAATATTTGGTACAGTAGCCTTTGTTTGCACTTACAGAGGTCAAACGTTTCCTGTAGTTATTCACCGGGGGCCTGTTGCACGAAAGTAGAATAAAAATATCCAGGATAAGTGAAAAAGCGCAGCTTGACTTAGTGTGATCTGCTCATCGCGGCTTAATCGGTTGCACGTTTGCCGAGCCAGGATGAACAGGTGAAGCTATGTCAAGCCAGGTGTAGATAGCTGGGATAAGTGCACGTTCACGGCTTTCGTAAATAGACCATGGTATCGATCACAGATTTACTGATGCAGAAATGGAGACGAAGCATGCGGCATATGTTTCACCCAATGAGCAGCAGCTTCTAGTGGAAAGTAACGAGGAGGTGAAGAATATAATATGCAGAAAGGGAAATATGCCTCTTATCAAACGGAGAGAAAAAGCCGAACAGACTATAGCGGACTGACCGAATGCGTAAGGATGTAAAAATATTTTTATTTTACAAAGTTGTAGGCTACAGTGTTTTAATTGCTCTAAATAAGCTAGTTTCATGTTTCGTTTTTAGGTGATAAATGTGCAGATTTTACCGTAAAGTGTCTTTGAGTAGCCTACCATGTAAAGCACAATATGAATGAAATGTATGATTATTTAGCCTACTTTGCCTTAAAAGTGAGCAGAGGGAATTAATGTTCCTCGGGAGATGTACCCTAAGGACTAGGCTTAATTTTAAACCCTTATTCACAACGCCAGAACATGTTTTACAACCATAAATCTCTATAAGCAATGTCTAATTCTAAATATCTTTGTACAATTAATGTTGATACAGAACAATCAGAAAGGTACAAAAACTAGAAAAATAAGTAAGTGACTTCAATACACGCTGTCAGCATATGTGTAAAACAATATTTGTGTTTTTTTTCCACCGGGCAGCGGCCACCAGGCAGCGGCCAACGGGCAGCGGCCAACGGGCAGCGGCCACCGGGCAGCGGCCAACGGGCAGCGGCCGCACGCCAGGCAGCCTCGACACACTACCGTCCCGCCGGGAAAGTCCCGACTCTCTTGATTGCCACTCCGCATCTGGGTGCCAGTGCACCCATTTCTAACCATCTAAACAATGGCAATAGTAGGGTTTAAATCAAACTCAGGACAACAATAGTGACAAATAATGCATGTAATGCAAATAAAGCAGAACACACGCAGAAGACAACGGAATAACTGTTAAACACGTTTATTTCGGTTCAGAGCGGCAGCTGATTTAACACATGAGACTCCAGGATTAATCTTAGCCTGGCTGTTAGCCTGCTCTGGACCAGGCTAGCCGCAAACAATAAATCTCCATGGTTACTTGGCTGGGTTTAATTCAATCTGGTTTTCTGCAACCGAGTCAAAGCTAAATTCATCCAGGATAACTTGAATATCCCAGCTTAATCCCTTATCCTGGTTTCGTGCAACAGGCCCCAGGTTTGCACACACTGCAGAAGGGATTTTGGCCCACTCCTCCACACAGATCTTCTCTAGATCAGTCAGGTTTCTGGGCTGTCGCTGAGAAACACGGAGTTTGAGCTCCCTCCAAAGATTCTCTATTGGGTTTAGGTCTGGAGACTGGCTAGGCCAGAACCAGAACCTTGATCTGCTTCTTACAGAGCCACTCCTTGGTTCTCCTGGCTGTGTTCTTTGGGTCATTGTCATGTTGGAAGAACCAGCCTCGACCCATCTTCAATGCTCTAACTGAGGGAAGGAGGTTGTTCCCCAAAATCTCGCGGTCCTCCTCTGCTTAATACAGTGCAGTCGCCCTGTCCCATGTGCAAAGAAACACCCCCAAAGCCAGATGCTACCACCCCCATGCTTCACAGTAGGGATGGTGTTCTTGAGATGGTACTCATTATTCTTCTTCCTCCAAACACGGTTAGTGGAATTATAACCAAAAAGATCTATTTTGGTCTCATCTGACCACATGACTTTCTCCCATGACTCCTCTGGATCATCCAAATTGTCATTGGCAAACTTAAGACGGGCCTTGACATGTGCTCGTTTAAGCAGGGGAACCTTCCGTGCCACGCATGATTTTAAACCATGACGTCTTAGTGTATTACCAACAGTAACCTTGGAAACGGTGGTCCCAGCTCTTTTCAGGTCATTGACCAGCTCCTCCCGTGTAGTTCTGGGCTGATTTCTCACCTTTCTTAGGATCATTGAGACCCCACGAGGTGAGATCTTGCATGGAGCCCCAGTCCGAGGGAGATTGACAGTCATGTTTAGCTTCTTCCATTTCCTAATGATTGCTACAACAGTAGACCTTTTTTCACCAAGCTGCTTGGCAATTTCTGAGTAGCCCTTTCCAGCCTTGTGGAGGTGTACAATTTTGTCTCTAGTGTCTTTGGACAGCTCTTTGGTCTTGGCCATGTTAGTAGTTGGATTCTTACTGATTGTATGGGGTGGACAGGTGTCTTTATGCAGCTAACGACCTCAAACAGGTGCATCTAATTTAGGATAATAAATGGAGTGGAGGTGGACATTTTGAAGGCAGACTAACAGGTCTTTGAGGGTCAGAATTATAGCTGATAGACAAGTGTTCAAATACTTATTTGCAGCTGTATGATACAAATAAATAGTTAAAAATCATACATTGTGATTTCTGGATTTTTTTTTGGATTATGTTTCTCACAGTGGACATGTACCTACGATGACAATTTCAGACCCCTCCATGATTTCTAAGTGGGAGAACATGCAAAATAGCAGGGTGTTCAAATACTTATTTTCCTCACTGTATATATAGTCCTCATTTGTTTTTGCAGCTTTTAATACTTTTTTGGTAGCTACCTTGAGTAACCAAATCAAAAGCCCCTATCATCAGTAGTTATTTTTCGTAAACTATGGTATCTTAGTTTTTTGTTCTTTCATGGTTAGGCTTTTTCAATTAAGGGTTTGTTTTTTCCCTTGCATTTTGCATATGTATTGCATATTTCAAATGAAAGCCGCTGCACACACCTGTAGACAGCTGGATTGATTAAAATAGGAGGGTATCTTTTAGGTCAGACGTTTGTGAGATAGAAGACAAACGCTTTCTGTGTAGACACATGAACTTAGGGGGAGGTTGTGATTTCCAATGCTGTCTGTATTTATTACATAATTTCTCTCAGATTTTAAATATTTGTCCGTAAAATCACGTCCGGCTTGCCTTACATTTTTTCTATTCTGTCATCTCTTCTGCTCTGTTCCCCCCTCCCTGCAGTGAAGAAGTGCATTAGGGGAGATTAATAGAAGGTAGTCATGTTACAAATCATCAGCTGTGCATTTCCCTATTCATCCTCCACCACTCGCTTACTCCTCGCCACCTTATCCTACCAATCTCTCTCTCTCTCTCTCTCTCTCTCTCTCTCTCTCTCTCTCTCTCTCTCATAAACAGCAAAGTGGTCAGATTGCAGGCCAACTTAAAAGAGCAGACCATTTATCTACCTCTGAATGCTGGAAACCTGCCACAGGTGCAGTGGAGCACAATAAGTCTTTCTCTTACAAATGCACACGCTTTCACTTGCTGCAGAGGGTGTGTTTTAACCTGTGCCATCATTTGGATGCAGGTGAGATATATAGTGACGCTGGGCAACCTTTAAAACTGGCTCCATAGACAGTCCTAATCCAACACTCCCCTTTTGGTCCAGCCAAACTGCTTCTCTTATTACACCTCTCTCTCTCTCTCTCTCTCTCTCTCATCCTCTTTGTCTATTTCTTCACCCATTTCTAATGCCTTTCTTGCTTTTGGTTTAGCTCCTCTCTCTCCCTTTTCTTCAAACCCATCTCCGCCCCCTGTCTTTGCTTTCCTGTGCCAGTGTGCTGCTTCTAATTTGTTGTCTTAGCAGCCCTTCTCAGCTGGGTTTTTGTATTGGCTGTAATAAGTTGTATCTCTGCTCTGTGCCACTTGTGTCAGCTTGCACTCTTTCCCTTCTGTCTCACGTCACACTGAGTTCTTAATGCATTTACAGCCCTACCACTGGGAGGCAAGTAGGTGTTTGCTCTGATGTGCGTGTTCATGAGTGCGTGTTGTGTATCTTTTGTGTTCAGTGTGTTTGTTGATTAGGGGTGTCACGATTCTCCAAATCCTCGATTTGATTACATTTTTGATTCTAAGGTCACGGTTCAATTTTTTTTTCATTTTCTTTTTTTAACGCACAGGTTGCTATGCCATTTTTAGACTAGGCTTTTATGCAATATAATATCTGACCTTTGTTCGCAAAGTACCACTCTACATTGTCAAATTTTAAAACATTTATTAACAACATAATGTAATAACAACTTATCTCTTCAGTCAATTGGAAACTTAATAACCTGACAATAATACAATAATAACCTAACTTGTAACTGCAGTCTTCACAGAAGGTGATGTTCAGGTTCACTAAAAACAGTCATTTCCATAGACTTCTCTGAACAATTAAGTGTCTTAAACTATTTCTGAAGGTATAAAGAAAGAAATAGAAATATTTAGCCATTTTATTTTACCTTATAATTATTACTACTTTCTTTCTCACGCTGTGTCCCGCTGTTTCTCCTACCTTCACCGGCCCCCGCATCCTGCTCCTTCTCGCCTTCTACCTGCCTGCACACTGCGCAGCGCTGCTGCACATGAGGGGAGGGGCTGCTCCTCTGCCCCTCAGTCACAGAACATAAGGGAGAGGTGACTGTTTTGGCTGCCACAGGTGAGAAGTACCTTGCATGCTCACTGGACAATACTGGCGTCTTTTCTACAAAAGTTGCCAGTCAAAGTCTCTAAGCTGGCCACACTGGCCCGTATGCTCAGTTGTGTGTGTGTGTGTGTGTGTGTGTGTGTGTGTGTGTGTGTGTGTGTAGCTGGTCTTCTTCTGCTACTGTTTTGTGTCGTAATCTAGCTCATTAGCGCCTCCACGGGAGTGATGTTTGAATCAATCAGGAAATGGGCTTAATGCAGGCTACACGTGTGTTTTTTTCCGCTTGTCAAGCTGACCGGACATGACATGGGGGCGTTGCAGAATGGCCAATTCAAAATTTTAGATTGTGACTTAATTTCGATAGATTTTGAAGTTAAGTCACACCCTTATTGTTGATGTGTTTGCGCATGCATGAGCCTCTCATCCCCACATTGGCATATTTATGACTTTTCCCCTGCGATATATGTTGCGATATGAAAAAAGACAAAGTAATTTTTAAAAGATGACAAATAGCTCAATTTGGAAATAATAAATCATTCTCGACTACTGCGGTGATTTTGTAAGGGAGTGCATATATATAGATGAAAAAAATTAAAAATCTTTTCTAATGTAAACTATTTGTTAAACTTAATTGCTTTACAAACACCAAAGCAAGTAAGCGCTGTGACTAACGTTACTCTTCTGAAGTGATTTTGGGAAATTAGGTAGAAATACGCTGGTTGACTAGCATGACACCATTGTATTCATATAATAATCAATCCAGGCTAACGTGAATGACATTGACAGTGAATGGCGCCTGCTCTACAAAAATATCTCTTTTTAGCCACATTAATGTTCTCTCTACTTGTATTCATAAGTCATAGATTATTTACCCATTGTTTTAGTTTTGTCATTACTGTTACTTTTAATAAGATAAAAAAAAGTTTTTCTTTTGATAACATGGTGTAAAAGGTTGTTTTTGTGGTACCTTAAGATACGTGATTATTTTCCCAAAATATTCCTCAATCTGGTCCACAGTTTTGTACTTTGATCCAGTTGCGTTCAGCGGGTGGCCCTCTGTAAAACTGTGGTTCCTGGGGTGAATCCCCAGCAGTAGTATATCTGAAAGGCTGTCTGGCTGATGAAACAAAGTGATGAAATGATGTGATAGCTCTTCACTTGATGAACTCACAACTAAATTATGACCTGACGCAACCAGCCTGCTTATAACTGATTTGAATGATTGACAAGCCAGGACATGCAGTCTCTTATCAATAGCACACACTGACAGAGAGGGACACTCGGAGGCCATTTCACAGGGGACGTGTGTCAACAATTTTGTTTGAAAGAATTGTGTTGGCTTTTTCAGGAAAATATGTAAAGATTAATTATTTTTCCTTCAGAAGGAGTGGGCATTAAGAGCCTTAGTCACCAGACATGTAATGGTGCTTATTTCTTGTAAAAAAAAAAAAAAGAAAAGAAAAAGTAAATAAGTGAAATAGCTTTAAAAGTCATACAAGACATATTTAAGCTGATGTGAAGGATTGTTCATGTGGATTTTGAAAACTAACCAATACATATTTAAAGAAACTTTAAAGTGTTAATTTGAGAACAGAATTTGGTGCGTAGTATCAACACCCCTGCTCAGCTTCTGTGTGCTGTACTGTGTAATGAGGTCAAAATGTAAGACTCAGAGTCGGTATGCAGGCAAATGGAGAGCAGCAGAGTGGGGTGGACAGGGTAGCAGTTGATAGGGATTTCCTTGCAGTGGGTAAGGATACTACTGGGCAGATTACCTGCTATTAAACTGGCTCAGAATTATGTAATAACATTAGGGCTGTAATCAGCCAAAGAAAAAAATGCAAGATTAATTAACTATACTGTCCTGCAGTACTTGTCCTTGTAGGCTATTTGCAGTATATTAAATTGTTTTGGACCTAATTATTTTGCAGTGAAATGCCACTCTTCTGTCGGCTCTGACAGCGCTGCATCAGCGCTCTGAACATCGGCGCTTGGCTTTGCGGCTCAGACACGAATAGACTATTCATTTAAAGCTTTTACTCTTAAACACAAAAGGCACGTCCACTTTAATGTATATTTAAACATAGCTGTGGTCAAGCTCAGTGCCTCGCTGTGTTGTATTAACACAGCGATGCACGGTTTTATGTGATATGCCATGTTTGTAGTCAGCTGCAATATGCAAACTGTTGCTTGCAAACTTTGCATTCAACTTTTTTCCGTTATCTATTTTTGTAAAATGCTGCCACACTGGCGATGTCCTCGACATGGTCGAGGACTGACTGTAAATGAAACTCACAATTAAATAAATATTCAGCAAACCATCAGACGAAGGCTTTCTAGTACTTTCTTCAATCTGTCTCGGTGGGTTGGGCTAATCCAAAAAATGTGAAAACAAGGGGGGTGTTCTGAAGACAGACTGTTACCTTTGAAACAGGGATGCTCTAAAAACACCCCCATTAGCAGTTAGTGCTTTCCACCCATAGACCGTTAAGGTCTATGCTTCCACCTGATGAAATTAACACGGCCAAAAATCGACCAATCAGAATTTTGGTCGAGCCAGAACATATCGACCAATAAATCGACTACTCAACTGGGAGGTTACAGCCCTAAATAACATCATTATATAACTGACAACTGTGGGTCACATCTGAGCTGTGGCTGTGGCACAGACAGTGTACGTTTGCTCTGGGGATGTGTGAAGATGCCATTTGTGTTTATGTGTTTGTTTAACCAAACAAAGTGCTTGAAGAAAACGGAAGAAAAAACAAAACTATCAGGACTAAGCAAGAATGGCTTACAAGACCTCTGTACCTCCTTCTCATCTCATCTACATGAGGCTATAATACAATACTAATAACAATACTTTAAGTTTAAAGGCTACTTTAGTTACAAGGCTACTAGCACAGCACACTTGAAACTCAGACCAAACTATTGGTGGTTGATTTGCATTCTGGGTAAGGTAAGTGCCAGGTTTGGACAATGAAGATGCTGTTGAGTGCAATGCTAAATCAGTGGATATCAAACCCTATCCCTAACTTTGTTCTGCAATGAATGACAGGATGTCAGTTTTGGCTTGCTCGCATTCCTTAACGTTAAAAATCTCTTATAGTACGATAACCTTAATTGGACAATATAAGATTTTTTTAAACTTGGGACTCAGGCTGCACGATATTGGAAAAATCTTACATTGCGATATTTTCCCCCTGCGATATATATTGCGATATAAAAAGAAAAAGTAATTTTTAAAGGATGACATAAATGGCTCTATTTGGAAATAATAAATAACCTAATAACAGCTAATGTGAATGACATTGACTGCATGTTGCTTCCTCTAAATTTTAAGGTTGTGGTCAACTAGCAGGGCCAGCTCGTTAGTTTGATAAATTGATCAGACCTGCATGTCACGCGCCTTAGCAACAAACTCTGTGTATCCAAGTACAATTAAATCAGTGGAAATTTTATTTACATCAGACACAGACTAGTGTCCGAACCATAACGTTAGTTGGGACAGACGGACGCCTTTAGCCTGGCTGGTAACAGCATTCTTCGGGGAGAAATGGCCGGGAGACGTTGTGATTATGTTGCATTAATCAGGTGATTTAGTTTGTATTTGCAGCAAACATAAAACACTGACTACTGTAGCTTCACTGACTACCCATCACTGTGTCAGCATCAGCTGCTGCCTGCGGTACTTTTCTACACACGGAGAGCCTCACTTCCCATAACAATAACCTCCGTCAAACTAACGTCACATACACATGTTGCCCATGTGGCTACCTGTCTTAAAGGGGAAGGGTTGGATGGTAATAATCATGTAAAAGGAGAACGGTGGAAGTTTACTTTTCTATCAAGCAACAAAAAAGTTTCAGTGTCCATATCGCAACGTCCTGCGATGTGACTATCGCGCATGTGCACGTCACAATGTAGATGCTAAAACACAATATCGTTCAGCCCTACTTGGGGTCTGTTAATTAGCCTGATAAGGTTGAGTTGTTTTGATTTAGCAAACGTTAGTCATTACAATTAGAATGTAACATTAGGTGTTACTGTTATTTCAATGGAGTCTAAAGTAGCAAGCTAAGTTGTCACTCCAAAGTCCACTTGCATAACCTTTCTAGGGATGTCCCAATACCATACATTTAGTAGTTGATACCAATACCAGTGAAATTCCACAATTCTTGATACGCAATTCGACACCATGATAAAATACTAAACCATAAATCTCATGTCCTCCTTTTTATATTGAATTTCAGGATAAGGATTTTTCACGTTCTTATGTTCTTCGGACTCAAAAGCGTGTAGTCATATTTGCTGACTTTATCAGTTCCTGATCAGCTGTTTATAACTGCTTTCACATCTATATTATGTTACAGTCTTCTTATGTTGAAGTTGTATGTTGTATAGACATACAGCTGCAACACACGTAAATGAAAATTAGCTATCTGGGGAAAAAAAAAAATATATATATATATATATATATATATATTTTAAATGTATCTCTGAGAAAGCTCCTTAACTTGTTTTCAACAATAACTGATTCAAAGAGCTAGGGAGAGAGGGGGAGTGCTAATCACAGAGAGACGGCTGATCATTATGAATGGGTCCCGCAGGCTCCGTCTCACACGCTGTTACTCTACCAACTGAAGTTAGTTGCATTCAATAACTTCTTCTGTGTTTTTCGCCGTACACTGGTACAAATACAGGTTTTCCCCTCATATTAAACAATATACAGCTGTGTTAATAAAAATTAAAACTTTAGACAAATGTCAGAAGTGTGGACAGGTCAGTCAGACAGACAGTGTCGTGCCAATGTGGCGGGGCTGCGCGGAGAGTAAGAGGAGAGAGTAGAGGAGAGATCCAACACAGGCACGGCTTTACAGAAGAAATGGATCATGTAATGCAAAATTAAACCATATCCATATAAACAACATTGCAGCGGATGCGAGGACATTAGCACCGGTGCGTCCTAGAGGAGCTAACAGCTAACAGACGCTAACTAGCACTGGTCACTGCTGTTGTCTGAAAAACAACACAGATGGGACAAAATGTTGCGTTTACTGGTAAACTGGTAAACCTTGAGACCGACGTATAACTGACTGCAAGCTGTTGAATTTTCCTCCCGTTACTCTGTCCTCTGTGACTTTCTCCATCTAGAAACTAAGCTGCGCGGTGCAGGGAACAATTCTGACTGGCACATGATGTGGTCTACGGTGCGGTAGATGCGCTATGCAAAATAACTCGGATTGTTCTATGAAATGACGCTTTAAAAAAACAAAATCGCTCTATCACGCAAATTTGATCGTGGGAAGTCAAAATTGTGATCGTTAGTAAAATTCGATTAATTGTGCATCCCTACCTACTAGCTACTAAGTACACATACCTTGAATTTAGTTATATTCCACCACTGCACACCAGAGCAGCATCTAACAAGGGTAAGTGGGCCACCACAGATGCCAGAATTGACCAATCAGTCCTTGGGTTGGACCATGAACCATAATACAGGAAATATCTGTCTGAATAAAGGTTTTACAAACAAAGGGCACTCTGGCACTCAGAGCACAGTTACACAGACTCTGCTCTCTGATGGCGCTCTGAAGGCTGAACCCACCCACTCACCTTAACCATGCTGATATTTTGCAAGTGTGTATTCTGTCAATCACAGTCCACCCATTAAACTGTCCTTTTTCCAACAACAACTACGAGAACATATCTAAGGATGAATATGTCAGATTTTCCTACATTGTTTTTTGGGATTGGATTCATTAAAACCCCAATACATAAATTGTTTTATCATTTCACCAAGTTTGAATGATTATTCTTTTTACTCTGCAAAAGTGTGCGTTCATTAATTGGAAAGTGGCCTAAGTTGTATTTTGTGAAGACAAGTAGTCTGGGGCATTGGGGAGAAGCAACATTCCGGCTGTACTGAACAGATGTTCAGAGGACAGGACTTTTTCATCCACTACCAGGCAAACAAGCTGCTTTGTATTAGCTGAGCAGAGCAACAGACCCATGTGGACAAGAAAAAGCAAAGAATTGGCCTTACCAATGATAAATGAGTAATTAAAACAATTTGCAAGCAATTATGTAATTCTCTTCATAATAACATGTATTTCTGTATGATTAAAGTCATACTATGCACAAATGTTATCTGAAAAACATTTGCTCATGCCAGATATGGTATTTGGATTTAGGGGACATCCGATGTGTATAAGTTCCTTCCTGAGGCTATTTTGCAGCGGCACTGTGGTTTTCCTGGTGCTTAGCACCGTCCATGGCGATTATGATTGGTTTACAGAAATGCCAGTAAACCAGAGCACATTTTTGTGTGGACTAGCCAGACCCTCCTCCAAAGCGCTGTGCAGGAAGGTCTGGCAAAGCTGGGCTAATATTTCAGTAAACAAAAGAAAAGAAAATCTTTTAGTTTGGGGCAATAAATATGCATGTTTGGCAGTCATACAAAATATATAGCATATAATAGCAATTTTAGTTAGTTTTATATACTAGTAAATGCCTGTGTGTGTGTGTGTGTGTGTGTGTGCGCGCGTGCGCGTGCGTGCGCTGTGCTCTGAGTGATTACTGTGTAGAGCAACATAACAGGCTCTCTTACCACAACAAATTAAGCCAGAGTGCTAGGCCCACAGGGAGAACTCTTCATCACAGGACCAAGAAGAAGATAAGAGTGCTACAACTCAATCACTATCTAGTCAGTTTAACAGAGACGAAACTCAGTGCGACACATGCAAGCATTTAATTACTGAAAGATCCACAGGTGAAGGCAGGAAACAAACAACAGCCTGAGGCTAGAGTCATAGAAAAAGTAGTAAGACTGTGATATTCAGTAGTCTATCAGACTAAATATACAAGCATGGATAAAACTCCTGGGGTCCTTTTCCGAAAGCAGGTTTAGTGAAAACTGAGTTTCTTAACCCTGAGATGAGGGAAACTCTGGGTTTTTTGTTTCAGAAAGTGGGGTTAATGAAACTTGAGAGAGAGGGGTAACACCAGCCCATTTCAGAAAGAGCGGTAACGATAGTTATGTATTGTAACTCCAGATTCTATGTGTATAGGCGTAGCCCTCTAAGGGTTTATCCCTTTGCGCATGCATACTCATAGAATCTGGAATTACAATACGTAACTATTGTTCTATTTCGTATAGGTTTCGGCCTCTAAGTGCTACGGTTAGGGCAAAGCTGATGTAGTCAATGCCACCTGCGGCACAGTGCCCACAAGCCGAACATAGACCACATTTTTCCAACAACAATTTATAGAGGCTCAATCAGATTCATTCTTCTGATAAAGCCTGCCATGCTAATGACGTGGGACCCCACCATAGATGTATTTTAATTTCCAGAAAACTACCTATTTGAGCCGTATTTTCTTCCTAGTCTATCAGTAATTTATCCTACATAACCTTATCCCAAGGTTATTAGAGTTTTGCATTTGTCATTAGTTTTTTATTTTGTTTTGACTTCTTATTTTCATATTCAGTTTAGTCTTTTTTTTTTTGTAAAATGGGTTATTGGTCAGGGTCAACATTCAAAAAGGTCAGAAAAAGTATTGTGTAATAATACAAAAACATCATACAATTTTAGAAATGTTTTCAACAATGTATTCAACAATTCACCAGTACATAACATGTACATTTGATGAGCACAAATATGTAAATGGTCTACACAAGACACTGCAGTAAGTGCAGAATGTGTATGTGACATGTTCCAGGAAAAACCTAATCAGCCAACAGACTACAGAAGACCTACATGAACAGGTGTTTTTAACTTTGGATGAAGTAAAGTGGCAAACCTTTTGAAGTCAATCGACTCACAGTTGTGGTTGTCTCTGTCATGCTGCCTGGCCCTGTACCAATACATCCATGCCCTGTACCAGGGTTAGCTTCTGTTTCAGGGGAGGGTGCTTTGCGTTCTGCTTTTACCTTGTTAAGGTAAACTAGATAGCCTCCTCGTGGTATTTTCCCCTTTCATAATTTTTCCACATATTTTACCACCTTCCACTGCAAGGTACTTGGTTTTATCTGACACAGTTATAATCAATAAGGATCCCTGCCGCTTTCTTCCAACTTTAAATACCACCATGATGCCAGGCAAGGGGCACGGAGTGGACTATGTTGTGTTCACTTTACATGGAATGTCGGAATTTCTGGGTTCCCTGTTGGAAACTACTATATATGTCAATGGCACAGACTGTATAAAACAGGTCTATGGTCGGAAATGTCAACTCTGAAAGATGTAACGTTATTTGCTCTGTGAAAGACATTGACAAAGACATCTACATCCCAGCACATTATTTGTGTCACATTACATTTTTTTTTGCAAACGGCAGTCTTCTTTACAACATTGGTGATGCGGAGCATATTAGTAAAGCCACTGTATAGCAAAGCGCTGAAGAGCGTGACTCGCTCTGAAATGTGTTTTAAACGTTTTTATAGAGATCCCTGGACACAAACCAGTAAGAGACATTAAAAATATATGTGTCAACCCTTTAAAATAAAAAATTATGAATTATAATTCTTGATGATGGTGCTGCAGCCTCAGAATGGGATAAGTAGGCCTAGTACATTATCAGGATTGCACCTAAATGTAATATTATACTTATGATTAAATATGATATTACTACACTATATTGGAACAATTTTTATTCACGCAAAGTCTATCTTTCTCTTTTGCAGCAGCCGCTGTGATTCTTTTTTTAATGAAATACATGTTCAAACTCGCTGTATGTGCGCATGAGTATTTCTGCCGACCAGTTTGTTTGTGGTTGTTACCATGGTGAATCTTTGTATCATGGCTCCATTCATGCTGCATTTTTATTGTGGTGGTGAATGCGCTTAACTCTGAGTGAACCTACTCGGAGTTGATTGAACCAAATCAAATCAGCTGTTCTGGAACCAAAAACTGAGTTTCCCATCTCAGGGTAAATCAACACAGAGTTCAGGGTTAGACTAGGTTTGTTTGTTAAACCTCCTTCCCGAAAATTTGTCAGCACAAACAGACAAACGTATATGACACAGTTAAATGCACATGCCATAAATCATATCTACTGTTTTGTCTCTCACTCAGCATGCTTGATCTTTGTATTTCTCCCTCCCAGACACTCATGCATGTGAGCACACAAACACCATAAGAACCCCATACTGTGATTACTGCCTACAATCATAAGGTCATGCTGGTGAATTGAACAGTCAACCCAGTAGATACGAGTTCCGTTTGGGACATGAAGGCATGGACAAAAAGCACGCTGCCGAGCTTATAGTGCGCCCACAGCCCTACAACCAGGACCTCTGCTTGGAATCACAGCAGGAGACACTCCCCTTAAGCCGGAGCCCCTTTGGAGATGTACAATCAGTAGCAGCAGAGGATCAAGGCCTGGTGGAGAAAATGGATCAGATTGAGGAAGCCAAGCTGTTTCTTCAGTTCAGAGGCAAGGTTGGGGACCAGCATGGCAAAATCTGCTCCTCAACAGATTTAATAATGTTAGTCATTCTTTGTGACTGAATGCTGTATGTTGTCCATGATGATTGTCCAGTTATTTTTAGCGAGATTGTTTTGACCACTGTTATCAATGCTGGGCTAACCCATGATTAAATTAACGCATACTGTTAGCTGTATTGATAGACGACTAATCTTATGCTAATTTAGCCCGTCTGTCTTCCTTACTCCCCGCCAAATAGACTTCAGTCGGGATGAGAGCCGACAACAGCCACAGTTGGCTCCCAGCCAGCGACTACTGCAACCCAAACTCAACCAGCACAAACTCCAGAGCTGGGTGCTAACGACACTACCGTCAACAATAGAAAGTTTAATGATCCGTCGGGAAACAGACCAAATCAGATCCCTGGCGAAAGAACCTAGGCCATCTAGGTGTCGTGGTCTGCCCCAGAGATGACGCCCTCCACCCCCCATCCCCCGAAGTAATTCTCCCATTCTCACAGTACTGGAATGCATTCCGCCGCAACTAACCCAATAAATTCTCCCGCTGGCGGGTGACGTAATGCAGGCTTGTTGAGCTTGTCCTTATTGACACATAATGGCAGCCGCTTAGTAACAAACAATCTCGTTTTACAGTAAGATGGAATGCCTTTCTATTATTAGTTGAGAAATGGCCAATACAGTAACCACATTTTTGTATATATTTGATCAGCACTGCCTAGTTTTGCAGTTTAATCTGAGTTAGTAATGAGTTTGAGAAAGAGAGAGAGAAGGGGTGGCTGTCTCTTTTGATCCTCTTTTAGATTCTTTGTGTCCGAATGCGGAAGTACAGTCTGTAGTTCAAGCAACAGCCCTAGGACCAGCAGCAAACCTCCACTTTTGTTGTTTTACAGTCCCTCCAGGATTCCGCGATGTCGCAATCGCGCCAATTCATGCGACTTCAACCAATAACCGCGACTATGGTGCGACAAATTTGACCAATAACTGGAGTTTTCCGCGACTTCAACCAATCCCAGCAGTTCCACATGCCAGATGTAGTATCAGTATCATGATCAGTATGTGACACAGAGCCAATGACCAAGCGGGAGTGAGAACGGGTTGACGTCACACGTGTGTCGGCAAGTTAATTTCCTTGTCTCTGATATGAAGATGGACGCGTGTGACTCGAATATCTCACATTCACCAACAAAGTGTACAGCGAAAGACCGTGCAAAACATTTCAGACCACCCTGCCAACCTGTATACATTTTAACATCAATGTACGTTGTAACGATTTTTCACTCTGAAGCCACTGAAAGCTGCTGCGGTTTCAATCCTGTCGGCTCTCTGCAGCGGACGGGGCTACTCAGTTCCCCCTGCAACTGATGCGCGCGCACACAAACACAAACGGTGGATGCAGTAAAAACTGGAGATGAGACGTACAGGATGACCTAAATTGAGGACAGTTACGCTCGTTATTGTAAGTTCAATGATAAGTTAAAGTCCAATATGTAAGTTTTTAAAACACTTTTGTGTCTCCCGCAACTTCATTGCAACTTCATTGCAACTTCATTGCAACAAACATACAAAAAACATGGCAACTTTTATCGCAATTTTTGTACAAAAGCTTCCGCAACATCATGTATTTTGGGCTGCAACAATCTCAATAAAAGGCCGCGAAATCCTGGAGGGACTTGTTTTATTTGGATCTCCATTAGCTTTAGCATAAGCTAAAAGCTATTCTTCCTTGGGTCCTTCAGTCTGTTCTTGTGACAATACTCTTTACGACATCACACTACACACACAGACATAACATTTGAAAATACAAATCATAATTAAATCTTACAGTTAACGCAATTAATTATAAAATAAAATAAAGACACTACTCCGAATAGATCTATTGGTATTAAATATTTAAATTCCTTTGGTAATATGTCTGAAGTGTTAAGTGTTTTACTTGATAGTCTTTGGGAGAGAGTTCCATTCACACATTGCTCTGTACCTAACTGAACATTGAATTGATTTTGTTTTCACTTTAGGTAAAATAAAACTACCTCCTACTGCATGCCTTGTTGAATAAATATGTGTATCAGTACTAAAGGATGGTTTTGTATACTGTATAAAGTAAAAGATGTTTTGTTATAACATTATGTAAAAAAAAAACATTAGCAAATACACAAACTATTTTTTAACTTTAAACCATGAGAGGCTTTCATGCATTTTATCAACATTTGATCTAAACCCACACGAGAGAGCCACACCATTCATCATCATACTGTATATTTGAGTGACTTCATTTTTAGAACTACATATACCATACTGCCATATCAGTTATACAGCCCATCTTCCCACTGGTGAGATGTCATTCCAGGTGAAACATACTGATAGCGGCTCTACACACAGAATGACAGGCAAGGGAAATTAAGTGGAACTACAGATCAGAGTGAGGAGGATGTCCTCTGAAGGACAGATTTGTCAAGAGTCCCTGGACCCACATGCAGATAGATTGGAGGCCAGTCTCATTAAAAATAATTGTCCTTGAAACGTATGGCCACCCAGACCCTGAGAAATACCTTTGGCTTCCAGGGTTGGTAAATGAAGCTGACCACAGTAAATCAGCCCCAGCGGTTGTTGTGTCGACAGCTTGGGAGAAGATTAAGCTGGTATCCCAGCATCAGGAGAAACCTGGATTTACTGCACAAAATAACAGTCACAGACCACATAAGTCAAGGTGTGTGTGTGTGTGTGTGAAAATAGTGCATTGATCAGAATGATTACACACTGGGCAAGAAACTAACACATTAACCTTTGCTGTGGAGGTTGAATATTGCAGAGTCATTTTATACATCTCTGATTACAAAGATGCCATGACTTACATACATATCAAAGTAACTCCATTGCTATTCTTAGACTTACAATAACATTGCGAAGGCCTGTGAGTTGTCAGCAATATGAGCACACTAACATTTTTGGGACATAACAGCACAATGCATAATGTCTTACTGTGCCCCATGAAGGGTAGTTTGACTCCAACTTCTGTCTCGTTCCAGACACTGATTACCCTCCGTGCACTTAACTTAGAGCTCTAGCTAATTAGTACCAATGGTAATTAGCTGAGTCGTTAAAAGCCGTATAATCAACTTTTCTCCTTCACTCATTTGACTCCCTGCGGCTGTCAGGTCTGTCTGTGTTGGTTCCCTTTCCTCAGAAGGCAACATACATTATACATGCTGTGTTACAGAGCGTATTTTTGTGAAATGGTGTCGCTGAGTCAGTGAACTTAACAGCCTCCCAAGCTCTCTGCAGTCTGTGCATTGCTTCACATTAAGGATTGCTGTCCATGGTGCTGAACAGTGGCAGGCTGTGGGTGCTGAAGAGACAGCTTAATGTCTAATGTGAGGTCTGTGAGGTTATTTCAAATTTATCCGACCGGACTGTGGAAAAAAAAAGTATATATATTATATATTATATATTTTCACTGTATTGCAAACATAAATTTTTCCATGGACAGAAAACTTGATATTGCTTTTAACCACAGATTAATGGTTGTTTTTTCAAATTTAACAATGCACGCTGTAATGTTTTTTCCCACTCTGAAGTCGCTGAAAGCTACTGCTGTTTCAATCCTGTCGGCTGCCTGCAGCAGGCGGGCCTGCTGCTCAATTTCCCCCGCGACTCACACACACACACACACACACACACACACACACACACACACACACACACACACACACACACACACACAGGGTGGATGCAGGAAAAACTGGAGAAGAGATGTACAGGATGACCTAAATTGAGGACAGCTATGCTTGTGCAAGTAGTTTATCAAACCGTATGAATGTGTGTCCAAGGCCAGGATAGGAAATGATAACAATGTAAAGATCAACAAGCCATTGACACATGTTCAAATTTGATTAAGTCAATACATTATTTTTTTTGTCTTAAATCCACTCCATTTTCATATTATACCAACATTTGCAGCACCCTGTGCCTTTTTCCTAAGGTAACCAGAAATATTAGCCCAGAGTAGTGTTATTTTCCCCGAAACAAGTTTCCTTTTTATTTTTAGAGAAGTATACCAAAAAATAGAAGACATTGCAACTTTTATTGCAATTTTTGTTTTACAAAAGCTCCCACTATATCAGGCATTTGGGCAGCTACAATCTAAAAAAGGCTGTGAAATCCTGGAGGGACTGGTTTATGCATAGAAAGCCTTTTATTTCTGAGAATTTCTCCCACGCGGGTGTGACATAGATTTTATGTTAAAATCTTGGTGCAAGTACTTCTTCTGGGTAGCCAGAGTACACAGTTACATGATGCTGCGGGGCCCGTGGTGGATGAGCTGGTAAAGAAATATGGTTCTGCTTGTGTAGAAGGCCTACCGTATTGGCCAACAAAATTTGGATTTCCACAAAATGGTTCATTGAGTACAGGAAAATTGACAGGTCATCTGCTAATCTCACTTCTTTTAAATCAAGGATGAAGACCTTTGTTTTGAGGTTGCCTTTCTTCCAATAATTGTTAATTTCTTATACTGAAGTTGTATTGTTAAAATTATTACTATTACTATTATCTTATCTGCTTTTATATTTTTAGTTTTTAACTGCTCTTTAATGTTAACTTCTTATACTGCACTATAACATCTATTCTCGTATATATTTTATTTTTGAGTTTTTAATTTTGTAATCATTTTCAACGGCTCTTAAATGTTTTATGTAAAGCACTTTGAAGTGCCCTGTTGCTGAAATGTGCCATACAAGTAAAGCTGCCTTGTCTTTGTTTAACCTCCTTGTGTTAGGCAAAAATTCCATTGTGCAGTTCCAAAAAATACCATCAATCATTGGTACAATAATATTTTAGACTACTAAAGATGAAGTCAACACTAATTTGCTCAAACTGACTAACTAAACCTTCCAACCAGACGAATACACACTTCTTTTTACTTACACATATTTTCATCAAAGGGCTCAGCTGTGTCTTAACGTGTAATAGTAGTAGATAGATGATATTCAGGCGATTACTTCACAGGTGGTGAAAAGTTGCTAAACCCCTGGGACATTGGCAAAACTGTGTGTGTGTTTTTGGCTGTATGAGGCCAAATGTGTTGGCATGTAGTCATCCTCAACTAGTCATCAAAACACAAACACCTACACACTTTCCACACGGAGAATCACAGAGTTCATGCAGGCTGTTGTCACACCTGTTGCTCATGGTGAATATGGAACAAACCATGTGTGAGAGAGTGTGTATGTGTGTGTGATCGCTTTTGTGTGTTTGTGTTTGTGTTCATGTGTGGGTGTATGGTATGGAGTTATGAATTTTGTACCAAACAGTGGAAGGATTACCAAGCTATCACCTACTGTAGTTTGATGAATTGTGATCTGATGTAACCCAGAGAAAGAAGGTTGACTCCACATTACAAATGTATGTGTTCATTGTGCTGTTAAAATAAGTTGTGTATCAGTGCAATTTTCAGTGAGTTGAACTACATTCTCCAACCTCGGGCTTATGAGCCCGTCAAAATCCTGTTTGATAACGTCAGAATGGTTTTTCATTAAAAAAAGAAAACAATACTGACTTTCTACAATCTTTGGCTGACTTCTTAGTTTTCAGAACTGGTCTTTGGAAACAGACTCAATATCCATATAACAAGAAGCAAAGGATACACTCCATTTTGTGACATGTGAAAGCAGTATGTTGAATTGTGACAAAGAAATGCATGGTTAATCTCTATTCATTTCTATCTACTGAACATCATTAGTGAATATTGCTCATGCTGTAGGATGAACTTGGAGGATAAGGATTGCCTGGTTTTCCCTGCATAAATAAGTTTAATCCATGCACCAATGCAAATCACCAGCACCAAAATGTCTGACTCAAGCTAATCTGCATTGTTTTGACTGGTATAGTATATAAAAAAAAAATATATTTAAAAAAGAAATCCAGAAACGCGTAACAAAACAGATTTCCCTAACATTAGTTATTCGAGTTCTCACAAAATAATATAATTTGTTTCTTTACTACAACAGAACAGAGGAACATCAAAATATATTAAAGTTCTGATAAATAAAATGTATAAAAATTCCAATTTAAGATATGAAACTTCAAAAATCTGTGTTGACAACAGGGACGTTGTAGAGCGCCCTCTGGTGGACAAACTAATGCAACTCCAACACTCATAACATGGTTGACCATCCATTTTTATTTTATTTTTGAAATATTAATTTTATTTTTTTATTGAAGGAATTGCACAATACAGGTTACATGTCAAACAATATATTTCCCTTCAGTTTTACTTTTTTTAATAAACCGGAACAAGATTACCCTCACCCACCCATCCCATACCACTCTTAACAGTTTTAAATATTCATTTATCAGAATCATTTGTCATTATAAATGATTCTGATGGATGAATATTTTTATCGGCCATTATAAATGCTGATACCGATAGTTCGGGAAATGCATAATATCGGCCCACCAATATATCGGTCGGGCTCTAAGCTGGATTGATGAACAGTGGCAGTTAAAGTAACAAATATATTGGAACTATGACTAGAAATAGTAGTTCAGGGCATTGCAGGGCAGGGGCTGAGAATTAATTGGTAGTAGCCAATTATTTCTCAGATTTACCGTCCAGAGTAAGGCCATACTCTAGTTTTCACTAGTATTTAATCTCAATTTTACTATCCACAGTCTGTCTGTGCATCTTTTGGGCTGCTAAACTGCGTTAGCCACCTCCTCCTCTGGCATCTTCACGTAGGAAAGGAAGGGCTGTGAGCACTTCATCAGAGGTGCTGATATTAACGTGTGTGGACAATAACCCACTACAATTCTGGATAACACCATATCAGCTAAGCAATAATGAATGAATGTATCACTGACGTGAATTGGTGCCACATGAAGTTTCCTCAAACAAGTCACAGAAGAGGAGGGAAGACTAAATTATACTCAGCAGGGATAACATAAATATCTGAAAGCCTTTCAGAATGCCTGAGAGCCTTACTGCGTTATATTCCATTATATTTTTATATTTTGAATTGTCACCTGTGGCTTGATTTTTGTTTCATACATACACATTATTCATAAAGACATTTCCACCATAAGTTGGTGCATACACATTTGCCAGAATGCAGGAAGTTAAGTGTTTGACGCTCAAAATTTCCTGGGGGAGGACCCGGACCCCTGTTAATGTGTTCTCCCAAAGGCCCATTCTGAGCCAGGAAAAATCCTATATTGATTATCACTATATTCATGTTCATAGACCTATTTTCTTATGGGTGTGAATAAATCTGTTTTCTATTATTCTGTCTGTCCTCATGAAAATTGTTTTTGATAACCATTTTTTTCAATGCAGAACTGTTGCCTAGATACAGGCAGAGACTAGCCTGTTATTTAACTGACCTTTTTAAAAAGGAAAAGAAAATGTTGACAATGTTACTGTGCCAATGTTACATGGCCACAGTTAATACTAAAAAACTAAAACTCTAAAGGAATTGAAGAGGCTAACCATGGTCATGTCTCAGGCCAAACCTGGGCGGTGCATGCTTTTTTGGGGCATGGTGGGTCTTTTGAGAAATGAAATGAAACAGTTTCTCCCCTCCAATCTGCTGTGCCCATCACTCCCCGACCTGATGCAACCAGATACAACCGTCACCCTTCACTGAACCTGGCAGCCAAGGCCATTTGTTTGCATAAGGGACCTGCCAGTAAAGCCATGTTAGTGTGGCCACGGAATTACTGAAACTGCAATAGCAAAAATACATTCTCCGGCATGCACACACACTCACGTTCACACAAAGTGTGACACCAAACAGAGTCGGTTGACGGGGTCTCGCCAAGGAGCCACTTTACCATCAGCCCAGGTGATAATGATGATGCTCCATCAATGCCAGAGGGCTGGAGCTGAGGCAATATAAAGCATACCCTTAGAGAGAAAGACACCACACACAATAAAAAGGATCTTGTCTTTCATAATGTATGGCTGTTTAATGATGGTAATTACCTACAGTATGTCTTTATTTCTCTTTGATTAGCCCTCTCATTCTGACTATTCCTGCTGTCCTTGGTACGTTTTGAAAGCAGCCTTGAAAACTTCATATATTGCTGGGTAGAGGATGGGAGTAAATGAGAGGGAAATAACAAGGTCATTCAAAGCTTACGAAGTGGAGTGAAATAGAGAGACATAAGTCAGCAGGGCTGATCCCCTGGTACAGCAGTAGTTTGTATCACAGGTGATGAGATGTTTATACATGCAGGTTCACTCACAAGGCCCCGACTGAAAATGTTGGCGGTGTTAGATTTGAAATAACAAAGAGGTTTTTGGCTCAATATGAGGTCCTTAATAGTAAGATTTATGAAGACAATGGTCTACTCTGTCTTGCGTTAATTGTTTTAATGTTGTAGCATGTTGTCCTTAAAGACCTTCAACTTACATTAATTGTTAATTGTAATTGTTAATTGTAATTGTACATTTTATATCTGCTGTCTTATGTTCATGTTTTAATGTGCATTTGTGTGACATGCGCACATGTATCTTGATGTTTGAATGACACCTTACTAAATGAATTTCACATGGAGACGGCGCTCGAAGCTTTCAACCATCACTCAATCTGTCAGCGAGGAGGGGGTTCTTGTTTCTGTACCAACTTTCTCTATGATTAATGCGGCAAAGAGAGCAGAAATGTGTTGTCAGGGTCTCAAATTAACTTATTTTTTTTAGTTTGCCACACAGGAATTTTATCTGCCACTTCTGAATATTATACGCTACAGTGAATGCAGGAATACAATTTAAATAATTTAGACACCATTTAATGTAAAGAATGGTATCATTCAATGTTTGATATATTTGGACAAAAAGCATTACATGCATGGTCAATTCAGTGTCTTAATTACACTGTGGCTTTTGGGGAATCCTACTTTTCGGGGTATGTACACATAGTATATTTTTGCATGTAGGCGGGCACATTCATGTTTAAGCATACATGAGTACATTTCAGTTCATACAGAATATGTAACCTGGCACAAGTAATAAAAATGTACATTTTTTACCACTAGTGGACGTGAACGTTGACTGTCATACAAAACCAGTTAGGTTCTATGGCTTTGCTCTCATATAGCAGGTGCAAGCAATTTTTGATATAAAGTGACAGTTGACCTGACTATTTTACATGCCAATTGTGGGGCCTTTTATACAAGAATGGTGAACGTGAGACATTTCCATCTCATAGTAGGGAGAGTAGCTGGAGCAAGAAAATTACACTTTCTTCTCATCTCTTATTCAATAAATGTTGTGAATTATTGCTGTCGAAACAAGCATCGCCTCCAACCCCACATCCCATCGTCCACCCACAAACCGGTTACATACCCTTGAAGGCTTGCATTGTTTGTTGTGAAATAAATCAAAATTGAGTGGTCTTACGACGCAATATGATGCTGATCCACCATTGTGTGCGTCAGAATGCCAAGGACAGTGGAAAATATGAGTTTAAACCAAACTGCATATAAATACCTCACTGTTCCAAATGCACTTTTTTTTTTTGTTTTTTTTAGCCATTTAAAAAAAGGGACCATTCACATTAATGCTAATTATATGATGCAGAGAGAAGTATTAGCCCTGACGCCTCCTTTACCATCGTCTTGCAGTACCTTGTTGAAGTAGTGCAAGCGTATGATGTGAACTGCATTTATTTAAGAAAAAAATATAGGACACAAATATGAACTTGAAAAAATCACAACAAACAAGGACAAAGATTTGCACAAACATGATCATGCTCACACAGACACAGTCACCCGCAGTCCCTCACATGTCTCGCCCACAGCCCTTCTGGCTGGTCTCCATGGTAACAACAGCAGGGATGGTGTCCTTGGCAGAGATGGAGGGATGAAGAGATAGAGAGTAAGGGGTAACGAGAGAGGGGAGGTACAGACACTTGTTGAACGGTTAAAAGGATGCTTTGACATTCTGAATTTTAATCTGTTGTGTTATGTTTCTCCTTTCATGCGTTCATTGTCCCTCAGGCGCTCTTTTTTTCCTCCTCAATGCATTTGAGATGTGAACCGGTGATGCAACACATTATTTTGTTTCTTAAGGGATACCTTGACATTTTTTACTTTCATTCAGTAATTTTTCTTTAACAAGTATTTTAACTGCAAGGACATTTGTCTTTGCTAGTGCTGTCAAACAATTAAAACATTTAATCGCACATTTATGTATTCTAAATGTGTCCCATTATTTTTTTTTCTCAATTTAATGCTCTTATCAACATTGAAAAGTGGATCGGCTTGCTTTGTGCAAATGTTTTTTTTATTGAAAATGTTGGCATTTAGCCTGCTGTAGTGTTCAATTTCACACATTCTCACTTGGAGCCGTCATTCACTCTTGGAGCAAATAATCTCTCACATAATGTAACACTGTCCATCAAAAAGGGTGAAAAAAATACTTTGACGAGGGGGGTGGAGAAGATGTGTGCTTAGCCATCAACTGGTACTTCAGACTGGACGTGCTGCTATGATCGCTCAGTTCAAAACTCAGTTCACGATAAAACGCACAGATCACTTTGATCTTGACAACGGAACCGTTTGGCAACTTAGAAAAAGTAAACTTTCCATCCAGAATCTTATTGGCATCCATTTTGTCGTCTTGCGCTCGCCATCCACTGAAGACGTAACGTTACTACTGTTTGGCTGGCTCACAAGCCCAAACAAGTGTTGTGCGGTGTGCCGGGTGTTTTTGCATGGCTAGGCCAAAAAGAACGTTTATCTCGCGATAAAAAATGTACGCCGTTAAAATGGGTTTGGTTTAACACTGTTAATAACACGTTTAACTGACAGCACTAGCTTTGTTTTACAAACGGGGCTTGCCACTCTTTACCATTTAGTGTCCACTGAGTTTGCCTGGAGTGTATATGCACACATCCAAAATGTACGTTATGTGCTGGCCTGTGCTAACTAATGTGCTTGTAATTCAATAAAATTTTATTTATAGTATCAATTCATATCGAGTTATGTCGAGACCTTGTTGGGCAAGTTACTTTTAAAAAGTAATTAGTTACAGTTGTGTTCTTCCAAAAATTAACTAAATTAGATACTCAGATAAAAAATTCTAAAAGTAACTAGTTACTTCAGAAAGTAACCTATACGTTACTTTCAAGTTTAAATGCTCAAATGTGACCCCACCTCCCCTCTTCTTTAACAGAACATAAAATACATATGCATGTTCAATTATTTATGATAAATCTGAAAATTTATAATGAAATGGACACTTAATACAATACATTTTTAACAGAAACAATGTACACACATTTAAACTCTTTTAATGTTGCTGTGGGACAAAGTGAGACTTGCCTCCAATCAAATGCCATGTATGTAGATATTATGTCTAGTGGATCGATACAAATAATACCAGATGTTTTGGAACTTTTGATATTTATTGCAGGAAAAGTTACCCCTCTCCTTGATTTCATAACGCCATACCTGTCTATGGTTTACTGACGTGCTTGTGTTGTTCGTTGCTCAACTCTGTCTCTGGTTGGCTTACCATGAAATTTTACTCTACCTCACCCAATCGTTAGCATTTAAGCGCTTGTCTCATGCACGGCCCACTAACCAAGGAAGAAAAAAAGTCTTTGCCTCTCAGCTCAGAGATCAACTTGGTCTGATGAAAAGAAAAGCTTCAATTATAGTAACGCGCAGTAACGGCGTTATTAAGAAGGGAAGAGTAATCAATTAGGTTACTCGTTACTGAAAAAGTACCGCTGTTATTTATAACGCCGTTAACACTGGTCGAGACACTTTACAGATAGAGTAGGTCTAGATCACGTTATAATTTACAAAGACCTAACAATTCTAGTAATTCCCCCAAGCGCAAGCATTTAGTGCGACAGTGGCGGGGAAACACTCCCTTTTTTGGGAGAAATATAGAAACCTTGTAAAGGGCTTCATTGTTACGATTTGGTTTGCTTTGCCAGATACGATTGTTGCAAAATGTCACAATACACTCTAGGTAGAATATCCAAATAAAACTCAGTTCTCATACTATCAGCAGAATGTTGTTAATAATCAAAACGCTCAAGAGGCATAGTGATTCTTTTAAATCTAAGCTGTGAGACTGCTTTCTTAGTGCATATTCTAATATCCAAAAGAAATTTGCTGAATAAATGACATTTCAATTCTGTATTAACTTAATTCTAAGAAATTCCCTTTGAGGCAAATTTCCCAGAGAGTAATGCCTCTCATGTACACACATATACCAGGCAACACAGATCTGGAAATGCTTCAATGCCGTGGTGGCTCCATCAAAAAGTGAATATAAAAGCTGCTTACTTTAAGCACCCTCACACAAAGCCTAAACCTTTTTTTTTAACGTAGATGCACTGTTATTTTGCACTGGTAAGGTCCCCGCTGTCTCTATGCCATATGTGTCAGCGTATCCTCTGCTACTATGTTTGTTACTGAAATGTCACCAAGGAAAATCAATTCAGCCTGTAACCAATTTTAAAACATGCGCTCTGTTTAACCTCCAGGGACAAGAAGCAAAAAATAGAGCTTACTGTACCTAGTGAGCATGTACTTTACTATTCTGGAGTTTCTGGAGATCAGAGGAAAGGTCCTCCATGATCAGAGAGGACAGGACCGAGAACGCTGACCTTGCTCCTCATCATCATCTGTTGCAGCCGGATGAGTGATGTCAGTCAGTCTGCTCTCTGGCAGATGTCTCAATAACAAGCTCTCTGCATCCTGGCATAGGTGTGTGTGAGCACTTGTGCATCAGTTGTCTGTGTGTGCGTGATGAAGGAGCGACTGATTGAGAAAGACAGAAAGAGAGTTCTCCCCCAGGTGTGGACAATACCTGTCTTAAGAGCAGATGGAGCAGATCAGATAGAGTGATCCTTATGGTGTATGGAGCTTTCAGCAGGGGCACAGTAGGTCATATACACACATGCACAGTGGTAATACATCCGGCGCCTTTCATACTGGTGCTGTGGGAGGTGATGTGTGCATGGGGGCAGAGAGAGGACAAAAGAGAGGACATGATGGGCTAAAGAAAAAGAGAGAGAATAGTGTATGTATATAAATCTGTTCAGAAACTATGGGTTTATTGCAGGTTCATATGCTACAAAGCACTGGCAGGGTACCATTTTCATTATGGTAATTATGTAAATAGTTATGTAAATAAAATAAATATGTAAATATGCAAAGCCTGGAGCCATGCTGTGGAAGTAGATGACACTAAAGCTAAAGACAAAGACCTGAAAGATGTAACATCACATCATCTCCCTCCTCCTTTTAATCCGCTCTCTCCAATCCCCTACTTTTCTTTTCTCTCCCCTTTCTGCATCCACCTGAGTTTGCCTTATTTTCCCTTTGAGCTGCACCGTGAAGGGCCTTTGTGATGACTTCGGTGTGATTAGAGGACTAACTGTTCTTTTCTTCTGACTTCACCATGCTGCATATATTAACTATATCCTTGTCAGCATCCATCCCTCTCAGAGTGCTGTCTCAGTGCCTCAGATTAGAGTTGGGTATACCGTATTACCGCGCTATACCGTATTACCGCCCAACACTACCTCAGATCTGTCAGAACTGTAAAAATATATAATAATTTTCTTACCACTTTCACGCCTGCCTTCATTGCCACTTATCGCCTCTTTTTTTTTTTTTTACATCTATTAGATGGAAGTAGCATGTGTTTGAAATGATAACTTGTGACGGTGATTACAATAACTACTGCTTCATTCTGACCAATGTTTTCCAAAACCACATTTATATTAATTTGTTTTAATGCCCTCTGACACAGCCTATTTCTCTTTTAAATTACACGGAGCAGGTTGGACCATCTTTTCTTAAATGGAGCTTCAAAGTACTTTTTAATGGCTCGTCCACCCTATGCTCATTTATTAATGTTAGCGATCCTCTGACTCATATAGTAGCTGTGGGTCGAGTGGAGTCTACAGTAAATTCAGTCAGCTTTATGGTCATTGCTCGCCATTAACAATTCAGAGAAAACTGTGAATGTCAGCAAAATGTCAATACCCAACAAATTCAGAAAACCGGACATACTTTCACGTTAACATTACCCTTTATGTGATGGTAGCTCTTTACTTTGACAGGCCTGTTCACAGATAAATTGTTTGAGATCAGTTTATGGTTTCTTTACTTTTTCATTCCTCAAATACAGGTGGTGGCACATGATCCTGCTTTACTATGCACTGTACAGTACCCTGCCTCTAATAATATATGTCTGGTCATATTCTACTTCCATATGTATATGGCAAAACAAATGTGAGATGAGGTTACCTGACACCTTTCAAAGTCCATGCCAGAGAGAATTTGTTGAATGAACAAATAGCCAAAGCAATCTTCTTTCTAAATGTAGAGCTCAGTAGGCTTGTGTTTTTTCGCTTGTTTCTGTTTAAAACATGATAGCAGTATCTTTACAAAAAACCCTAAAATAAACTCACAAGATCAGTTAATTTAATTGCATAAGATGAAATAATTGCCTGGCATTCTGATTCTGATTTTTTCATTTACTTATTTTACTTATTTACTCTTTCATAACATTAACAAATAGTAATACTGTGTGCAAAAAGCAATGTAAGTTGTTGGGTTATGTATGTATGTACAGCATATCAGCATATATTGTGTGTGTGTGTAGATCACGTATATGAGATATGTATGTGTGTATATATATATATATATATATATATGTGTGTATATGTTTATATATATATATGTATATATATATGTATCTAGTATATAATGTATATGTATATACTGTATATATAGTATATATATATATATATATATATATATATATGTGTGTGTATATATATGTCTATGTGTGTATATATATATGTATATGTGTGTGTATATATATGTCTATGTATATATATATGTATATGTGTGTATATATATATATATATATATATATATATATATATATATATATATATGTATGTATATATATGTATGTATATATATATGTATATATATATATATATATATATATATATGTGTGTATATATATATGTATATGTGTGTGTGTATATATATATATATATATATATATATATATGTATATGTGTGTATATATATATATATATATATATATATATGTATATGTGTGTATATGTGTGTATAAATGTATGTTGTTATGAATTGATACTATAAATAAAATTGAATTGAATTGAAATTGAATATATATACACACACACATATACAGTGAGGAAAATAAGTATTTGAACACCCTGCTATTTTGCAAGTTCTCCCACTTAGAAATCATGGAGGGGTCTGAAATTGTCATCGTAGGTGCATGTCCACTGTGAGAGACATAATCCCCCCCAAAAATATCCAGAAATCACAATGTATGATTTTTTTAACCATTTATTTGTATGATAAGTATTTGAACACCTGAGAAAATCAATATAAATATTTGGTACAGTAGCCTTTGTTTGCAGTTCCAGAGGTCAAACGTTTCCTGTAGTTTTTCACCAGGTTTGCACACACTGCAGAAGGGATTTTGGCCCACTCCTCCACACAGATCTTCTCTAGATCAGTCAGGTTTCTGGGCTGTCGCTGAGAAACACGGAGTTTGAGCTCCCACCAAAGATTCTCTATTGGGTTTAGGTCTGGAGACTGGCTAGGCCACGCCAGAACCTTGATCTGCTTCTTACAGAGCCACTCCTTGGTTCTCCTGGCTGTGTTCTTTGAGTCATTGTCAAGTTGGAAGACCCAGCCTCGACCCATCTTCAATGCTCTAACTGAGGGAAGGAGGTTGTTCCCCAAAATCTCGCAATACATGGCCCCGGTCATCCTCTCCTTAATACAGTGCAGTTGCCCTGTCCCATGTGCAAAGAAACACCCCCAAAGCCAGATGCTACCACCCCCATGCTTCACAGTAGGGATGGTGTTCTTGGGATGGTACTTATCATTCTTCTTCCTCCAAACACGGTTAGTGGAATTATGACCAAAAAGTTCTATTTTGGTCTCATCTGACCACATGACTTTCTCCCATGACTCCTTTGGATCATCCAAATGGTCATTGGCAAACTTAAGACGGGCCTTGACATGTGCTGGTTAAAGCAGGGGAACCTTCCGTGCCATGCATGATTTCAAACCATGACGTCTTAGTGTATTACCAACAGTAGCCTTGGAAACGGTGGTCCCAGCTCTTTTCAGGTCATTGACCAGCTCCTCCCATGTAGTTCTGGGCTGATTTCTCACCTTTCTTAGGATCACTGAGACCCCACGAGGTGAGATCTTGCATGGAGCCCCAGTCCGAGGGAGATTGACTGTCATGTTTAGCTTCTTCCATTTTCTAATGATTGCTCCAACAGTAGACCTTTTTTTCACCAAGCTGCTTGGCAATTTTCCCGTAGCCCTTTCCAGCCTTGTGGAGGTGTACAATTTTGTCTCTAGTGTCTTTGGACAGCTCTTTGGTCTTGGCCATGTTAGTAGTTGGATTCTTACTGATGTACACTACCGTTCAAAAGTTTGGGGTCACCCAAACAATTTTGTGTTTTCCTGAAAAGTCACACTTATTCACCACCATATGTTGTGAAATGAATAGAAAATAGAGTCAAGACATTGACAAGGTTAGAAATAATGATTTGTATTTGAAATAAGATTTTTTTTACATCAAACTTTGCTTTCGTCAAAGAATCCTCCATTTGCAGCAATTACAGCATTGCAGACCTTTGGCATTCTAGCTATTAATTTGTTGAGGTAATCTGGAGAAATTGTACCCCACGCTTCCAGAAGGAGCTCCCACAAGTTGGATTGGTTGGATGGGCACTTCTTGCGTACCATACGGTCAAGCTGCTCCCACAACAGCTCAATGGGGTTCAGATCTGGTGACTGCGCTGGCCACTCCATTACCGATAGAATACCAGCTGCCTGCTTCTGCTCTAAATAGTTCTTGCACAATTTGGAGGTGTGTTTAGGGTCATTGTCCTGTTGTAGGATGAAATTGGCTCCAATCAAGCGCTGTCCTCTGGGTATGGCATGGCGTTGCAAAATGGAGTGATAGCCTTCCTTATTCAGAATCCCTTTTACCCTGTACAAATCTCCCACCTTACCAGCACCAAAGCAACCCCAGACCATCATATTACCTCTACCATGCTTAACAGATGGCGTCAGGCATTCTTCCAGCATCTTTTCATTTGTTCTGCGTCTCACAAACGTTCTTCTTTGTGATCCAAACACCTCAAACTTGGATTCATCCGTCCACAACACTTTTTTCCAGTCTTCCTCTGTCCAATGTCTGTGTTCTTTTGCCCATCTTAATCTTTTTCTTTTATTGGCCAGTCTCAGATATGGCTTTTTCTTTGCCACTCTTCCCTGAAGCCCAGAATCCCGCAGCCGCCTCTTCACTGTACATGTTGACACTGGTGTTTTGCGGGTACTATTTAATGAAGATGCCAGTTGGGGACCTGTGAGGCATCTCTTTCTCAAACTAGAGACTCTTCTTGCTCAGTTGTGCAACGCGGCCTCCCACTTCTTTTTCTACTCTGGTTAGAGCCTGTTTGTGCTGTCCTCTGAAGGGAGTAGTACACACCGTTGTAGGAAATCTTCAATTTCTTAGCAATGTCTCGCATGGAATAGCCTTCATTTCTAAGGACAAGAATAGACTGTCGAGTTTCAGATGAAAGTTCTCTTTTTCTGGCCATTTTGAGTGTTTAATTGACCCCACAAATGTGATGCTCCAGAAACTCAATCTGCTCAAAGGAAGGTCAGTTTTGTAGCTTCTGTAACAACCTAAACTGTTTTCAGATGTGTGAACATGATTGCACAAGGGTTTTCTAATCATCAGTTAGCCTTCTGAGCCAATGAGCAAACACATTGTACCATTAGAACACTGGAGTGATAGTTGCTGGAAATGGGCCTCTATACACCTATGTACATATTGCACCAAAAACCAGACATTTGCAGTTAGAATAGTCATTTACCACATTAGCAATGTATAGAGTGTATTTCTTCAAAGTTAAGACTAGTTTAAAGTTATCTTCATTGAAAAGTACAGTGCTTTTCCTTCAAAAATAAGGACATTTCAATGTGACCCCAAACTTTTGAACGGTAGTGTATATGAGGTGGACAGGTGTCTTTATGCAGCTAACGACCTCAAACAGGTGCATCTAATTTAGGATAATAAATGGAGTGGAGGTGGACATTTTGATTGCAGACTAACAGGTCTTTAAGGGTCAGAATTATAGCTGATAGACAAGTGTTCAAATACTTATTTGCAGCTGTATCGTACAAATAAATAGTTAAAAAATCATACATTGTGATTTTTTTTTTTAAAATATGTCTCTCACAGTGGACATGCACCTACGATGACAATTTCAGACCCCTCCATGATTTCTAAGTGGGAGAACATGCAAAATAGCAGGGTGTTCAAATACTTATTTTCCTCACTGTATATGTGTGTGTATATATATTCAATTTCAATTCAATTTTATTTATAGTATCAATTCATAACAAGAGTTATCTCGAGACAATTTACAGATAGAGTAGGTCTAGACCACACTCCAGAATTTACAAGGACCCAACAGTTCTAGTAGTTTCCTCCAGAGCAAGCAACAGTGCGACATGTGTGTGTATATATATGTGTATGTATATATGTGTATATATATGTGTGTGTATATATATATATATATATATATATATATATATATATATATATATATATATATATATATGTGTGTGTGTGTGTATATATATATATGTATGTATGTATGTATGTATGTGTGTGTGTACACACACTCACACACACACACCGTATATGAAACAAATGTTTACTTTCAACAAAACACAATTATTAAGGAATAAGAAGCAGTTAACATGTTACAAAGACCTTTTTGAAGAATTCTAAAATACAAAAGGCAAAAAAACCTTTTGAATCTGAAATATATACCAGTATGTTTCATCTTTGCATTCACTTTGTTAATTTGCTTAAGTTCTTTGTGACTGATTAAGGACTTCAAACTATATTAAAGAAAAGAAAAACAACTTAATGCCAGGGATTGGAAAATACCTCTGTCAATTTATGGTCTTAGTCTCAGTCAGTCAGAGTACATTTTTCTACCTCTTTCTGTGAAGTAGATCCACATCAATTTTAGCTTGCTTGAATAGCTCACAAATATGAAACCCTATAGTTCAAAGAGCTGTCAACACATACTTAGAGTGAGTGTGTGAGAGAGCGAGAGAGAGAGTGAGTGGACTCAAGTATCTGTCCATAAATTGACAATTTCTGCGAGGGCTTTCAATTCTAAATCAGCAAAAGGGATGTGGGGAAAAGAGCTTTGTGGAAGGCATTCACAAGCCTACTAATAAACAAAAAGGCTGGACTTGAATAATTGAAATTGAAATAAAGTCTACTACATATGGTGCCAACCTTAATTATGATATGCATGCACTATACATTGGAACAGATTTGTAAATACACATGTAAAGCATTCATTTCAACAGTTGACATTTGACTGAGTGAACCAGTTGTTTTTACTGAAGTCCCTCCCTCTCCCTATTAAGCTCAGAGTTAGTAATGGGCTGAACTGATTGTAGCGGTAATTAACCATATTGAAGAGTGTACAGTGTCCTGGCAGCAGTTTGTTCCCTCTGGCTATCCTGCTTAGCATTTAGAAAAGAGTAAAAAAAACAGCTGAAGGTTACAATGTGCTTCAGCTTGAAGGGATAAAACCCCCATTTAGAAACAGATGCTTGAGGGAAATTAAAAAACAGAGGGAGAGTTCACTGTCTTAGATTGCATCATTGTCAGCCCGACAGCATAATATACAATCGGCTTAGTTGGAGTTGGCCTACTCCTCTCTAGGCACTTTAAAATAAAGCATCAAAAATAGTTCTACCTGTTCCCTGTGCGTGGCTGGATTCAGGCCAAGTGCTGTTGGTTCTGGCAGATAACAGCCTGACTCTATGATCAGGAGGTGTACTGCAGGTCAAACTGTTGAGTTATTATAAATGTCAGCACCCTTATTGATTAAAATGGATTCATAGCCTAATCTAAGCCCAGATAATGGGACAAACCAACCCCAATGTATCTTCACTTAGAGATTAAACTGTTAGGAGCCTTTCTACATGATTGCATCGAGGAAAAAAGTATGTAGCATTGCTTTGCGTTTAAACCCAGAGGATTTCCTCTGCAACCCACACTACACATCCCATCTTCTCAACCCATAAATTACATTCCCAGTAATTACAGAACTCTAATTGAGCCAGGAGTGGCAGAGAATGGAAAAGGCATGCTCCCATGACATTTCTTCAACAAGAAAAATGATATTCCATATTTAGCTGGGGTTTGGAGAAAATGTGGCAGGATAATGGATATGGTGGTTTGGAATGGCAGAGGTCCTTGTTAGCATCTTCTGATAAATACAATTTTGTGGGACCAATTTAACTTATTAAGAAATAGTGGAGCACTGCAACAATATAAATCTATTGTAACTACATACTGTGAAATTGTATAGCTTGATCATAATAGGAATGAAAATGTCGTTCGGTCTGCCATTCTGCCTGTCGTCTGTCTGTCCGTCAAGCAGTCTGTCCGTTGGTTGGTCGGTCGGTCGGTCGGTCTGTCTGTCCTTCGGTTTGTCAATATTCACTACTATACTATACTGTACTGTTTGTAATGTTACTTTTAGTACTACTTCCAATCTGTAGGTAAAAGGCTTTAACCAATCTGACTCTTATGGGCTCTCTTCAAGGGCAATCACTGGGCTGTTTTTGTCATTGTCAGACACAAGCAATCTTCAATACACAATCAATCAATCAATAAATCTTAGGGCTGTCAATCGATTACATTATTTAATCAAATAAGTGTCCTAGTTAACTTTGGAATAGTCACACTTTTTTTATTTGTTCTGAATGTACTTTAAACGGGATATTTCTAAGTACGATTTTAAGCTTATTTGAGACTGGACTACTCTGTTGGTAACTCAATTTACATCAACAATACATGCTGTAAACGTCTGATACATTGCAGTAATATTTTCCGACACAGTTTTATATTTATATGTTAACAAGACATTGTAGATCTACAGTGTCACTTTGTGGTCTGTTCTGCTTTTATTTTGAAAAGCGCCGTTTTCTTGTTCTGATGTTTTTGAGATCCTAAACTTCCTGCTACTCTTGCTTCACAATGTGGTGCTCACGCATCGTCGGAACGGTAAGAACTTGTAAATCCATCCATTTGAATCTTGTAAAGAAAGAGTTTACATTGTGATTTATTATTCTTATTCGTATTTGTGCATGTTATTTCTAAGAGCTCCAAACTGTGAGAGTGTCGAGCTAGAGGGCATGCTAGCTGATGGCGGAAACTCTTTGATTAGCGCCCTTGGAGAGCGGAATGAGATATGAAGTAAAATGTGTGTATTATTATCAGAAGGGATTTTGTTTAAGGAAAAGAGAATGTCATTACTTTGTTTATGGGTTAATTGCACATGTCATCAATATAAAAGCAATATATTTTTTCTGTGAACAATTAGAATGTATATTGTATTTAATTCAAAAGAAGCATGTGCAATTGTATTTGTCGTAATAGCTTAAAACGTATTCAATTTCATTTTATCAGTTAAATATTAAAATGATTTGTATTGGGTGTAAACATGATTAATATGTGAACATGATTTATGTGCGAATTATCTGTGAAGCCACAGAGACATTTTTTGTATTTCTTCTGCTTTATTCTGTAGTTTTCACAGTGTTCATGGTGCTTATAGTGCTTGTTGAGAGGAGGAAATAATTCAACTGAGTCTGGATCAATAAATCCAAGGGGCCGCTACATATGCAAACAACTTATGTCTTGTGGAGAGAACCATCTGAAAGGGATTTGAAATTCAACTTGCCATTAAAAGAAAGACAACCCTTTTATCTGTCCATTTCTGTTCAAGGAGCTTTGTTTCTGCTAGCCATGCAGTCCCATTTGTGGATGTATTATAAGTTGCTAAGGGGGTCTGAAAAGTAGCTAAAGGTAGTAAGAAAGTCACCAAGTTGGCAACACTGTCCACAATGTTACTGCCCACAGCTTCTTAAATTCCCAAACTACGAAGTGAAATCACAGAACGCATCCATTAATCACGCGTTAAAAAATGAGTGGCGTTAACGGAATTTGCGTTAACACGTTCACTTTGACAGCCTTAAAATACCACATGCGTTTATTTAACCTTTTAAAAGTTGCCTTCTGTCGCCGAAGTTGCAGCCGAGTTAAGCGCAGAGATATGTTTGTCTTGAAATCACAAAACAATGTTTGCAAAGAGTCCTTCTGGGATATGGTTTATTGTGACTCAGTTTAAATAATTTAACTCGCATATGTGTTCAACTGAAGCATTTGCTTTGTGTTGACAATTTTGAGTGGGAATCCTAAAACCAAGTGAGGTTACGCCAGGCTGGGTTACTAACAAAATAGGAAACCATTTCAACATCCACAAGGGGCATTGGGGACCCCTAGGAACCAGTGCTGTGTAGAAGCTGCTGATGTTTTAATGACACTAATTACTGGCTTATGAAACTACACTCTGGGATTTTAGCTGTTTGAGCTGGCCTTGACAGCGTAGCCTATGGAGAAATGCATAACAGGCAAAAGGTCAGTCTGCACTGACTGATAACAGACATGAGCCACATCAACAACCCTTTCCACTAGAAATTACGTTATGAAATATTAATTTAGCCAAATGCGTTGTAGAAGAATAAAAAGGTCACACTTTATTTTACAGGTAATAAGCCGTACTTTGTATAAAATAGGAGAAAACAGGGACTTTACTAGACAGAAAATGAACACATGTATACCCTAATTACACACCATACACCTAAATTATGCTGTAATTAGAACCCTATGTATACTAATAGCAATTAGTAGTACTAGATGAAAATGGCTAGATGATGCACAGATTTGCATATGTTAGTACACAGGTTAAGCAACTTTCCAAAGAGACATAACTAGCAATGTAATGGATGACATTTCAGTGCATTTTCTGCATACATTGTGTGTCAGTGAGTTTGTTTCTGTGCCTTATCAGATGATCGGCATAGAGATCTGACAGCACTGATTAATTCTCCTCTTCCTGGCAGCCAGCTGTAATCAACAGGAGCTGACTGGCAGATGAGAAAACACAGCAAGTGTCTTGCATGGTGACAATGTGGCTCCGTTGGCCCACACAGCTTTTGTTCTAACCACACCAGAACTGAATACCTTACAGTTGTTGGAGTATTTTACTTTTTTGTTTGTTTCAAAGTTTCATTTTTGTGCTATTTTTGCAGAATTCTCACTTTCACAAGGATTTTTTCCTGCTTCTTATTTAATTGTACTTTCAACTTAATAAAAAATCTTTGAAATACTTTGCTTGACAATATGTTTTAAGTAATCTTTTGCATTTTCCACGAGTACAGTCCTTACAGTACCATACTGTATGTGTCTGTTTTTCTTGTGCAGACTGCTGTGTATTTTACATCCACCCATAATTTGTAAATAAAGGACTTAACATCCCCCCCAATCTTAATATTAAGCTTCTGTGGGTGTATCAGGTCCTGTCCAGCTGAGCTTAAATTTCTGCCCTGACTTTTATAAACACTATAAGAGATATGTGGACTGGCTGTTGACACTTGTGTGTGTGTGTGTGTGTGTGTGTGTGTGTGTGTGTGTATTGGAAACAATACCATCTATCAGGCTAAGAGTATTTGTCATTGTGAGAAAGAAGGGGGGGAGGAGGAGGAGAAATAGCGCTGCCTTGTCAGGGAAAATGTGCTTTTCAGTAACAATGGCATTCTTGGTACACAATCTGTCTCACTAGGCCCTGTGGGGAATGTGTTTGTCTCTTCCTCCAAGTGGCAGGGGACAAAATCAATCATGAGTTATTGTTGGACTTGCCTTTACAGTGTCTCTCACGTAGCCTACATGTCTACCGTCTACCTCAGCCATCAGAAAGGACAAACACACACGGTAACAATGCACCAAAAAACAGCAGTGACTGATGTTTGGCAGACCATCGATCAGTATAGTGGAACATTTAGAACGCTATTGTTTGTCTTTTGAAAGCACCACTCATTTGAATGACTTCCCTTTGTTCTAAAATCTTATGAGATGTTGACAAGACAATGTACAGTATGTCACTCCTAATTTGTCCCATCCTCTAGATCTCTCTTTCTCATCCACTAATTTATCCCTGTTCCCTCTGATACCTATCTTTGGCCCGTTACCGTTCTCCAACTAATGTCCTAATGAAGGTTAAATAATGCATGAGGCTGGTAGAGGGGGTTCCTCTCCATGTCTCATTATACAGTATTAAGAGACAAGCAGCACGAAGGGAGATTACCTTCATTTTACTTATGTCCTTGCAAATGACAAGATAGACTTGGCCCAATTACTGTTCCATTTAAATTCTACACAGCAATTGGATTAGATCAGACCAGACAACAAGCAGAGATGGAGCCAAGGTCCAGAACAAAAGCAGCATTCATATTTAATCTACAAAGCTAACAAGGATCTCACCCTCTGATCACCATTTGTTGTCTGCACTTGATATATTAATTCATTATCGTAAGTATTATGCATCCATTATGAGCCAGTAATTTTACTCTGATAAAACACATTTAATAGAAACCGATTGCCCTCACTCAACCTTGACATGCCTTTCACCCCCCTCTCACTCACTCACTCACTCACTCACTCTCCCACACACACACACTCTTATAGATGATGTGTGATAATGAGTAAGTGTACACTAAAAATAGTGGGAATGATAGAGAAAACTAGTGAAAGAGAGAGAGAGAGAACTAAGCCAAAAGCTGAGTAGCAACTTAAAGTTCTAAAACAAAATGTATTTGCGTGTCCTTGTGAAATAGGTGGTGCTGGAAGTTGATTTCGTGGTGAAAGTTGGTGAGATATTGTAGATGGCAATCTAAATAATTAATTTCCTAGCTGGCCACAAACATAGTAGTGCTGCTAGCTAACTGGTTTGCTAACTGCCAGCTAACTTCTTATTAGCTTGTGTGATTTAATGGAATCTCTAGTAATTTTCTTTGTTCTAAATTTGGGTAGACCAATTGCAAATTTCTCTACCAATACCCATGTGTAGAATTTGAATGAACAAAAATACAATCAAATAACTTATGAACAGTTTGAGTTTCTCAAAAAACAAAATCGCGGCACAATTAAATGCTACGCTTACCGCTGGGAATGTTTTCACCTTCGCTGTGGTTAACATGGGCTGAATCGTTCAGTGTGTGTGATCTCTTGGCCTTCAGTTCATCTTTCTGTTTTGTATTAGCTTTCAGGTAATCGTACACTTTATTGGCCTATGAGAATCAATGTATTAAAACTCTGGATTGCTGCATCTCCTCTTAAAATGTCACTGTCACATTTTCATCATGGAGCTTTTCCTGCTGCCCCCTTGCGTTATGGCAAAGGGGCAGCACCTCCTTTGCCTTTTTTTTAAAAAAACTGGTAGACTACTGTTGTGTAATTTGTATGAAATTTTGCTGAAAAAAAAAAATTTTTGCTGGTGTAAGCAGGCCCCCAGGGTAAAACCAAGAGAATTGAGGATGGCCACCATGGGGAAGTGACAATAATGCTCAATGTGCTGAAAGACAGAAAAGCTGATTTGATAAAAGGTGATGAGAGTGAGAGTATGTTTTTCGCAGAAAGGTGTGTTGAAAGCAGTGTTTGCCCTAGAGTTTCTCCAAACATCTAACTGTGTGGCCATTAGCACAATTGTGGTTTAGAGCACATGATTTTTGAAAATAAATGAAAATAACATTGATTTACACATCACACAATTATTTAGCAGTGGGTAGTAACAGTTGCGCAATTTGGGCTACATTGAATGCGTAATGTATGAAGACCGTGAGCGAAGCGAATGTATGTTTTAAGTGGAACACCAACTGCGCACACAGCGTAGGATTGTGAGCGAGACAGAGAGCTTTTGCTTTGGAATTGTCGTTTCTTCAGTTTTTTTGGTGCCGGCACAACGCTGTGAAGGACGCAGGTGAGACAAGACATAGACAAACAGAAACTCTTAAAATGAAACTGCCATTACACTCACTGTCATGAAGTCTTTTCCTGTATTTCAGTAGTTTAATTTAACAAAATAATGACACTTCATGATCCATTTCTATGTAAAAGGGCCACACACACCTCACATAAAAAAATATAACTAGAAGACTCCTATTTTTACGCTTGTAGAGCAGATCTCCATGGAGCATATGCACCACTACAGGCTTCTCTCGTGCCCGGTGTAGCCAGTTTCACTGATTATAGTGAAAGTGTAGTGTTGGAACGTCCGCTATGCATACATTGCGCGTGCAATGTAGCCAAACCAATTGAACTTTTAAGGCAAGGAACAAGAAGCAAATTGCCTATATGCAGGGGGCGTCGGACTGGAGGAAAAAAGGGACTGAGTATCCAGGGCCCTCATCTGGGGAGGGCCCACAAAGATGAATAGTTCTGGATGCGGGGAGGGGCCCATAGAAAATGCCTTTCTAGAGGGCCAGGAATTTTGTGCTACGCCCCTGCCTGTATGTGTGAAAACAGCTAAATGTTGTGCATCCATTTTTTTGTTGTGTGGAATAAATAGCACAACTAAATGATTTTGTCATTCTTTAAAGGGGCCGGGGTTGTTTTCCCCCAAAACAATGGTAGGAAAAACACTGGAGAGAGATGGGAGTGACATAAAAAGGACATAAGAGGGCATACATAGGTGAGAGAGAGATAAAAGGGGGGAGAGAGGGTGTGAGGGATACAGGGAGTGGGGTGGGGATCCTGCACTGTGGAAGTAATGAGAGGTGACACTGTGAATTGCATTACTGCTAATTAATCCACGCTTGACCACATTTACTGACAAGAATACAGATACACACTCTTGACCACACTTTTTGAAGGTAGAACATAGACACAAGCACATACACACTACACAAGCACATACACACTACACAAGCTCACACAAAGTACATAATGCACACACAGTGAAACCAATCAAATACACAGATAGATGCACACAGAAAAAAAAAAAAAACCTTGATCCTTCCAGCTTAAGGAGAACGCTTAAGCACTTAGGTTAAAATAAGGTGTTTATGTGTTTTCTGAATCAGATCTGCTGCTGATGGTTTCCCTTTGTTGGAGGTCAGCAGGAAAACACTTGCATTCAATCTTCAAGCAAAGTCTATTCTAAAGACACTGGACAACCTGAATCTTTAAGGGTGACATCATTTTACATAAGTAGTTGTGAACATAGGATCTAACCCCTTAAGTCATCACACCTTTGAAAGTAATCCTGTCTCTCTCCCCCTCCTGTCAAATCAAACAGCATTTTCTCTACCTAACGGCTTCTTTCTTCTGATTCTTCACCGCCTTATGTCCAGCAATTCCACATACTTGACATGACAAAATGCATTGACATTGCTTTACAAAATGAGCATTTTCTGATCTGGCACACTTAATCACTCTTCCAAAATAACCCATAAGATGTCACAAAAACTATTCTTGACGGTTTTCCAAAGAGAAAGATCAGGGAAATATTGCGTGACGTTAATTGTTGGAACTATCGGAGATGGGTACCAGCAGTCAAAATCAGACACTTTAAATGCCTTTTGTACTTCCGAATGGCCACCCACACCTCCTAACAGCATTTTCTGGTGTTAATACAGTGTCACGCTACTGTGCTTATGCCTTTGCTTATGGTTAGAACAGGCATTATTTGCATGACCACTTGTCAGGAAAAAACGCTATTGTTTATCTGAGAACAGTCTTCAGGACCAACTTCATTTTAATGAAGGAAAAATGCTGTCTTTAGAAAAGAATTTTACTACTATGCCATTGAATTATTGTCAAAGTCCTACAAACCTAATGTCCAGTATTTTATCTAATCTAGTCTGTAGAAGTATATGAGGTTTCAAAGATTTTTGAGGATTTATACCCCGTTTGTTTACAGCAGTATCGCTAACAAATGTCAAGATGTGGCTGTTGCACAAACTCATCAACGTAAGGTTGTACAATAAAAAGGTCACTCCCTCCCGTGCGATACATGGCTTGCAAACTTGGATCTAATTTGGTGTTTTATTTAGGGCCGGTTGTTATGGCTCTAATAGACTCCGTCTAGACTAAAAGGCCATGCCCACAAAAACGCACTGTCTGTGGCATTTATTCCGGCATTTTTTTCCTGTCCCGAGAGCATGCTAAGAAACATAATCATAACACTCCTAAATCCTCTGTTTCTGCCTTCTCCTCTTCACTGTTTGCTCTTACTCATTTTTACGAGAGGTGCCTAGTGTCTGTTTACTTTGTCTTTAGTCTTCAGAAAACAGACACAAACAGTGTGCCCACTGCCCCACCCACACACATCACCGCCTCCCAACTCAAACTGCAGTTGACTGTGAGTGACATTCAAGTCTGCTGCTCCGGAGGGAAACTCATTATAGAATGCTAAACACTGCCGTCCAAAGGGCCACCCAGTGTTAATGAGTGTTGGCGGAGGATAGTACATGTGTGTCCTGTCTGCTTACTATAACACCAACATACAACTCTGACCTCGACTGCAGGCTGTGTCCCAAACGCACACACACACACACACACACACACACACACACACACACACACACACACACTCTCTCTCTCTCTCTCTCTCTCTCTCTCTCTCTCTCAGCCACTCAACACTGTTTTTCAGTGTGTTCCGGGAGTGAAAATTGTTTCAGCGCTACTGTATGCTTTTGCTATTCAGTGAGACAGCACTTATTTATCTGTTTCTAATAGACTAATTCTTTCTTTTTTCTTATTTGCCATTTATAGACACAATAACTACAAAGTCTACTAAAGGTTGATATACAGTAATTTCCCATCATTTGAATATGAGGATTGAATATTTAAATAGTTGATAATTAAATATGGAAATATAAAGTAATCTATTGTTGATGCCTATCTCATGGCTTTACCTGAACGAATATCATCACTGTTGAGAGTTAAAACTGTATGCTATCTTGGGATGAGAGCTTTTCTTTACAGTACCCATAGAAAAGAAACATGTGAGACATGTTTTATGTTCATTGCTGTCTTTCTGCCATCCTTCTCCAATCCCCCCACACCAAGCTTTCTTTGTCTCTAGACAGCTGCCCTCTGATTTCCATTCCTCTCCTATCATCCTCCTCTCAATATATAATGTGTGTAACCAGTATATAGAGTGCCACCTGAGAAATCGCACACACACGGGCTGTCAGCAATGATAGCTGTTTTGCATGTCACCCTGCTCATTTACAGCTCTGCTGTGAGTGTGTGGTGAGAGATGCTACTCTTAATAGGCAACACACACATGAAATGAGGTGGCGCACACACACAAACTTATGGAAAAAGGCAAACATGCTGCATAACAGATTTTGATATGACATCTATGCTGACTGTGGCACAAAGACTTAAAACAGGGCGAAATACCATAAAGACAGGCCTCTGTAGAAGAATATACTCACTCACTCACTCACTCACTTATCTGAGGGACTTGAGATTCTGCACTTTTGTAAATAAAATGTAATAATTCACTCTGTCCACCGTTGCACACACGCACGCACGCACGCACACACGCACACACACACAAACCCCAACACTCATTTGAATGCTTTCAGACATATATCATCAAGACTATTTTTAGACTGACTACTGGCTTGCACTGAAATTCCTCAACGTACTCTCCCTCTCCAGTCCCGTCCCTCTCCCACTTTTTCTCTCTGTCCCACACTCCCATATCTCTTCCTCAAAGACTTTCTCTGCTCGCTTCGCCACCCTTTCAATATCTCTTTCCTTCTCTATTTCCACATTTGACCCTTTCCTCTCACCCATGACAAGTAATCAACCTCACCCATCTAGAGTACATCTATGCATCCCTCTCTGTTTCTTGCCTCCCCCTCTTTGTGATGTCTCCCATGGGAGAGTGGCTGCATTGAAATGTGGCAATGATGTAAAAAAGGCTCTCCTTAGCAATGAATTCATAAAGTCCTGTAGGTAGCATTCAGGAAATTGATTTTTCTTTCCCAATTCAGAGGGTGATAATAATGGTTGCTCTTTGGTTGAGATTGACATGTTGAAATTAACTGGTTGTTGGTGGTTGGTTCTGTGATGTCAGCACCACAGGTGCAAAAATACACACTTTCAATTTCTTTCTTACACAAGCACTCCTCCGCCTCGGCCACTGTCTCTGTATTTCTGTGTCTGTATGCGCATGACAGAGTTTTATGCGTGCCTCTAAATCACCACAATACTCACACTTTAGCCCAAGGCTACAAGAAGCGGAGAGGGGGAGGGCAAATGGCCCAAGATGAGAGGATGGTAGGAGAGGGAGAGTGGCAAGAACCTTCCACCAAACGGCTTACTGATTTTGTTTTTTTATTTTCAAAGTCTGTAACAGAGGCAGGAAGGCTTACATAATTTACCATTGTATTAGGGACTGCATCAGGATTATTTTAAAAGATAACAATTACCAATGAATTTGCACTTTTACACATTGATACCAAAATAAGCTGAAGCCTGTTCACCCTGCCCTGAGACAGTTAAGGTGTCTTCCTTTCACCCCTGGTTTCAGTATTTCACTGTTAAAACACTGTTTGTCAGTGACTAGATGTAGGTGAGGTGGGTTTGTGCTGAGTGCTTGAAGTTTTAAATCATATAACTCTTGTTGGCTCTTGTTGGCCCTCAACGCCGTTGTCTGACCCAAAAATTAGCACTGCAACACACTGCACAGACTACAGCTGACGGCCAAGTAACACACATTTTGTGCATGCGTGCAAGGAATTACTATCCCCATATCAGCAGGCAACGGTCATCTATTCATCATTCAACAAGGGAAACTGGATACCTTTGCTATGATACACACAACAAACAGCGTTTGCTCTATCAGTGGCAGGACCGAACAGAGCTTACGGTCCCTCTGCTTCAATCCCTGCCGGGAAGACAGCGGTATCGCGAGATGGTTAACTAAACTGTCTCCCGGGCTGTCATCCGATCTCTCTGCAAAGAAGTCTCCCTACAAACAAATCGCCCACTACTGGCTCGTTGGCTAACGTTAGCTTGCTAATTTGCTTACTAGGGGCTATTTGTTTAGCGGTGTAGAGGGCGCAGAGAGAGGTCTATTGCAGTAATTCAAATTAAAGCATAACCCTTGCCAAAATGCAACCTAGGGTGTTTTTGTGAGTGTACCCGGGTCAAATTTTAGTTTAAAGGCATAATTAGGACGAAAGCGCCACTTTTCTGTATAATATCTACTACGTACATGGCATTTGATTGGAGGCTAGTCCCACAGCAACATTAAAATAGTTTGTATTATAATTTGTAATAATGTGTGTACATTGTTTCTGTTAATGTGTTAAGTGTCCATTTCATTCTAATCTTCACATTTACCATAAATAATTGAACATGCATATGTATTTTGAGTTCCACTAAAGAGGGGTCACATTTGAGCATTTAAAAATGTACTTGAAAGTAACGCATTAGTTACGTTCTGAAGTAACTAGTTACTTTTAGAATTTGGAACTGAGAATCTAATTTAGTTAATTTTTGTGTCTTGAAAATATGACCTCAGAAAAAAAAGTGATCGACTTACTTCTAGCCTGGGGTAAGTTGATAGTCAGTGGATAAATTGACCATCCTATTTTTTATGTTTTAATGCAAGCATAATAAAATAAACCATAACTTGCCTCTTTAAAAAATAATTTAATAATACATTTTTTAAACTACCTCGAACAACACAAAACAATTCAGTTAAAGTTTAATTTTCCCTTTAGTCTTTTATTTTTTAAACATTTCTGTTAAGGAATGAACAGTTTGAAAAGAACAGCTTCTTCAGCAAATCATTCAGTGGGACAGATCCAACATAATTTTCTTTGAATGCAAATGTGACTTTTTCTTTGCCAGTGCTCCCTCAGATTCTTCTGAGAAAATCTTGCATTAACTTTATTGCCCTCAAGGCTCTCAACCAAGGCAATATAATGGTAACTGCTGCATTTGTTCGCAAAATTCACAATGATTAAGTCACCAACTGACAGATCTAAGATGTCTGGTTCACTACTCTCATCCTGGGAGCTCTCACACTCGGAAGTGTCATCAAGTGGAATGGGAACATCACTCTCCTCAGAGCTGCTGTACACTGGGGTTTTCTTCTTGGTTTGTTTCTTTTTTTGGTCTTTCCTTGTTCTTTGTTGTTGGTTACTTGTTTCCCCATCAGTTTTTTTTTCTTTCCCTTTTCATGTTCCATTTCTATTGCATGCTTTTCAGGTGTAAGATTCTTGTCTTCACCCGCTTTCTCTTTGTCTGTGCCCTAGGCTGCTGACTTTTGGGTAAGGATAGAATTTTAGTGTGACACACATATCCAGGGGAGGTAAGGAGAGAATTTGTCCTACATGTTGAAGAACATGCTTGTGAAGTCAACTCAGCCGAGGTGGAGGTTGAAGCCATGGGTGGATCTTCTTCAGAAGTAGACAGCACATCAGGGTTTGGCTTGTCTGACAACATGGATGGTTCAAACTCTGCATCAGAGAAAATATCTCTGTTGTAAGCAAAAATCCCTCTGGACCTGAATCCAGAAGAGATGTTGCGTGGTGTCATTGCCGACATGAAAGCCTTGTTCACACATACAGGGATGTGGTATATGCTGGCTGTTTTCCCTCGGTTACATCTCATCCAACCATCAAGAGCTCTGTTGTAAAAGGTCTTGAATGGACCATAGACACTCTTGTCCAGAGGGCGCAGGCAAGGTTTTGACTTTCTTTGCCGCCTCCATTTTTATGTACCTCCGCAGTGTTGACCTGTCAATATTCCTGTCCTTTGCCACTAATCGGATGGATTTTCCGCCCTCAACATCAATGGCTACTTGCTCCATCTCTTTTAAGAGTGTTGAGCCCCAGTTGGTTCTTCTTTTGTAAGTTCTTGTCATGGTAGCTTTTATGCAATGTGTAATCTATGGTTAATAGTTTTGTAATACTATATTTAAAACAATGTTATGCTTAAAACTTAACTTCAGTGCCTTAAGTTAGGGTTGAACCACTGGTTGAATTTGCCCCACATCATCTGGCTCACTTTGCCCCATAGTCACCATTTTGGTAAAAATGGCCTAGCTTAGCAATTCAGGCTAACCTTTAGCTTAATGATTCACATGTTGACAAATCACCAACATGTACCATGCACAACTTTAAACCTAGCTAAATTTGCTTTGGCACAACAGCTAGTATACCTGCAGTGCAGAAAATTAATTTTAACAAGCAAAACATTTATTTTAATACATATGTTAATACATGCCGAAGTGAAATGTTATAATGAACATTGTCGTTTACTGTTAATGTCAACGACTGCAGGCTAACCTTAGTAGCTAGCACTAGCTAGTATCTAGCTAACAGCACGATATAATGATTACATCTCCTTGGTCAACGAAAACACAATCATTAACGTTACTAAATATTTTAGACAATGAAATGGCGAGTTCATCAGTTTGACATGTATACCATGGATGTATTAAGAGAACGAACTATACGTGTAAGAGACATGAGAGAAAAGCTCATGCTGCTACAACAACACAAACAAACTGTTGCTAGTGCGCATGTCCATCGTGACGTCATGGGCCAGTTCTCTTAATACATCCATGGAATGAATGGGGCTTCGTGCCAAACGCTGTATCCAGTTCTCTTAATACGCCCATCTTTCTCATTGTTGGATTTGCGTGATCTCGCAAATAAAACTTGAGATCTCGCAAAACAACGTCAAGATCTTATAAAAGTATAGACAGTGTTTGTGCTGTTGTTTGTCCGCTTTCAGACTGGACCAATAAGGACAGACGGCCGACCGTCGGCTTAGTGTGTCAGGTCCTTACGCTTACAGCAAGTAGAGCCTGTACCAATTATGCACAGAAAGTAATAATAGGTTCCATATTCCAAATTACAGTAGGCCCTTTTCACTGTTGACTTGTCATAGCAGGAAACGCACAAGTGTTACTAATTCAGTAATTTTATTATTCACACCTGCACTTCTCCTACTGTGACCTGTCGAAATGACTCATGTAAATAAGGCCTCTCCTACTCAAATTCGTGATATAAAGTGATAATACTACTACTACTACTACGACTACTACTAAGTTTTGATATGAAAAATATGAAACCCTCATCTATGTTTTTTACAACTTTGTTTTGGAATGGCATCCATGACCATAGGTAAATGACATACTGTTAAGCTACACACCCTCATCAGATGTGCAATATTGATTTATTTAATGTCTTCTGGTTCAGGGACTGAACTGTGTGGCAGGTGTGAGAATGCAAATATGATGTTAGAAATTCAGTTTTGGTTCAGAATTGAACAATTGGACTGTCAGAGCAGGCCGTTTTTCCTTGGGCTATTATTGGCTATTATCGTGGTTTCATCCTTATTTTAAAAGCTCAGCTAAACCTAAGCATAAATTTATTAGTGGGATAATTTTCATTCTCACTGGAGATGAAAATAAATTGCTAGAGGCTTGAATTATTTTTGCTAAGCTCACTGTCATCAGGCATGGGCATGGCTGTATGTACAAATAAATCATTTAGAGTGTTGTCCTTCGCTGAGAGATTTATTTAACTGCTCCTACACCTAATTGGACAAGAAGGAAGGAAAGGAAAGAAGGAAACTGTTCAGGAGATGTAGTCTGGCATGATTCACAAGTGTTTACTAACTGAAACTTGTGAGTGTCCAGGTGAAATGTCTAAATAAAGTCCCAGTGTGATGTAGTTTTTCAGTCTTATAATGAATGCAATGTTTTATCAGTGGGTTTTGCCTAAGTGTGCCTCGTGATATATTTTCACTCAGTAATTGACTTAATGTTGAGCTGCAAACTTTTCTAACCATCTTTCACTGTACTGCACATTAATAAAGGGAAATTAATCAGTACTAATTTGCCATACTCATTTTCTAAGTGACATTAAACGTTAGGATGAGCAGCTCTGCCAATGAAGGACAAACAACAGAAGACAAGTGAACAGAAGAGCAAGATGATGTTAACAGCTGTTTGTTTTGTTGCAGAGTTGAATGATGAATTAATGTTTAGCTACAACAAACAGCAGAGCACCTCAGTATTATTGTAACATCTAAACAGGTACACACGACTAAACTGTAACCAAACTAATCTCATCAGTATCCATGAAAAAAATACAAATGTGATATGATATTGGGAGTGGATAACAAAGTCTACATTAGTGTTACACAAGTTTTACTGCATCAAGCTTAAATATTATGAATGTAATCTATCATCATTTAATTGAAATTGGGTCTATAAACTATTGCTTAACACCATACCCCTGTTTTTTTCTCTGCCACTGAAGTTGACAACATTAGCTGGGGTAAAAAAAGAAAAAAAAAAAAAAAAAGAAAAATTGGTGTGGTAGGAAGAGGTACTTATCCATTAGCCATGTAATTTGTGACTTCTTTTCTCTTGAAGATTGCTGGTTTCTACAAATTGTCTGAATTGGCTTCATGCTGGAACATGAAGGAACAGCAATCATCTAAAAGTGGATTGTTTGCGCATTCTTTCTAAATCTTTTGGGATCCGTTGAAACACAATGAAAGCTGTTTGCCCTGTATTGACTCCTATGTTCAGCTCAATAGCTCTGGATGATGACAGTGCACACTGAATGGTCCTCTATTGCTCTTTAGTTTCCCCAGGGAAGAGGCGTTGGGCCTGACATAACAACATATTAGGCTTTTTTTTAAGGTATTGATTTGCCAACCCTGTTTACTTTTAAACACACCACAGCAGCCCAAATGAACCAAGAAGAAAACCAGAAAAACTCCACATAAGCAAAAGTCAAATATAACATGAGAAGGAAAATCTGACATCTCATTGTCAAAAATATCATTCAATAATGCATTATTTTAACACTGTCCTACTATGGCTTACATTTTTGCAAATTTGCATTGCATAACACATTTTGTCCACAAACTGGTATTTAAAGTATTTTGCGACCAGTAAGAGATGATTGACAGGTCTTCATGTTTTGGTACTAAGTGACAAAAGCAGAAATAACTCAATGACATATTGAAAACATACTGAATTGCAAAACTTTGTATTTACTATACCCTCTCAAGGTTTGGTAGTAAACCCCCCATAGCTAATAAAAAATGGAGACTTCTTCTGTTCTTCCGCTGTATGTATGAAATATTAAGATAAGATGGATGTTTCACTAGCCTTCCTCAAGTCAATGTTTGTTTTCCTCATTTTTGTTTCCAAGCTGAAAACAACCGCCGACGCCGATTGAAGCGGTGGAGACAGAGTGTGAATCTCCACTCTGTCTATTTAATGTAATTTGAGATTCAATATGCAAAATATATTGAATGTTGACTGTTCAATATGTTGGCAATTTTTTTTTAAATGTTATTGAACTCCTAGTATACATAAAGTATAGCTAGATTACAGGCAGGTTCTCTGTCCATGACTTGCATGTAAACAGAGCACAAGGAGGTGATTCATTTTTTGTTGGAGCAGACAATGCAAGAAAATGTTCTGTGTGAACAGACTATACAGTTTTATCTTATCTTATCTTACATCACACCTGTGAAGTGCATTAATGTATTATTTCTCTGGGATAAAACAAACTTGAAGATGTAATTATTTTATATAATTACATAAAGTGCCTGTTAGTCTGCTGTTTGCCATGTGAACACAACATTGAAGTAAATTCAGCCACATTAGGTGTAGCTGGCAGTGTGGATGACAAATATTATATATATAATAATACAGCAAATGTTGCCTGCATTGAGTTTTGAAAATTGAAACCACACTTGCGACCGCTTTATCGCCATTGCCCAAACTCACTGTGACTTGAACAGGTTCCAGACGTGATGTAGGCTCGATCTGTCTCCACCGTAACTCTGCAGAGAAAGACAGATAAGCTTGCGCGTATGCACTCTCAGGTACTGAAATTTAACATGATTGATTTAACCTATATTCGGTACTCTGTAGTACAGACATAATTCGAATAGTACCCTAAAAAGTAGGCTGGTTATGATAATGTTCTTGGTGAAGGGATTAAATGAAACTCTGTGAATTATTCCTCCCGCCTCCACACAAACACACACACACACACACACTTTAAGTGTCGGCATAACAGGCATCCGTTATGTTTCTCGCTTCGACACTTTGCCCCTCTGCCAGTGTACGATGACTGAGCTTGTATATATTGAATGAAGTGAGTTTAGCACAGCTGTTCCTGTCATGCATCATTCCTCTGGTCACATCCTTCCTACTTGATCCATCTGCTTAAGGCCTGCATAGTATATGTGTGTGTTTGTGTGTGTATGTGTGTGCATATGTAAAAGCTTGCAGTTGTAATCCTCACCCTGCTACATCAGACCAGGTTTTCACATCAGCAATACCCAGAGGAAAAGGCTGAAGCTGCATATGCGTGTCCGTGTGCATGTTCCACTGATGGTTGCTTCTAAGTTTGAAAACTGATGGACCGTATTTTAAAGGGAGTGACAGTGTGAACAACCAAATACTAAGTTAAAAGCTGAGTAAACTGAATGGAGGGACATGGTGTTGGACTTAATGCACTCTGAGATTTTACATAATATTATATTTTAACACAAGTCAAAAGGCTACCAGACAGCTGGAAAATGTTCGGAAATAGGGGCAGATGAAAAGAGGGTTGTTAAAGGAGTTTAAGTGACTGCACATAGAGACTCCTAATGCTGCTCTGCAATATAAAAAAATTACTGAATATGCATAAGAAAAGAAAACGGTTAAATGCCAAAGTATGGCTTTTCATCTTTCATAAGATTTGCATCGCATTGAAATAACATTAATTGTGTTGAGAGACGACCACAGTACATTCAAGAACTGTGACTGTACAAAGGAAGAAAAGTCTCATAGAATTCAGTGTTTCTCATCAAATTATAGGCTATTAAAGGTGTGAGAGACAGAATAATTGAAAAGCCATTAATTTAGGCCCATATTTACTAAGAATGTTAATATTTATTTCTCAGGATTTACTTTTGATATTAAGATATGTAAGAACTTACAGCAAGATACATGAAGATACACGATTTCTTTGTTTCTTTCAGTTTTAGGTAATTGAGTGAAACAATGAGTATGTGACAGAAAACATTCTCCCCATCATCATCGTCTTCTATCTCCATCCTTGTCTGTTTTCTTCAAGCCCTGCCTTTTGTCTGTTCAATTCATTGTTGTACCAAAGCTGCACTAAATCATAGGCTAATTTGGTACAGGTTGTGAAGTTAAGACAAAGCTTTGTTTCAACAGTGAACAAAATCAAACAGGGGGAGTCCTTTAACCTAACCATTTTCACTATCAACCACTAAACATAGAGGATAAATGTTTTTGAAAAAGGTTTTTGAAAAAAGTTTTAAAAAACACATTGTATTAAATGTTAACAGCTCCAAGAAATTGTGCTGCCTGATCTGCCAAGATTCTGTTAACAGGGGCATTGTGTTTTGCTCTCTGTAACAATATTGCATTTTTACACCTTGAAAAGATTAAGTGAAGGAGGCATGGCTACAAATAGTCAGCAGTAACTGGTGTAGTTAAAATTAAACGTGACAGGGTGGGTGATTTCATATATTTGCCTTTAACTATAGAAATCTAGTTCACAAACATGCAAAAATGAGTCAAGTCAGGTTTTCAGTGCATGTTACAATGTCTCTCAGTGGGCTTTGCAGTCCTACACCAGCAGTATTTTTAAGTATTTAAGTAGTTTTTAAATATTTGGTCTTTTTCACTTTGTAAACCTATAACGTGCACAAAAAAGATATATAACACAATAAAGGAAAGGGAAAAGACATAATTTGAGCACTTTAATGCTCTCTAAGAAAACATATACCATTTAAGGAAAATTGAAGACACACATATGTAGCTGAATACATTCAGAATTTTTGTTTACTGTAGATAGAATTAGTAGTTATTAGGGCTGCAGCTATCGATTATTAGAGTAATTGAGTATTCTACCAATTATTCCATCGATTACCAGAGATATGAAATAGCCTACTTTTGCGTTCTTGTAAACAGCAATCGTAACTATACAAAAGAGAGGTTTCCTTTTTAGAAAAAGCAGCATTTGTATTGCATAAGTTGCATACAATAACAGGGATAGATGCTTGTATTTTTAAGTACTGGCCGCATGGGCCACCAAGCCCCTTCTTATTCTGTTGGCAAAAGTACATTTTTGGAGGCTCAACCAAATCACCGGCACGGTCCGATGACATCATTCCCGTGCATATTAATTTATAATTTGTCCAAATTTCAAGATTGGAAGCAAAGTTACATTACAAACCGACAGCTTTTGTTTTAGCTTGTTTGTAAAACGATGCTATTTGCAGAGTAGCATGCTGTAGTTGGGTAAAACGCGCTGTGGACGAGAGCAGCAGACAGTAATGTTATTTTGTGTCAAGTTCGCACCGTGGAATAGTTGAGTAGACTGATGATGTAGCGTTGACGCCCTGCTATTGTGGTAAGCTAGTTTGATTTCACAATAGACACACTGTACAGAGTTTTTGGTTTTGTTGCAGCTTTAAGTGATCCTAAACTTTTTGTTGTTTTCTCTTGCCTGGCTCTTATCTTAGCCTCTCCCTATTTTTTGCTCTCTTTCTTCATTCATAATCCGCGCCGTCAGTCTTGTGTCTACAGAAGCGTCAGACCGTTGTGCGATAATAACAATCATCCGTGCGGAAACACAGTGAGCATAACAACGTTAGTTACATTGATTAAACGATGCTTCAAAGCAAAGAATTTTGCGTCATGGATTTTTAGTTATCTAATTATTCGAGTTACTCAAGGAATTGTTTCAGCCCTAGTAGTTATTTTTATGGGTGGAAATATATAAAACATCAAATCACCAGAGAGAAGTGTGTAAGTCATATCATCAATCATATTCCATAACAGTTGTTCTGTGTCATAGACAATTTTCATTCTGCTTGATGTACCTCTCATCCTTCTCCAAGCACATCCTTCCTCTCCATCCTGTCTTTCTTCTGCATGCTCTCTGAGGCAATAACTTGACGTCACAACATTGCAGACGGACACACATGCACACACATCTGGACCTTAGCAATTTTATAAGCCTGTTCACACACACGATCACACGTACATATTACCACACATGCACATGCAGGCTCTATCTCTCTAACACACACAAATAATTTCACTTGCTCCTACCGTTCCCTGTGGCCCGTGATGGAACTGACACACTGTCTCATTTGATCATTATGAAACCATTATCTGACATCTTTAATAGAGATGGGGGCTTTGGGGTGAGAGGTTGAGGGGATTTTGTATATGAGCAGAAGTTAGATGGGAGAGAACGAGGGAGGAGAGATGAGGGATGGTCTAGACCAAAAGTGACCTCTGAGTCTGGGAGATTTCTCAGTGAAGGAGGGAAGCTATGAGGATGACTGAGAGGAGGGACAGTGGCCTAATCTAACTGGATTTTTTTTCCTCCGCAAGGCATTTGATGGTCACATGTGCAGCTGTAATGTTTTCACACGGTCACACAAATACACACTCATCTCACCAAGCTTCATTGGTTTGATAGTTTTTTTTCTCCATTGGCCTGCAGCTGGGAGATCACAAAAGATGAAACATGGCTTCAAGCTATTCCCAAATCCAGTCACACATATGCACCTCCTAAGGCCTGTAATTGCGTGTGTTCTTGTGTGTGCAGTGCAGTGAGCCGTGGGTGTGTGTGTGTGTGTGTGTGACAGAGCATTTGTGTGGGACACTATGCCCAATGTTCTGAAAATGATGTCAAGAACACTTGGCTGTGATGTGTTACCATGTTGACCAGAGCCCAGCTGTGGTGGGGATTTAACTGGTTGTCATCATGTTAATTAGTGTTGTCATGATAATTTGAGTCTCTATGGCGCCGGCCACAAATTGCATAACAGGCCCGCAGTCTTCAGGACACATCTGGAACCCCTGATTGCCTTACAATTAGAATAAATAGAAATGACACTGCCATCAGTCTTGAATTGCCATATATAAATAACATCTATACTGGCCCTGTAAGATATGAGGCTACCTTAGCATAACATATCACATGTTTACACATGAGGGGTTCAGGTGTGTATTGATGTATGTGTGTAGGTGTCTGTATATTAACCACACATTACACGTACACACTCTAAACTGGTTTAGATGTTTGGGCTCTGAACAGATTAGATGTAATGGCCAGCAAACACATTTAGCACTTTGTGCCTCCTACATACTGTAGCTAGAGTGTGTGAGTAGGAGATGGTGGTAATGTTTATTTTTTCCCAATATGAATTCTGTACATTTATTTTTTGTTGTATGTTCTCAAGCAAATATTGTGCAACTTTTAAGGGCAACATTGACTGCTGTGACATTTACTTTTTTATGACAGAAATCAATGTCAATGTGTTATAATGTAATGTATGTAACTTCCCCTTCTGAAAGACTGCAGAGTAATATAACTTAAAACTGTACATGGTCATAGTCAAGTAAGAAAGTACTTCAACTTTATACTGTATAGGGTTAACAGATTTCCCGAACCGAAACGGGACACTTTACGTGTGACCGTAGTGCTCGTGCACACACACACTTTTTAATGTGAACATGTTCCAGCCCAGGTCAGACATAGATACAGACAGATTAGACACAATTTTGTCAACAGCACACAAAGGCCTACTGCTCACACCATAATGGGGTATCTCTGTTGATATTCATGAATTTTCTTGGTGTATAGCCTACATATGTAAGACATTGATTGAGTTTCCAGCCAACTTTATTTTTCAGAATTAAATCATTCTTTTGGACAATGCACCCACTGAACTTGAGAAAAAGTTTGTGAAAAGGTATTTTCATTGCCTGGCACTAAACAAATTATTTGGAACTGCTGCCACAGGCTTGAACTAAAGTTTTGGTCACACTTTACGGTAAGGGTACATGAATTATGAATTCATGCATTAATTACTTCAATCCTTTATATCTTATGAATCATCCGGAATTGACATGAGTTCATAGCCTCTCATTTACGACCTCATGCATGAACAACACATCAACTAAAGCATTAGGTAAGATGAGGTAGGCAACATCATTATGCACAAGTTGTGTTCAAATCAGAATTTACACAGTGATGACCATTTTTTTGCAGAAAAATGATAATTCTTAATAAAGCATAATTCATAATGATGCCCACGTACCAAATGCTATAGTTGTGTTGTTCATGGATGAGGTCACGTATGACAGACTATAAACACGTCAATTCCGGATAATTCATGGGATATTAAGGAATGCAGTAATACATAAATCATTAATTACATAAAGCATAATACTACATACATCAATTAATTCATGCCCTTACCATAAATCATGATAATTCATGTGCCCTTACCGTAAAGTGTTACCAGTGTTATTCTTACCAACAACACACACACACACACACACATAAATGTAATCTCATTTGATAGAGCAGATGGAAACATTAATTCCGTATATTTGTTAGTGGACTGAATTTGCTCAAGAATCAATGTGTTGGCTAAAAGCCTATTGTGAAATTGCGCACAGTTGTCAGCAAAATTGGCCCGTGTGACAAGTAGCTTCTTTAAGGTGGGAATGGTCATGCGGTTCCTCTCATCAGTCCATTTGTTGTTCAGGGGAGCATTTGTTCCCGGTAGACACATGGCAAACTGACAAAGGAGACCGGAATCTCCCTGCTTTAGAAATGCACATTTCCACCCAGCGCTCGTAACGCTGGCTGCACAGATTATGCAGATGTAGACTGCTACAATTGACACACACACACACACACACACACACACACACACACACACACACACACACACACACACACACACACACACACACACACATTGTTAAAATCACACGCTGGACGCTTTATTAGTCTTCTACATGGGTTTAGTTAATGATTGGGCTATAATAAGACCACGTCGGCTATGTTATCGCTGACAACTGGGGAATTTCATAGTGATTGGTGTAAACTGGGACATTTTAGCATCCCAACAGGCTTTTGTCGGGACTCAGGACACGCAATTCAAAATCGGGTCTGCCTGTCTCCCTAACTTTTGTCTTTGACATGCAAAATTGGCGAAGCATCCCAATTGCAGTTCAAACGGTAGGCTGATTTTTGAACCTACTGAAAATGTTATAGAAATTGTGCTGAGTATTTTGTCATTTCCTTGCAGTTACAATTGTCATTATGAATCTCATTGTCTCCGTACAAAATGGTCAAAACTTTGTCCTCCAAAATCCCAGAAGAATTTTCCAAACATTTGCCTGTCCACCTAAATTTGTTGCAGACATTTTAGCTGTCATGTCTGACAAGGTCTTGGGGCTTCAGGTGAGATTAGCTGTCATGCTACAGGGACCAGGTAAATAACTCCAGGACATTGTGTCACACATTCTGGATAGAAGAGAAGAAAAGGGAGATTTCTTTAATTCCCTCACCAAGGGGTCAATGGTCCATCCACCCGTGTAATGAGGTCTGTTAGCCAAATGAGCAGCCCTTCAAGTGTGAGTGTGTGTGTGTGTGTGTGTGTGTGTGTGTTTAAAAGTGTGATAGCGAGAGAAAAGAGCTCACACAAGGGCATGTAAGTGCATGCTAATTTTTCTGCTTGCAAGCGTACGTGCACGTTATGTCTGTGTCTTTCGTAATGTACAGCCTGCACAGGTGTTCTTCACAGTCACTCGGGCAAAGCAATCAGCCTTGTTATGCCCATACATATACAGTGAATGTTTAACTTGTCACATGTAACTAAACATCTACAGCTCTTCTCTAGAATAGATGGAGACATCATTAGACACAGCACTTTGCTGTCATGCGGAATGCGTGCTCTCAAATGGAGCAATCCGCCGTAATCAGGTAGATTTAGTCAGACAAACCAATATGGCCATTTGTTATTGCAAGAATTTACATATAAACATTAATATTTCTTGAGCTCTGAGTTTCCACGTCACAATTGTAGACCTGTAGGATGTAATACTGGATTCATGCTGCAGACAGGATCCTGTGTTTTTGGAACGTCCCACAGTAGTACTGCACTGTCTGTGTTGACTTTAAAAGCCCACTGCTTCTTTAATCCCAGATAGTATTTTGAAAAAGGGCATGAAGAATACTTGTACCAACAAGCACATACGATGATGGTGATATTAATAATAATAACAATAATAATAATACATTATGTACATGCAATGTAATTGAAGAATGTTTTCAATGTTTTTCCAAGGCGTGAAAAACAGATGAGGATGAAAAATCAAACATTTCCTATTAAGTTGTCCTTTAAAGATAAATCCCACGGACATTATTTCTACTTAGAACAAGAAAATGCATGTGCAGTCAGGAGCTTGTTATCTAAAAAACAGACCAAACAAAAACACATTATTCTTAAAATGACTAGATCATGTTTTTCTTTAAACATTTCTTTCTTTTCTTTTTTCTAGTTTAACAAAAAAATCTGGAACTGAATGAGTATGTAACTGATGTTTAACAGCCATTATGGCTTTAAACAGTTATTTAAATGGCTGGACCTTTCACACATTTCAGAAGCAGCAGGGGACTCAGTGACACAACAGCATGCTGAGCAGTGCAGAAAAAATCCTTAACTGGAAGCAGACAAGACATGAGAAAGCTTTAGAAATCATTATATATGGAATATGTCAAATGCTTACATTTTGCCTATTCATCATGTTCGACTACAAAGACTGAGATTTATTTTCCTGTGACTTGGTCCCTAAATACTGTTAACTTTCTGCAGCTCTTTTCAAGAGTATTATCCAGACCAAAGATTTGGATTGCTAACTATCTCCTATCTCTGCTGCCAAAGATAGCCCTGCTTCCATCTCCCGTTCAATAAGATGATGGACCTAATGCCACTTGGCTCTGTCCTCAACTCTCAGATGTCTGCCTGTTTCAAATTTCTAATTGTACAAATGGTGAAGGAAGATGCTCACTGGTTAATGCCAGTAACATACTGTACTTGCTTGACTCACCCGCCACCACCACTCAATTTGTACACACTGTACAGTTTACTCCCCTAAAATAATTCATGATGTAGAACCACCACATCCTGTGTTTTGGAAGATGGCAGCAAATGTGGAAACTGTGCAAAATGTTTATTTTGCCTTTTTAACTGGAATGATCACTTTCACTTCCCTAGATAGATTATTCTAACATTTAAAAAATCCACACAAATACATTCGTCAGTATCATCCAGGTCAAATGCCTGTCAGATTAAAAATTATGCTGGGTATTTTGATAGTGTCTGAATATTATAATTGGTTTACCCGGGTGTTGGCACCACAGTGTACTAGGCCTTATTCAAAGAATTATTTTTGAATACTTTGCCATCTTGACTGACATTAATTAGGGGATACATCATCCTGCATTAAAATGTCACCACACAGCAGCACTAACACCTTGTGTTTGTTAGTGAGTGTGTGTTTGAGACGTTGGAAAACAGGTGGCGGCATACATTAGTATAATCAACACACATTGTGTTTGAGTATGCATATGCATAGACGTGAATGCTGCCTGCCTTGTATCAGTGTCTGACTCTTCTCTTTGTTTGGTGCATGTGCAATTGTGTTTGTGTGTGTGTGTGTGTGTGTGTGTGTGTTTGTGTTTGGGTATTTTGTTGAGGTAAGCAGTTTGTTGTGAGACAGCAGCAGGGATGCTCACACCTACACTGAGTCCTAATGAGGATTTTACTAAACCCACAGAGTCTACTACTGTATATAACTATACCAGCCCCTGTGGAAAGCCTGACACTGCAACTACTCTGTGTGTGTCTGTGTGTGTGTGTGTGTGTGTGTGTGTGTTGCAAGCAAGAGTTATTGACACTTAAGAAGAAAAGGAGTGGAGACGGAAAACGAAAAGGAGGATGAACTGCAAGATAGGAGGGGATTAAAGGCAATGGAGAAGGAGAAGAAGTAGGACTGGTAGGGCAGTTGATTCTAGACAGAGGGGTTTATTAATATCCATTTGGGGGACTGCGCAGGGTCCGCTAATGCTTCTCTTGGCATTGACACAGTTTGGCACACTGTCTGAAAAAGACTTAGAAAGTGCTCTGAGTAACCCTGAAACACCAAGCAGCAAACAGCCCAGAGTAAGAGGGAGAAAGACAGATTTGTTTTTCTGAAGCATTACAGTACTGGATATCTAAATCTTGTATCTCAAATAGAGACAAGGAAATCACTGCTAAACACTTCAGTTAACATCAATACAAGAAGTGTTGTTGTCTGGTACAGGAGGATGGGTACAGTGTGGGTTCTAATATTAGTAGGAGTTTTACGTGTGTTTGATGGCTGCAATTGTATACACACTAACTAGTAATGGCAGAGAGTAAGCCAGAGGCATGGTGAAGTTAAAGACTGTAATTTGTTGGCAGCAAGAAGAGCATCTGGTCAGCCAATTACCATCTAATGGTTGCTCTTCATCCAGTGTTAACAATCTTCTTATCTGCACCCTGTCTGAGCACCACACACACAAACACACTCGCTCACACTTTTAATCTTTGCTCGTGCCTTGCAGCTAGAGGAAGCGGCCTCCTCGCACTGTGTGCAATGTACTGTACAATGAACCCCTTCATTTCCCCGATCAGCTGGAAGTAAAGATTCACATCCTTTATCTTTCACGTTCTCTCCAGTCTTTCTGTTAACCATGTCCTTACCTAACCCTCCCTCCTTTTCACAACATCTCCTTACCCTTTTTCTTATGTAACTGGGCAACTTGAGTCACTCTGCTCCATAGAAACTGCCTAAATAGAGACACTACACAGGGGAGGAGAAAAGAAGAGAAAGGGAGGGATGGAGAGGGAACAGATTGCTTGCAAACTAATGACTTATTCCGGAAGATCAAACGGGACAAACTAAACAGATAATTCCCAGCCAAAGATACTTAACATTGCATAGTCAGCCTCCTATTCCTTAGCTAATTCGCAAGGGGGGTAATTAAAAGAAAAGCTATGAAAAACACTCAAACTCAGGCACACACGCACACTGGCACACACACGCAGTCCTGCGTTGTGGGAGGCCTGCCACACGCGGCTTTGATAGCATGAGTCTTTTATCCTCTTGGCAGCCTATTGCCTGTGTTAAACGCATTTACAATGTCAATAAAAACCATTTCTAATCATTTGCCGAGCATCTGAATGCGTACTGCCCAAGGTGCGGTGCCTAACACATTTCCCTTGTCTTTCCTGCTACATCTCAGCTCTTTTTACATACACAAACGCATGGATGCATGTATGGGAATGCAAACGTGCACACTTTAAGATGTAACAAAATAGCAGGGAGAACAAATATAGATGCTGTAAAATCTGCGTCTAGATACAAGACTGCTCATTGTGTGTGTGCTGTTAATGTGTCTCGTGCCTTTTACAGAGACATGAATGGCGGTCTTTATTGCTAATTTAATCCATCCAAGGCTGATGGGGGTGTAATGGAGGTGGGAAAGCAAAGATAACAGTGGTGAGAAAGAAAAACAATCCTGTAACATATTGATATTTTCCCTCTTCACATACTCCTACACAAGAGATTTTGTGCAGACAAGACAGCAGAGCCACTCACACAGCCAAACGCATACACAAGGGTACACTTTCCAACATGCATGTGCAGAAACACACATGTGCAGTCAAGCCATTTGTGCATCCACACCTCTGCCACTCTCAATGCTGTTGAATTGATCGCCACATGGTCTGTAAACGCTGGATGAAAATTCATTCAAGTTCAAACTGTTCTAATCCCGTGAAGGTGATCCCACACTGCATGACTGCACCAGCTGCTCTGTGTGAGTGTGTCTGCATATGCATATTTCTGTTATACTGTATTTGTGATAACACATTTCATGAAGAAAGTGGTCAGCAATGATTCAATACCTAATGATTCAAAAATACATTATGATTTACAATCATATTTCCCAATCTGTTCTCTAGTAACTCACCATTATCTTCTGTATAATCCTCGATTCAGAGAATTCAGAAAATACTGCAGATTAGCAGATTATTAGAATTATCAGGTCATTTCTCACTTGTTTCTTGGTAACTACTCACATTGTATTGTAAAGTGTTTGTGGTACAGTAGCGCCTCTTGAGTGTTGTTGCACTTGCTGTTCACAGTTGAGGAGGGGAGGCAGTGAGACAGTGCTCTCCTAACAGGGGTCCTCTATGCCTGTGTTTAAAAGCCAAATAAAAACTCAGCAGGGGTGCAAATGGGCCTCAGTGACAGGTGTGTGTGGGTGTTAGTTTGTGTGTGTGTGTGTGGGTGCATGAAGAAGAAAGAAGAGGGAGGAGGATGAGACATTCTGAGGTATGCTATAACCTTTGAAAGGCTCAGAATTGTTCATGGTCTAGTGATCATAATACCATGGCACATTTACTTAACCAGTAAATTTTATACCACCCTTCTTTTCAACACTATGCATTTGTGTGTGTGACCCATGCAGTTCACTCATCTCAAAAGGACCTTTGGGGTATTCACAGTGGATGTTAGTGTAATGGGGTTTAAATGTTGTGGGGAGAAAAGTGGCTCCCATCAAATTAGCCCTCCATTCATTCCTGCTTAGAGCTGCAATAGCCATACTTGGTCTCCTTAGCAAGGATTGCCTCTCTCTACACAACCAAAGACTCTGCATTGCTCCATGCAGAGCAGTCAACAATGACCATCTTCACATTACAGCAGCAGTGGTATGTAACCAAGTACATTCCCTTTTACATTCACAACCTTTTTAAAGCCGTACTGTCTAGTAAAAATGAAATGTGGTTTGAATATTTTTTACTGGTAAACTGAAAAATTGAAAAACTGTTTCTTTGTGGGTTAAGATGATCCTACTTCTTAAGATAAATATATACTATACACTATATATTTTACTCAAGTAAGGCTGTGAAAGCAGGGCTCATAGTCGAGTACGTTCCCCGTGCGGTATTGCTAAAGTACTTTCACTTTACTTAAGTAGAGGATCTGAACACTTCTTCCACTACTGCGTTACGCATGCATATGGTTTCCAAGTTTCAAAGTAAGAGTCAAATAATGACATTCAACAGTAGACACATAGTACGCACAGTAGTGGTAATTCAGATTTAGACCTTTTGCATAAATCATCACTTTTTTTCATCCTCTTTGATGTTAACCAATGTCACAACATTTTAATGTTGAAAATACAGTACGTCCTCTGTGTTAAAAGTCAAAGAGTTGGCAGTGTCGCAGATCAAACTGCCATCCCTATGATTAGGGGACGATCCACTCGACTTCCTGACCTGATTGGTTAGGGTTAGCTGCCCTGATTGGTTTATAACCAAATATACCTGCAAAACTAACAACATTCCCTTCAGTCTCAGCTGTACTTTGTGTTTAGCAGTATTAGCATGCTAAAACACTAAACAATGATGGTAAAAAAATATACCTTCAAAACATCAGAACATGCCATTGTCATTGAGGGCATGTTATCGTGTTGGCATCAGTATTTAGCTCAAAGCACTGCTGTGCTGATTCTTAGACTCTTAATCTTATTTGGAAGTGTCATGTATAGTCTTATTATTAGAAATGAGTGAAAACAAGCCAACAATGGAAATCTCAGCAACATCAACACAAACTTGATTAACCACTAATCTCTATGATCAGAAGATGCTACACATTAAATATAATTTATTCTGGCCTGTGCTGTCTCGTTCTCCCTCCTGCCTTTCTCACCCTGTAAAATGTTTTGTGCACCGTTATGAAAATTATTAAAAACCAAGTCAACACTGGCTTCAACATCTCCGACGCGTATTCAGCCCAAAGTTTCTTGCCTAATGCTCAGACTCCCACTACTTCCTCCTGAACCTGTGGAAGATATACAGTATATTGGAAATATACTTTAGAGAGACTGCTAGATGCTTTAGTGATTACTCATGTTATTCCTAGAAAACCAAGGATTCTGACCAATTAATATTAAGGATATACAGTACATTTTAATGCACTTTATGGCTTCCTAAAACTAGTACATTTAGTGTTGCATGACCAAAAATAGTTAAAACACAATTAACATTAATATTAGTTAAATTAAGACATTGTGGTTCAGTGTTAAACATGGAATATTCTTTACAAACAGATTTATGATGTACCTAGTTAAACATGAATCAGTAGAAACTTTGAGTGAAGGTCTCCATGGTGTAAACTACGTAAATAAACAGGCTTTGTGCGGCACTATAAGGAATGCATGCAGAGGAGGTGATAAAGGCTCACACACACACACACACACATACACAGCATCAATTAATATTACACATCATAGCGCATTTTATATTCTGCAATTTTTAGAATAGTGTTAATGTTTCATTGTCTGTAATTGCCGTGAGTATCTTCATCATTGGTGTTGCCGCAACATACTGTTATAACTGTGTCACAGCATATTTCACAGTAACACACAGAACCACTGCATCAAGCTCTGTCTTTTTCACAGATGGGGAACAGTTCACTTTCTGTATCGACTACAGCTGGACTGAATGAACTGTAACAGCCTAGTTATTAAAATCAATAGCAATAACTACAATTCCTCAATTTCAGATTGGCTCTTGACTCAATCAATGGATATCAAATTACCCTGCCTCTAGAGCGCATAATCCCCATCACAAAGAGCGGGGTTAGGCCCGAATATAGATCAGTGTAGAACATGCAGAGTGCCTCTCATAATGAAGGAGCTCATGGAGAAATTTTACAACAAAAGTAGCTGCACTGTGCAGAAACATGCAAGGCATTTTTACAGAATACGATCATACAATCAGTATGTCATTCAGCTGTTCATATACACTGGTCTGATATGTGCAATAAGGTTAGAGATAGTTTAAGGTTGGGGTTTGTTGTGAAGTACTGAAGTACAAATGTAGATGGTATGGATTTTTTACCTTAAGTCGCTGGTTTATTTGTTTTATTTTAAGTTTAAGTCGTCTTTCTTTTTTTTTTGCTTTGTTTTTTTCTTTCACATTCACATTTTGTTTTCTAAGTATCCAATAGCCTGGTCACTGGCATAACAGCTGTGTTACTATTCATTGGGTTGAACATGATGCAGAAATTGGGCTAACCGCCTCTGGGGAGAGCAGCAGGTAAACACGTACACTCACATATTTGGGGATATTTTAAAGCCATGATGAAATGAAGTATCTGCTACACAATATTTTAAATGAGGCATGCGGAACACACTAAACTGCTGCAGGGGGTTATGGTGACAAATACTGTGCACTGGGTAGGAGGTCTGAGGTCTTTAGCCTGCATTTAAGCTATGTGATGACAGTCTACCTCTTCCACTGCAATATGGTGCTAATTGTTACATAGCACCACAGTATGTTTGCCAAAATACAAATGCTACAAATCAGTCTGGACTAAACTCGTCAGCATTGCCTTTGTTCTAAGTCAGTACAGAACGACAAAATTAGATGTGTAAAATAAGACCAGGATAAATACAGTGTCCTTGTTGTTTTCTTGGTTCTTTCTTTTCATCCTTGTTGTCTTATTTACTGCAACAATCAAGCTCTTTTTGATTTTGTCACATTTTTCAATTAAGCGTTTTGTCTTTAAACAAACTTTTAACTCATAACACCTTACATCTTATGTGCACAGATTTCTGGTATACATAGGTGGCCATAATGGATCTCAGTGTGTTTTGGCATTTAATTGACTGAATGCTGTGACTTCTAATCCCTTTGTTTTAAGCCAAGGACACACGATCTTCCCTTCAAATTACCACAAACTCAACGCATAAAATCACTCAAATATTCTAAATCCTCAGCGAGCGTAAGAACAAGAACAAAAGGATTTCCTTGAATAATTTAAATTAAAAATAAATGAAAGACACGCATTGCTTAAAAAAAATGCTTGGTATAAAAATGATTAATTAATTTGTTCATTCACTTATGTATTCATTCTGATCCTGCTTCGAATGCGAAACCATGGAAAAACAGTCACTGTTTTTGAGAAGAACAAGAAACTACCTGATTGGTTGGATTCAGACTGTCAAATTTTCAAAAATCTGATTACAAACCTTTTGTTATGACACAAAAGACTGACCTAATCAATTAAGTGTGCAAGACATTGGTTAAATAACTCCACCGTCCGACAAAGTAAACTGATTCCATCAAACTGTCAAATATAAGACAAGAGTGAAATATAAAGAGAGAGACAGAGAGCGTCATCATGATGACTCACCATCTTCAAAGATGTATGAAAGCTGCTTTTTTGCAAAGTGTGCCTTTTTATTGCTGTAGTTCCAATAATCTGCGCAATTCAAGGATGAAAATTAGTAATTAGTTTCTGAATTGTTAAATTCTCTTGTTTCCTATGAAACTTGGCCCTTGAAGCTTGATGCAAACAAGCCCACATACAATATGAGTCTTTTAGTGAATGGACAATATTTGAATGAGTTAGGATTAAGAAAATAAGTTTCATTTTAAGAATACTGTTCGGTGTAAATCATTTATTCAGCTTCTGGAATGAAACCTGTGTGTGTGTGTGTGAGTCTGCGTGTATGTGTGTGTGTGTGTGTCTTTGTCTGTGTGTGTGTGTATGTGTGTGTGTTTGTGTGTTATGCGGCGTTAGATGCCCTTAGCGCCAGGGTGCTTGTAGATAAATGGCCGATTGGTATTGACTTCAATTTAGAAAATGCTGCCTTACACCTTTCTCCTTACAAAACCCCTGTGGCACCTGGGGGGAAATCCAGAACTGCTGTGCCAAAGGAAATGTATTACTGAGGGTCACAAGCTCCAGTTTAGGGGATTTACTGTACACACACACACACACACACACACACACACACACACACACACACACACACACACACACACACACACACACACACAGCAGAGGGGCCCTGCTACACTTGTCATGACAAACCCTATGATCTGTGTTGAGAACACACTGCTCATGCTGTCACTGCTGAGATACGGCAGTGACAGAGCGACTTAGTGTGACAACGGGTGACTGAAGGCAGGCTACAGGCAAATATGTCACAGCTAGTTTAAGCTTCAAATCACATCCCTATACATGGCTTAGTTTGGTTTGTTGTTTACAAGCTCAGGCATATTTGGCAGTGGCCCAGACCTAAATGGATGAAAAGTAATAGGTTGAGATTTCGCCTTGACAGAGTCCATAAGCCAAACCTGTACTTAGACCTCGAGAGACAGGATGGAGCCTGCTGTGTGGCTGGCTACTCTACAGAGGCAGCACAAACTGGGTGTTCATATAGAGAATTTTATTACAATCATATTCAGAAGCAGACAGACACTTCCTCCTCAATCTGATGTCAGCGGGGAATAGTGTCTCCCACTGCCCAAATTTGAATTTTAACACACACACACACACACACACACCACCCACACACACCACACACACTCACTCACTCACACACACACACACACACACACACACACACACACACACACACACACACACACACACACACATCACTTCACGAGACATCAAACATTGACAAAGTCCCTTTTTAGTGCTGCCTGTTGGCACAGTAACTCCGGGCTAACGAAGTCACACGCTGGCAGAATATTAATAACAGCAAGCCAATCACAGCTCGCATGGGGGAACGTTATTTGCATATGAGAGGTGAGGGAGACCATCCAACACACTGCCTTCATACATCTCCAGCATAGGGGGATGTGTATTTGTGTGCACATTTGAGTTTATGCTGGCAACATTTTTCTCTGTGACTCATTCCTAAAAATGGTCTTATTCTTCCTTTTTTGGCCGTTAAAATACCTTAGGAAAGGACCAACTTTACTTTCTTCAAATCAGTACAAGAATTTCCAGTTCAGCACATAGGGCTGTTTAATCTTTTATGGCAAATAGATTTAATTCCCCGGTTCTGCATGGCGAGCAAGAGCTTTATGACCCAGTGTACAAGCTTTACTTCTGAGTGTTGTTGAGTGTGCCTGAAGACGTGGTTTACCAGACTTTTAAAATCTGAATGAGCATCACTTTACTCATCCCTTCCTGTGGGCTCTGCACATTACACAGTACAGCAGATAATGACCAAGATCACCTGTGGTAATCAAGCTGCAGTTTTTTGTAACCTTTTTTGCATCTAACGCCACATAAAACACACACACACACACACACACACACACACACGTGATGGAGGTCATCAGACTGCAAACAATGAGAGCTCTGTCCAGAAATGCACTTTTTGCTCATGGGAAGTAAGGATGGGCACGTTTTATTTCAACCTCACATAATCAATCACAGCACTAATGGGATACACAAATATAATTAACTGGGTTTGAGCATCCAGACGTGACAACAAAAATAGATAAATACTGCAACCTGTTGAAGACTAATTTCCTGAGGGGCATTATTTATTTATTTTCCACAGAAGCATGCGGCTCTGATTAATAGTGTTTACTGTCATAATCACCGTTATCAGCGCTCCTCGCATCCCTGACATTACCTAATACCTTTTTCAAACAAAGCACCATATACAATCAATATAGCATACTGTTAATGGTATTTATTGAAAGCAAGGGAACCATTTTTTTTAGCACTACAAATAAAATCATGTAAACCATGCACATTCTTCACTCAATGGACAGCAATTCTTCTATGACAAGCATGTAATTACTTACAGTGACTGCTGTTCATCTCATGTATCTGTCTGTTTTCCACCTAATGTGCAGACTCCCCCCTGTTTGAGCATCATGGGATTAGGATCTGACCCCGTTCACTGGCCGTTTGTGTCCCAACTATCAAATACCTACTGTGTTCTCAGTTGAGGGAAATCAATAAAATCCATTGAGCTGCCTTGATTTCTATTAAGAGCTGTTTGTCAGAGAAGATCTGACTTCTGGGTGATAGATTTATAAAACAAAATGGTCAGCTGTTAGAGGTTAAAGGATATTAGCAAAACAACATGGAACACAGCATGGGCTTTTATTGACAGATGCACCCTTTTGCATTGCCAAAGTTCCATTATATCCAACTTGCACTTAAAAGTGCACTATGAGTTCCTGCGTGGCTTCACCGCAATGCCATTTTTGTCTCATATCGTGGGGATCTCTTCTTGATCCGCTAGCTGCCTGCTCCCTGAATACACTGTGAAAAGACCCGGTCTACGGAGACAACACAGGGGGCGTAATTGTCAAACAAACTCTAGGGGCACAGGCTGTGCACCAAAATACAACAAACCACATTCTAGCCAATCACCGACAAGATGGTTGGGGGAGGGGGTTAGTGACAGTTAGTTAGTCATGACAGTTACGGAAACATGGGGGGAGGGACGATCTTGCTCTGCTTTGTTTAATATTTACTTGGAACGTCAACAGAAGTGACGTCAGGCAGGAACTCATATTGCACCTTTAATACTTTTGTATAAAATGTGTGTTCGGTCTCATTTTGAAAAAAAAAAATATGTATGTCACTATCATGTCACAAGAGTTTAAGCAAGATGTTTTCATAAGTTGCATGGCTGCATCAGAGGAATACACATTTACAAATTAAACTTTTGCAAGATTCATTGAGTGGACACAATATTGATAATTCAGTCCCTCCAGGATTTTGCTTTTTTTTTTAGATTGTTGCAGCTCAAAATGCCTGATGTTGTGGGAGCTACATCAGGCAGTTTTTTTTGTATAGTTCTTTAAAAATAAAGAAGGAAACTTGTTTTGGGGAGAATAAAACAACTCTAGGCTGAGTTTTCCTAGGACCTTACCAAAAAGGCTCAGGATGCTGCAAATGTTGGTCACGGGGGAAACTCAGCAGCCCCGCCCGCTGCAGAGAGCCGACATGATTGAAACAGCAGCCGCTTCATCAACTTTATAGTGAAAAAAACGTTCTCACTCCCGCTTGGCCATTGGCTTTCAGAGTCACATAGTGATGCAAAGTCTAGCACGTGGGACTTCCGGTTATTGGTCAAATTTGCAAAAAGGTTGCGGTGATTGTTCAGATTTGCGAGTCGCACCAAAGTCACGTGATTGGTTGAATTTGCATGAATTGCGACACAGCGGAATCCTGGATGGACAGATAATTAGCAGGGTAACACTTTATAATAACCATCATTAATAAATGGTAAATTGGTAGTTAATTAAACTTTAGTTAGTAGTTATTTTACTGTTAAACTACCTATAAATATTATTTGGATGTTTATTATAAAGTTGCAACTAATTGGGTTTACAAATCATTTGGTAATTATTAACAAACTCTTAATATAATGTATAAAAATGTATGTGTGCAACAATAAACTGTTACAATAATAATAATAAATAATAATTCTTGTTAACAGTAAATTAACGTAAACCTTAGTAGTAACAGTTTAATTCACTATTAATTTACCATTTATTATTGACGTCCATTAAGTGTTACCATTTCCTCATTGTAAAATATATTTTGAAATCATTTCGTCGTTAATGGCATTTACAAAGGTTTTTGTAAATTTTAAATTTGAGATTGTAAATGTGTTGCTGTTTTGAAGTATTTTTATACTAAATGTGAAACAAGTGTTTGTTACTGGGGTTGTAGAAAAAGCCCGTTGAATGAAAAAAACAAAACCAAACTAAAGTTATTTGTCATTTCAGTGAAATTTGAAAGTGTTTCCCTTTAGCATCACAGCCTTTAATGCATTTTCATTACTATACCGTTTATATTTCAAAGTCAAATTCAAAGTATTGCTATCAAAATTGGTTTGCAGCCTGGATTTATACACAAAACACAAAAACGCTTGACAATGACAACATTGTTTACAGAGTTTTTTAGTAGAAAGTTATTTTAGCTTCCAGGACATAATTGCTAATACACAATACAAAATAAGCAATTTGTGCAAATGAGCAAGCTGTGCAATTTTCAATTTACAGACAAAGGTTTGATACTATCTACCATTTAACATGTGAATGGCAGCAGTAACAAAGAAAATCTTTATATATATATATATATATATATATATATATATATATATATATATATATATATATATATTAGTACAGGCCAAAAGTTTGGACACACCTTCTCATTCAATGCGTTTCCTTTTATTTTAATGACTATTTACACTGTAGATTCTCACTGAAGGCATCGGAACGATGAATGAACACATGTGGTATTATGTGCTTAACAAAAAAGTGTGAAATAACTCTTAAATAGGTCTTATATTTTAGATTGCTCAAAGTAGCCACCCTTTGCTTTTTTGATAGTGCTGCAAACCCTTGGTGTTCTCTCAATGAGCTTCATGAATTAGTCACCTGAAATGGTTTTCACTTCACAGGTGTGCCTCGTCTGTGTTAATTAGTGGAATTTCTTGCCTTATTAAGGGGGTTGGGACCATCAGTTGTGTTACAGTGTCAGGTTGATACACAACCGACAGCCCTATTGGACAACTGTTAGAATTCATATTATAGCAAGAACCAATCAGCTAAGTTAAGAGAAATGAGTGGCCATCATTACTTTAAGAAATGAAGGTGAGTCAGTCGGGAAAATTGTGAAAACTCAAAACTGTTCCCAGGTGCAGTCACAAAAACCATCAAGCGCTACAACGAAACTGGCTCACATGAGGACCGCCCCAGGAAAGGAAGACCAAGAGTCACCTTTGCTGCTGAGGATAAGTTCAGCCTAGTCACCAGCACCTCAGATTAGTGACCAGATGAATACCACACAGAGTTCCAGCAACAGACACGTCTCTAAAACAACTGTTAAGAGGAGACTACGCAAAATAGCAGCTAGGAAAACACTGCTAAGGAGAGGCAACAAGCAGAAGAGATCTGTTTGGGCCAAGAAACACAAGCAATGGACATTAGACCAGTGGAAATCTGTGCTTTGGTCTAATGAGTCTAACTTTGAGATGTTTGGTTCTATCCGCCGTGTCTTTGTGCGACGCAGTAAAGGTGAAATGGATTCTACATGCCTGGTTCCCACAGTGAAGCATGGAGGAGGAGGTGTGATGGTGTGGGGATGCTTTGCTGGTGACACTGTTAGGGATTTCTTCCAAATTGAAGGCATACTGAACCAGCATGGCTACCACACTATCCTACAGCGGCTTGCCATCCCATCCGGTTTGCATTTAGTTGGACCATCATTTATTTTTCAACAGGCTCCAGGCTGTGGAAGGGCTATTTGACCAAGAAGGAGAGTGATGGAGTGCTGCGCCTCCACAGTTACTGGACCTAAAGCCAATCGAGATGGTTTGGGGTGAGCTGGACCGCAGAGTGAAGGTAAAATGGCCAACAAGTGCTAAACATCTCTGGGAACTCCTTCAAGACTGTTGGTACACCATTTCAGGTGACTAGCTCTTGAAGCTCTTCAAGAGAATGCCAAGAGTGTGCAAAGCAGTAATCAGAGCAAAGGCTGGCTACTTTGAATAAATTAGAATATAAGACATGTTTTCAGTTATTTCACACTTTTTTGTTAAGTACATAATTCCATATGTGTTCATTCATAGTTTTGATGCCTTCAGTGATAATCTACAATGTAAATAGTCATGAAAATAAAGGAAACGCATTGAATGAGAAGGTGGTTCCAAACTTCCTCACGACTGGCACTCTAAAACAACGACCTGAGGACAACCATTGAAACTCTACTGTTGAGGGTGATCTTGGCAGAAGAGAAGAGAGTTAGCCTTCCTAAGCACATGCCTGTTATATAGGTCTGTAAGATGGGCTTGACTCCTCCCTGAAATTTTATTTTAGTCAAGTTCCCATACAAAGCAACAATACAGAACATTAAAACTGATTCAATAAATCTGTAAGAAAGAATCATCATCTTGGACATTAGTAGAACACATTATTTATTATATTTGACAGTATGAAGAAGACAAACTAATTATCGCTACCTCAAATGAGGTAAGGTTGGTAAGGTTACACACTCATTCTCCCTCTGCACCAGGATGTTTAACAAGTCATACTCTGGACAGCTCCTAGTGCTGAAATTAAGTGTAAAAAAAACCTACCAGATAAGATCCTTTTTCTTCTGTCCTTTTGTGTGTGGGGTCATAAAGTATGAATACAACAACTGTAGCTCTTTAAAAAAATGGTAATTTATCTGTAAAATACGATGAAACCAGAAAATAGTAAACATTTGAATTACAAATCAAACCAACTTGAAGTAAAAGCACACCATATTGAGTTAATCAGACCCTCCAGGATTTTCTCGATGTCGCCAATTCACACAAATTCAACCAATCATCGTGACTTTGGTGCGACTCGTAATTTTGACCAATCACCGCAACCTTTTTGCAAATTTGGTTAATAACTGATCAAAGTGGGAGTGTTTGGGTTGACGTCACACGTACGTGGCCATATTCATTTCATTTTTAACAAGACGTGTGCGACTCGAACATCTCACGAAACATACAACGAAAGACCGTGCACGTCAGAACGTTCTGCCAGCCTGTATACATTTTAACATCAATGTACGCTGTAACGTTTTTACTCTGATGTTGCTGAAAGCTGCTGCAGTTTCTAATCCTGTCCTCTCTCTGCAGCGGGGGGGATGCCGACAAACGCACACGGTGCATGCATGAAAAACCGGAGATGAGACATACAGGATGACCTAAATTGAGGACAGCTACGTTTGTTATTGTAAGTGCAATGATAAGTTAAAGTCAAATAAGTACTTTATCAAAACCATATGAATGTGTGTCCCAGGCCATTATTTTTTGTCTTAAATCCAACAGCCATTTTCATATTATAACATTTGCAGCATCTTGAGCCTTTTTGGTAAGTTTACTAGGAAAACTCAGCCTAGAGTAGCTTTGCTCTCCCCAAAACAAGTTTCCTTTTTATTTTTAAAGAACTATACAAAAAAAAACTTTTATTCAACTTCATTGCAACAAACATCAGGCATTTTGGGCCACAACAATCTCAAAAAAAGTCAGCAAAATCCTGGAGGGACTGGTTAATACATAGTTTAAATCAAATTTATTTCCACAGAGATCTGTGACAGATTATTTTCCATGCTAACATTAAGGGTTTTGTTATAAAGAAGAGACAGCTAACTGGCATTGGCAAACAAGGGTTAGATAAACACTTCTCTGTTTATTACTGTCCTCATAATCCACCTTTTATTGACAGTTTTAATTTGTATTTAGTTAGCTTTACCTGTAGCCTCGACCTATAAGAAACCTAAGGAATCACCGAACATGTTAGATACTACCACATCTGTCAGCGCTTTATGTCTGTCTCCTGACTCCCGTTATACATATAATCAACAGCATGTGTGATCATTATGTTAGAGTGGTAGTTCTAGCTTCAGCAGCTAGCAGTAGCATTATGACTGTCTTGAAGTCTTGACCCTTACAGCTTAACAGCATGTGTGTTTGGCCCATGGCCTCAGGGTCATCTAGCCATGCCTGTCACAAGTCTTCACACTCACCTCAGGAAGAATTTTCTTTCTTTGCCTCAGAAGGAACTTGTCCTTATGGTGACACAGAATAAATAAATATAACACACACTGATTTGCCTGTAGCCTCCACTCCTGCCTTCTAACAAAGTTTACAAATAGAAATAAATATATGTTGATATCCTGTTTTCTCCAGCATGGTTCCTCTTTGAATGGTGTCGGATCACTGAGTGAGTTCAGCCCACAGTGAGGAAATCTGTATATCCTGGTGTGAGTCAACTCTCCTCAGACTATGGGTCGATGGTGCTGACTGAGCCAGGACAGCTAATAAATCACCTCCTGCCGTCCTAAAATGGCGGGGTTGTGATTGGGGAGGGAAGGGAGCCATGAGCGAGGGTTAATGAATACAGGCCACATTGATCTGCTACCACTGGTCTTCTCGCTCTCTCTTACCCTCCACACTCCTATATTCTAAGGCCAAATGCTGCTCCAGCACTTTGCTGACCTGCCACACTAAGCACAGGCTGAGTAGCAAAGAACCCACAGGGGCCAGGAGACATCGAACAGTAGCTAAGGCAAGGTAGTGGCTAATGCCAGCAGCTAATTAGTCATTTCTAACTCCAGAACGAGGTGAAGCTGAATTGGTTAAACAGTCACTAACAGTAACTAAACAATGGATGTTGTTTTGTCTGCACTGCAGCTGAATAGCGTGCTATTAGCATTCGCAACAGTGGGTTATTGTAATGTGACTGTGGCAGTGCTAGCTTTAGCTGCTGGCAGTAGCATTATTAGTCTCAGCCTATAAGAGTCTTGATGAATATGTCTCCAGCTTTTAACCCTCACTAACTTCAGTAGGAACAGTTGCTACCAGTGATCACGTTGTTTCAGAACTCAGCGGTAAGAGTGAGCAGTGTCAGAAAAGGCAAAGTAGATTGTGTAAATTACAGGTAATCTACTGTAAGAGCAGTACACTTATGAAGCGACAACCGGTAGCATAGCTTGAATCCTGAGTTATATTTACAGCCCACAGAGGCTAACTGGGTCTCAGACACACACACACACACACACACACACACACACACACACACACGTAGATTTAACTTCCTGCAACATTCAATTTCCCCTCTAACCCTGATGAAGCTTTAGGGCAGGATGTCACTCGCTCAGTATTGACCTGACTGTAGTGAGTGTCACTGTTGTCTCACTCTTTCCAACACCACGCTGCTTTTGGTTCACCCCCTCCATTCCAGTGTGGTATTGACCCACACCCTCCAAAGATTGTAAACACGCTCCGCAGTAGAGAGCTTTCACTGTCTTGGCATTTTTAAGTTTGAAGTTAGACAGCTGTTGCAAAGGGGCACAGGGTTTGGGCCTCATTCAGTGTCCCGTATTAAGGGCTTGATCCCCTGAATTCACGTATTCAGATTACATCATAACAGGTCCACAATGAGAATATGCTTCAGATATGTGTGCCCAGAAGTGATTGGACAGTTCAGGGCATAGTTTCACATTTGATCTGATTAAATCTATTAAACTTTGTATTGAAGTTAACAAAGGCAGTCATTAAGTGGCTCGGATGGTTGAAATATATTGGTATTATTTTCTGTGCTATGTCGCTCATTTTGGTAACAATTACAATGATGTTAGATTACAGTAAACAAAGTATTTGCCTTGGGCATGTTCATATCTGTTCAGCTCCTCTGTAGTTTCTTACAGTTTATTTTTTGCCTCAAAGACATTAAGACATCTATGTAGACTTTTTTTGTAGATGATGGTATTGACAAAATGCATGCATGTAAAAAAACAGCTGACAGCGCCATATTCTTTGCAAACAATAGAGGTTGTACATTAACAGAATAATAATGTCATATGTTTGTAGTCTTGATAAAATAAAGTGGAAGTAAGGACTATGGTGCACTAAATTGTCTGACCACTGATTTTCCTGATGTTCCTGATCTTCCTGTTTACATTTACATTTTAATTTGAAAGACCCAAACACAGAAATTAGCTAAACGGATAACTCAGCTCATAATAAATGACATTGGAGGACACATTTAAGATTTATTAATGTTGTGGAATTGACACACTGTAACACAAGATGCTATATCATTCTATGGAGTAATTCCATAAAACCCCTTATGATTTACCACACACTATTTATTAATTTTCACATGGCAATAAATCCTCCCCCCAAACCTCATTTCACACATTCAAAGGGAGAACTGGAATACAGAGGCTGTGGCTTGTATTAATCCATGGAAACCGAAACAAAGATAGAGGTGAAAAGAGGGAGAGACAGCCATAAAGACAGCGGGAGGAAACGTCATATATTCAGTGTGCCAACTGACCTTTCCATGCTCATGCCCCCTGTAATAGCATTAACACAGCCGCTACAACCATGGCTATCAATTATCTGACCAATCCTGCCTGCACCACCTTAGCTAATAGTTATCTCCCCTTCACCCCCACCATGCTCTCCCTCTCTTATTCCTTCTTCCTCCTATCCACTTTACACTCTACACTACACTCTAGCAGCTTTAGGAATAGAATAGGTACACAAGCTGTAATTGGCATATTTTTAAAAGCTTTTCTTGTCTATTTGGCATGTAGTCTCTCAAAACACAAATTTTTGTTTTTACAGTCATTTCAGTCTTTGTATTTCATCTGTTATTTCAGCCCTCTCAAAGTCCTCCTTTGATGCAGAAAAGAAACAGTGAGATATAGGTACGTTTTCACTCATTCCCTTTGTTGCTCACACAATTGTATTTCTCCAAAATACTGTAGGGCAATGAAGGTCAGTCTTCAGTCTTCATTGTTTCAAAGCCATGCCCCCTCAATTTGAATGTTGCAAATAACATGCAAAGGGAATATAGCCACACATGCAGAAGATAATACTGAGCATTATCACAAGTTCAGGTTGATGTTATGCATATTTATATTTGTTAACACAAACACAGGATCACACAGGATTATTACACGTGCTTTACTTCTGTTAATTGTTAGTTGCATTCATTGAAATTAGCTTTAGTATCACTCTATCCTCTTTATGGTCCAATTTTCTTTTTCTATACCATCTTTAGTGTGAAGCAAAGATCAGTCATGTCCTTTTTATTTCTTAAACTGGAATTAAAAGGAGAATTGAAATTGAAAGAGATTTGTATGTATATTGTAGGCACGTTATTTTTCCTTTTCGTTCTATAGACCACAACCCCAATAGCACATATATATGTGACATGAGAGGGGAGGAGGAGAGGGGGAGAATGTAGTCATTAACCAATTGCAGAGAGGGAGACTCGTTCTCCTGCATTTAAATGATACTTAATCCAACACTATCAATACTCCTCCCATCTCTCCTACTCCTTACCCTTACTCCTTATCCTCTTTCTCTGCCTTTCTGTGCCATTTCACTGAGAAGGCTACTATGCAGTGTGTTCCCTCATCTGCTTCCCTCATCCTTCTTTACTATCCATATTTATCTCATTCCCTTCTTACTTCTATAGGCTCCTTTCCCCTATTTCACCAAGGACGTGGATATATCTCCTCCTACCCGGCTCCATCTCTCTCCCCCACTCTCTCGGTAAGTCTCTTTTCCTCTATCTTTTCGTCTTTTTCTCTCATCTTTCTAAGAGATAACTATGTGCAAGCTCTTTCATCTTTCTCCTCCCTGAAGAGAAGACTGCCCAATAGACACAGAGAAGCAGAGTCAGCATTTCAGTCCTCTATGATGTCACAGACCCACGAACCCCCAACTTCAAAACACTCACACATAATAAAAAGACAAAATAAGCAAAGCAGATACAATAAAAAAAAAACTGTCTGGTTGTCCCTTATGGTAATAATGTAATAAGGAAATACTCACCAAACTATGCCTTACAAGAGGTGAGGAATAGCAGCAAGCTGCATCTCCACTGGAAAACACTGGCGTACTGCTGCGCTCACGAGACAGAGAACACAAAACCACTCTGGAACTAGAGTAGAAAGTCTGACCTCTTGTCTTTGTATGATACATTGGAATGGGAAGCTTTCCAATTTAATAATATGTTGGGGGAGACAGACAGTAAGACAGAGGGGTGGATTGGCACAGGTAAAGTGATCTTTACGGTAAGAGTAAAGAAAGACTGTGAGGGACAGAACAAGTGAAAAACAGACAGAAAGAAAGAGAGTAAGAGAGGAGAAGATAGTTACAGTGAAGGGGAGGGAAAAGGAGGGATATGGAAGGAGGGGAGGTTGAATGTGTTAATACACAGAAACACTGCATCAAACCAATGCACTGCTCTGAGGCTGGCTGAGCAGCTGAGAGGAGTGCGTCAGCAGTACATTCACGTTCCCACTGAAGGACAAAGGGAGGGGGCAGCGAGCATCTTAGCTGCCTGCAACACCGACACGGAGGGGGGGAATAGAGAAAAGAGATAGATTGGAGAATAAACAAGAAGAGGAGATGTGGATTAGAATGCTGCTCCTGCTGCTTCTGTGACGGTGGGCTGCCTGTTTGAGTGCTTGCGTTCCTCCTCCTCTCCATCTCTCTCACACTCTCTCCTTCGCGCACTCTATCTTTCTCTTGCTCTTGATCTGTCAGTGGTTCGCTCTCCTCTCTCAATTTCTCTCTTTCTGCCTCTCTTTCCCTGTGTGTGTGTCCCTCTCTCTCTCTCTCTCTCTCTCTCTCTCTCTCTCTCTCTCTCTCTCTCTCTCTCTCTGTTCTACTCTGGCTACTGCAGTAGTCCACCAGCCAGCCGCAAGTCTGACAGCCACACACATGGCTAACTGACACAACTTACTACCTCAGCCCTGGAGAAAAACTACCAAATAAGCAAGCAGAAGAACACTGCAAGAGACAGCCCAGGGGACAAACAGCGAGTGGAGAGAAGAATCCTCAATACCTGTGTCTGTTTTTGGATACCGATAGGGAGACCACTTCCACACACATTCTCCCAGCGTCATCCTCTCTCTTTTCTCATTTCAGAAGAGGACAAGAGTGCTCTCTCTTCCGACAGCCTTTTGCGAAGCTCCAACAGTGCAGCGCATCCCCTTCTCCACCCCCACCCAGCGCCACCATCTCTCCCACCACCCCCAACCCCCCCTCCCCCCAGGAGGAATAGACGGATTACTGCTAACTGTGCACACGGCAGCCTGCAGCTGCTCTGACCAGGGCCAGCCCAACGTTGGGAGGAAGAAAAACGAACAAGGAGAGGGGGGATGACTGTGCCGGGAGTTCTTTAGCCTTTTTCTGTCTTTCAGTCTCTGTCACAACAGGGCTAATCAGCAACCGACTAGCCCTTGGCAAAGTCACAGTGAGGGAGGTCTCTCCACTAAACAGGCGACGAGCCGACGAGCCAACACATGTATCAGGAGCCGACATAACTGGGGATTTTTATTTATTTAAGTTTGTCACTTCTTCTCTTCTCCTCTGTTGTGTTACACTGCGTTATGGATCATTGTGATTTATCCATAGTGGAGCTGCATGTTGGAGTCTGCAGCTTGGCGGGGGGCAGTTAGTGGGGGCAGAAGGGATCCAGGCACCTGCCAAGCCTTCATGGCCTTACCTCTGCCTGGGAGTGCTTTTCATGCTGCTTTTAGTCTTTAATACCAGGAGCCATTTTGTACCTTTGGCTAATAAAGGGCCACCTCACTTTTTCAAAGAGGGAAAACAAGAAAATGTTAATCTGATGTCTTTCCACGGAAGGGAATTATAAATGATCAAGGTGCATGACTGTTGCTTTTAACATTTGGAAAGAGGCAAAAAGGACCACTTCCAAACTAATGAGGTACGTCACTGGTGCTGTTATTCAACCTTTTTCTTACATTGCTGCACTGCTTTTCCTCTGCTACTTCTCTTGCATTAATCTCTCTCGCTCTGTCTCCCTCTCGGTCCCTCTTTTTTCCCTTCTCTCTCTCACACACACATACATTTTCATGTAGCATCTCCCTGCACTGTCGATGGAACTTGGGAGCCTTGAGTTGCTCCAGCCAGGCTAGGGTGGTCTGTCCTCTGGTGTGTGCCGTCTCCCCCCACCATGCAGAATAATGAGCCCTCCACACCATGAGTCCTTTGGGCCAGGTTAGTGTGCAGCCTACCTGGAATGCAGCCCTGCTCGCCTTGCTCTCCCTCATGGTGCCTGCTCTCAGTATGTGCCAGTCCACAGGCCCTGCGTTGGGCTCGGCTAATCCACAGAACTGTCCAGGTGTGTGCTCCTGCACTAACCAGCTCAGCAAGGTGGTGTGTACCCGCCGAGGCTTGGTTAGGGTTCCCCCAAACATCCCTGCCAACACCAGGTACCTGAACCTGATGGAAAACAGCATAGAGACTATACAGGCAGATACCTTCAGGCACCTGCATCACCTGGAGGTACTGCAGCTGGGCAGAAATGCTATCAGACAGATTGAAGTGGGAGCCTTCAATGGCCTGACCAGCCTCAATACACTAGAGCTGTTCGACAACAGACTGACAGTCATACCCAGTGGAGCTTTTGAGTACCTGTCAAAGTTGAGAGAGTTGTGGCTTAGAAACAATCCCATTGAGAGCATCCCCTCCTATGCCTTCAACCGCGTCCCCTCCCTGATGAGACTGGACTTGGGAGAACTAAGAAAGTTGGAGTATATCTCTGATGGGGCATTTGAGGGCCTTCAAAACCTCAAGTATCTCAACTTGGGGATGTGCAACCTGAGGGAGTTTCCTCATCTTTCACAACTGACAGGATTGGAGGAGCTTGAAATATCAGAGAATCTTTTTCCTGAACTGAAGCCTGGGGCATTCCGTGGGTTTAAAAATCTACGTAAACTGTGGATTATGAACTCTGCCATCACTACCATTGAGAGGAATGCATTTGATGACATCACAGCTTTGGTGGAGCTGAATTTAGCCCATAATAACTTGTCGTCCCTCCCCCATAACCTCTTCACACCTCTACAGTACCTGGTGGAGCTACACCTGCACCATAACCCTTGGCGATGTGACTGTGATGTAGTGTGGCTCTCCTGGTGGCTCAGAGAATACATTCCCACAAATTCCACCTGCTGTGGCCGCTGCCACACCCCGGCCCACATGAGAGGACGGTACCTGGTGGAAGTTGATCAGACCACCTTTCAGTGTTCAGCACCATTCATACTTGATGCTCCTAGAGATCTGAACATCTCGGCCGCAAGGGTGGCAGAACTAAAGTGTCGCACAGCTGCCATGAGCTCAGTTCGATGGCTCCTCCCCAATGGAACTGTGTTGACCCATGGCTCGGCTCACCCACGGATATCTGTCCTTAATGACGGGACACTCAACTTCTCCAATGTTCTCCCTTCAGACACAGGAGTCTACACCTGCATGGTGAGCAACATGGCTGGAAATTCGAACGCCTCAGCCTACCTTAACGTCAGCAATGCTGAACTTAACACATCTAATCTGTCCTATTTTACCACCGTAACAGTGGAAGTTTTGGAGCCCACAGTGGAGGAGACCCCTAAACCCAAGCCTACTGTCCCTGCCTCGCCCTCTGTCTTTCAGCCTGTCTTTATCTCCACACCTACTGTGCTGTTCCAAAACACTCAAACTCCAAGGCAGGTGTCAATCCCCACTGCCAGAGTCCCTAATGTGCCAGCCGCCAGCCTGGATGAGGTGATGAAAACCACCAAAATCATCATAGGCTGTTTTGTTGCGGTTACCTTGCTGGCAGCTGCCATGTTGATAGGATTCTATAAGTTGCGTAAGCGGCATCAACAGAGAAGCACGGTGGCAGCAGCCAGGACCATTGAAATCATACAGATGGAGGAAGAAGTTCCTCCTGTTCCACCACCCACCTCCGGATCTAGTGGCTCTGATGACACAGTGTTGGTACTGCCTACATTAGTGGAACACAACAGCAACACCTTTAAGCCTGGGTTTGTGTCCTCCTCGTCCCGCCAAGGGGGCTACGGAGCCCACTGGACCCAGAACAACTCTCTTCATCGCTCAGTCAGACAGCATCACAGCCACATCAGCACCATTGCTGATCCCTACGTCATTAAGACTACTCACGGCAAGGAGAAGGTTCAAGAGACCCAAATCTGAGCAATGCTCCCTCTGGATCTATCTCTGACTCTGTTCCAGCCTCTCCTCTCCATGTATCTGCTCACCAGTTCATGCAATAGAATGCACAAAGAACAAAACGGTAACTTTCTTTTGTACAGAAGTGCAAAACAGAGACAGTTTTTTGTTTCTTGTACATGCCTATACATAAGTATATAAATATGAAGAAAAAAAACTACAAATATATATATAAATGAAACTACCGTTGGGCAGTGGTGACACAGGCAGATTATATTAGAAAAGAAAGTAATTTGAAACTATTTTCTAATAACTGGTGACTTATATTTAAAAAGAAAAAGATGCTGAATTGCTTTTGGGATTGATAATAGAAGATGGTACTGTCTACTGTAGAAAAAGAGGCATTTTGTTTGTTTTTTGACCATATTTAGGATGCAGTTACAACAACTCTTTATACAGGCACCAGTTTCTAAATACAGCCCCAAATGTAAGCTCCAGTTTTTATTGTGCCAAATATTATATGCAATAAAACGGTATTTCCAGACTTAGGAACACAAAAAGACACACAAGCAAAATCTTGATAAATAGAAACATTTGTCCAAGGATAGCAGCGTAATGGCACAGATAGAATGTGCTGTTCAGTAGCTATCAGCCAAATGCTTTTGGACTGCAGTGAATTTCTGCAGCTAAGGTTTAACCCTCTGTTCGCTGAAGCTAAGCTGCGTTTATTTGACATTGCCAGTGCTTCTTAGTTGTAACGTATCTAAACATGTTTATTTAGTGTGCACAAGATTCCCCACTGGTTTAACTGGTAAAGATGAAGTGCAGGCTAATAACAGTTGTTGCAAATACTTTGTTCTGTTATTGGTTGCATTTTGTGTTATTTCTTTTCCCTTAGGTTTTGACATGCTTCTTAATGGCTTGTGTAGTGTTTAGGGCTAATTTAATAATGCATTACAGCAGTTGCCTGACTTGTCTCTGCAAGGGCTCATTCCGATGCTAATTTTTTCAAAGGAACAGACGTGGTGCAGTGATACAGAGCTTTGCTGACCGTTCCGCTTTTGGAGAAAAAAACAGAGGATTGAAGTGAAACAAAAATGAATGTCTGAAACTGGGGCTTTTCCATGGACTACATTGAAACATGACTTTCTTTTTCTTTTTCTTTTAACAGTTTATTTTGAGCAACCCTATTTTTATGGAGAGACAAAGGAGGCTATGAAAAATAAAAACCTTTGGTTTGTATTTCTCTAATCAGAAACACTTTCATCTGATGTTTTCTTCTTCTCTCTGAATATATTTCCATTTGTGTGTACGTTGTTTAATCGTAAAGGCTGGAGGTAGTATTGTAAATCGTATCCTTCCCCAAACCGCCCCCCCCCCCATCTTACGGTCCTATGCATTTACTTAGTGTCTGCATGAATGGGTCTTTAAGTAACTGGTGTACAATGCTGCATTATACCCCACAGTGGGGCTCTATGCAGGTCAGATAGGCTGTTGGTCTTTGATGCCTCAGCTTAGTTCTTAACATTGATTTCTCAGTGACTGTGAAGGGGGAAAAATACATGTATCCCACAGTTCTACAGTTTGTGGGTTTGTTTTTCTTACATGCTCACCTGCAGGTTGTAGTTCCTATCAAAATCTTACATTTATCAAGTGAAAGTATGTGTGTATGTGTGTGTGTGTGTGTGTGTGTGTGTGTGTGTGTGTGTGTGTATACATATATATATATATATATATATATATATATATATATATATATATATATATATATATATATATATATATATATATATGCCATGAGGTATAAGGCTGTACATATTTGAATACAATCTAATCTAATTACTTTACAAGTGAAAATCAGACTGATCTATTTTTTTGCAGATTCTGTGTCAGTGCACTTCTGAACTATCTGAATTATCTTGACGTCATGCAGTTAAAAGGCCAGCTACCATGAATTAGTGTGCAGAGTCTCTGTGGTGACTGAAATGCCTTACCTATGACCTTATACTATTGCCCTTCATACAACCACTCACTACTCCTTATTTTGTACTGATTTAGATGATTGATATTCATGCAGGTTATTGGTCATTTAAAAGCTGTATGTTGCTGCTGAGGCTATTTGGGGATAAAGAGGAAATTACAGTATGACCCTTGTGATAATTAAGGAGCATGGTGAGTTGACACCAACACATGGCTTCATTTTAAACTTCCAGGTTGTACCATAAATAACCAATTAATAATGTGCCGTGTGGCACTGACTGGCATTAACTATATGTATATATGTACATTTTCTCTTTCATTCACAATAAGATGACTGCATTACAGTAGGGACTTCTCTGGTGCAGTAACACAAAACAGGGACAGCAATTATGTAACAGTCTGGAATACAGGTTGAGTGGGAGTTGGGTTTTATTTCTTAGGAGTTAGTTAATTTTTGAAATGAATGTATTGTTTAAATAAGATGTATTGTGCATATAAACAATTTAAGGCACATAACATATGGCAGGCATAAAGGAAATTCCTCTAATGATGTTTTCATTTTGGAGGTTTCCTCAGCTCTGAATGGATGAATGGAGAGCTGTTAGTGTACTTGTGTACCTTTACTCACACCTGGTGAGGTGTGTGAGTACAGGTGGGCCTCAACAAGCAGATGGAGCTCCTGTGACTGTTGTGTGTTTCTTTATTTTCCTCGAAATGTGAGCATGTACACTGCTGAATATTCAATCATCAACAGAATGTGAAGGCTTCTATTTGCTTTGACAAAGAGAAGCCTTTTGGTTGTTTCAGTATGTGTGGGTTGCAAAAGAGCAGCCTCTTATTATTTCCCCAGCACAGCGTGGCTCTGGCCGTGCCTTTATAAAAGGGCTATGGGCTGTTTGTAAAGCCTTTAATGTACCTAATAACCAGCCACATACAAGAACACTGACAACTAGTGCCTTTCTTTTTTCTTTCTCCTCCAACTCTTCAGTGTTGACGTCGAACGAGGAAGCAGGCCTGGATTTCACATAATACTATCAACCATTCAGTCAATTCAGGTTTGCTTCACCGGTCTTGAGGGTAAAGAGGCTGGGGGCTGGAGTGGAATGGCCATTGTGTTAACTGCTGAAAACCAGCGCCCAGACAATAGTCTTTCCCTGACAATATCAGCAGGGTTAATATGAATCTGTTTTCTGGGGTGACTGCCGTCTCATCTGCAGCTGAGTCAGTCATATACTTTGAATGTTGCTATATGTTGCCTTGTTGCAAATGAGCTGTGAAGATGTATTGATGTCTGCTGCCGTCTCCCTTCCTCTGTCCCCTCCCTTTTATCACTCGCTAATTGACTTAAAATCATTGACTGAAACCACCTCAATATAGCGGTACGACTTGTCTTTTAAGGCAGTCTTTTAGTCTTTTACCCTTTTGTTCTCTTTCTCGTGTTATGTGTTTGGCACAGCAACTGTCACAGATTTGCATAGTCTTTCAGAGCATGCTCACTAATGTCCACCGGTTTCTGTTTTACCCTCCTATTGATTTTCAGCCAATGTGTTACTGATAAAGCTTTAGCCAAAGAGATGCATCTTTTTGAAGTAAGCAGTATGTCTCAGGCTAATGCTATCCATATTGGCAGGGGATGGACAAGGTAAAAGGAATGGCTAAGCTGTCATTATATAGCGTGTCTCACTCCAGCTAGATAGGATCTGCAGAGAGACAACAGGAAAGGGGGCTGGGATAAGGCTCGACGGCCAGCGTTCTATGAGGTTAAGGGTTTATTGGGAACAAGTCCTTGAGCCTCGAGATCCATATCTGTTAATTAAGATCCCAGCAGTAAGAGGTGTTGGTCAGGTGGCATGGCACAGCAATTCTGTCACAGTTTCTCCACTGACTGATGCCTTTTTGTGACCAGAACGGGATTGTAAGAAATGATCCATGGTCCTCTTAGAAGTGAGAAATGGCCTCGACTCAATTCTCATTCTTCTCTCAATGCCTGATTAGTCAGCCTACACATGACTGGACTATTTTACCATAGCGCTATACTTTGGCCTGACCTGAGCATGTGCTCACACACTTAAATGTCTAGCAACTTAAATTTGGACTAATTATTTTTGTTATAATGGCCATGGAATTTTAGTTTTTCATGAAAGTACAATTAAACTAATTAACCTGAAATTTGTTTTACAAAAACAATTGGATGTGAACACACTGAAAAAGTTAAGTTTAGAGACATGAATAAGCTTGAATGAAGGCCTCAAAACAAATTGGGTTTGGCGTGTTTTTCAATTAGACTGGTCCTTGCGGCAAGGTAAAATAAGATAACAAAGACGGGAGATAGTAAACAGTAGAGAAGAGTCAGTAGAAAAGAAGAATGCTGATCTCACACACGCATATCTACAGATAGTTTACAGAAATAATTACCAGTCCCAACTAGGTTCATTTTAAGTTGTCATTGTTTTCTACTATTGATTACATTTTCCAAACACTTTCTATACATAATTAACAGAGAAAATAGTGTATGCAAATTAAATTAGATGACAAACAAAGGGATTCCCCCTGATTACACTGCAAAACAGTTCTTTGATTTACTTCAGCAAAATATGGAAAGGAGAAGCAGACTTTACATTTTGTGAAACACAGCTCAGATACATGATGGGGCTTTGCTTGTTTCTAATTCCTCGACATGGCTGTGTGCACCAGGTGAGTGACCTTCTTCTTGAAAAAATGATACTGTCAGAATATTATTCCTTTGACAGTATGAAGAAATTTTAGCTGGTGCTTAGTCCTGTCACACGCTGGAGAGGGTATGAGACTGACCTCACTTTACTGTAATAGGGAAGGACATTCTGCTCTGCCCTGATTCACTCCAGGTGAAAACATGCAACATAACATACTGTATGTGTTCAAGTCCATGGGTGCCTAGTTGTTTTAAAATGGGGGGGGGCGTAAGGATTGTGGGTAGTTTTTCTCCATAAGATCGCGGATAAGACATGGGGCAAACATTTTCTTTTCACAACCACATTGCTCATGGTCAGTCTACCTCCGATGGTTTAGACAGTATAGCTGATAATCAAAATTGGATTTTTACTTTTGGAACCACACCGGCACCTATTTTAGCTTAATTCAGACACTGGACTGAACCAACTCAAAGGGTGGTCTTTAAAAAGACAAAAATTAGGGTAGCTAAACTATAACTTAGCTCCCCCTAATTGAATATTATACAGTATAAACATTTGCTCCACTTGCTCCATTACTCAGGCACAAGTGTGCATGTCCATATGACATGATACATTTGGAACAAAAACATGATATAACAAAACTTTCTCCTATGGTGGTATTGCAAACTATGACACTACCATTACGCTTCCTTAAAGCAAACATTACACTTATATTCCACTGTAAAATATATGTCAGTGTCATTGTAATGTAGGCCAGTGTGCTCTCTTTGGACCAGTGCAGCTCTGGATAAGGGGTGGCAGCTGGAATTTGCTCCTGGAGGTCTCTTTCTCTGTCAGTCAGTCTGTCTCTCTTTATCTTACATGCAGTGTGTGTGTGTGCATGTGCGTGTGCGTGTGTGTGTGCGTGCATTTTGAAAGAGAATGTCCTCCATAGCAGTGACAGCCAGAACAGAATGCCTGTAGGAACACATGCTGAGAGGCAAACAAAAACAGCAACAAAACTGAATAAATAATTAAAACAGAAACATGAATGCACAGTTAAGAGCAGGCTACATTAGATGCAGCATCTAGTGTGGATAAGCTATATAGCTTTAATTAAATGTATTCTTTTACTTATCATATCCTTGTGCATGGGATTCATACAAGAACAGAAGCACCTTTGCAATCCAGCACTAAAGCTGTAATAAATTCTGCTTTTATGAAGTTTAAAGAACCCTGAAAACCTATTTCCTTAATCACCCTCTTCATATAAGTGATGTAGTCCTACATTTTTTAACCTTATTCACTCATTTATGATTCCCAATATAACTCAATAGTTTGCTCTGTGGTTAGCAGTAAATTAAGATTTTTGATACTTAATTGTTGTCAATATATGAGGTTTTTGCTCATGTAGACAGGGACACTGCAAATAGAATCTGATCAAACCACACCCATACATTGCTGATGAAACATATTAGTTAATACAAGTGTTAATACAAATTTAGTAATTTTGTCTTTTGCTTAACTTTAGGTTTGGTCCGTGCTTAGCCACAAATATATAATGCCGGAAAAAATACTTTAAATGTGCTTTTAATGTTGGATTTATGTTATTATTTATTTTATGTTATATTTTTGAAGCTCCAGTTTGGAGCGCTGTTGTATTGGACTGTTATGGTGTCCAGCCCCTGTAGTTTCCACTGTTGCTTTACCCAGTAAAACTATTAAAGCATCCATATTATGCTAGTTTTCAGGTTCATAATTGTATTTTGAGGTTGTACTAGAATACGTTTACATGGTTTCATTTTCGAAAAACACCACATTTTTGTTGTGTGGCTGTGTGTTTAGGTCTCTGTTTTAGCTACAGAGTGAGACATCTCACTTCTATACTATCTTTGTTGGGAGTTGCAAATGCGCAGTAGCTAGGTAAGATCACATCAGCCAGATAACTCTTTCTCCAACTTTTGTCAGTACAAGGCAGGATTAGCTGGTAGACTTCTTCTAAACGAGGGCACACCTGCAAAATATACCTGCAGAACAGGGGCCTGCAAGTAGTTCTTTTGTAGATTATAGTAAACTAGTGTGTGTTATAGCAGTGTTTTGCCAATAAAGAACGAGCTAGCATGCTAGCGCTAGCATGTTACGGGTTAGCCACCTTGTCTCGGCTAGTGACGTAGAAAGCCGTGCAGATTTTGAACAGCTTACTTGGAGACTGAAGGAAGAGGACATTCAGAAACCTGTATCTCACTCAAAACAGCATTAATAGTTTTTTTCCAAGTTTAGTAGTTTTGTATGCTTGTGGAAGCACCAGAGACACAAAATAACACCCCAAATCCCAGAATTTTCTTTCATAATATGGGCACTTTAAGCAATAGAACAGTTTGAGCTCATTGGAGCTTCATTAACAGACTCACTGTCACATGTCCACAGCTCGGTGGCAGTTTTGGCAGTTGCATAGATTTATTTTTTTTTTCTTCTTTTTTTCTTAAACTTGACTTCCGTCTCTTTTCTCTTTTATTCCATTGACCCTGCCAATAACATCCAAGGCCTCGTGGTTGCTATGGTTCCCCTGGATTCCATTGCTATAGTGATTGGCTGTTGAGGAAATTGTCATAGACATAGTGATGTGTGAATAGGGAGCTAACTGTGACCCTGACAGAATGTACTGTATTCATATTTACTTTGAGGACCTTGGTTAGACAGCCACTCCAAATAAAACTCAATGGGACTATTCACTGGTTTGTATGTACTGAATTCAGGCTGTGGAAGATAGACCAGAGTGATATGATAAAGGACATATTAATAATTTATACTGTTTCACAAATCACACAAATCAGAGCTGTAGTGTTTCAATTTGAGGGAACATGTTTAACAACTTAATGAAGTAATGCATCTTTCCTAAAGGGAAAATCCATCATAAACAACTATGATATGTTCAAATGTACGGTAAAAGCACCAATTTCATGTCTGTGTTTATTGTATCTGTATGTTGGAAGAGTGTTATTTTGGCAGTTCTGGAACAACAATAGGAAAAAAAAAACATTTTAAAATGCAAGAAAATGTAGGATTTTTGTGTTTCAAATTGTGACTATATTTTTTATAGACGGTAGGCTAAAGAGAAAAACAAAGACGTTAATGCTGCAACATACCTAAACTACGCAAATGTGTTTAACTTAATTGGAATGAATTATGTGTTAGTTAACACTGATTTGACCTTGATTTTGTGAAAAGTGATTGGCCTAACTACCAGTGTTGTAGTCAAGTCACCAACTGTTGATTCTGAGTCAAGTCTCGAGTCGCCAGTGTTCTAGTTGGTGTCCAAGTCCGAGTCACCAAAGAAGAGTCCAAATATAGTCACCATTACCTGAGTTTGAGTCAGCGTCGACTCCAGAGAATAGCGTTCAGGACACCTGTTGGTTTCTAGCTTGACAGTCAAATATCTGACCTTGAGTTGTGTTATTGCAAGGACTGTCCTTAATACCATTTGTTTTGGCTTTGGAAATTTCGGACTAATCAACTGCGAATATTTAAATTAATTTTCCGGGTGCCATGCCAGAGTCTCTATACATGGAGAGTACCAATGTTAATCACTGTGCTGCTGGCGAATAAAGGGGTGTCCTTTTGGGAGGAAAAAAACACCAAAAAAAACCTTGGTTTTCCAAATGTTACGATATTATTATGACAATATATGAATGTGCAGGATATGTATAGTTATTTAGAAAAAATGAGGGCAGGAGGGAAACTAACGAATGTCATGTTATTCAATTATTCAAATTAGCAGCTAGTTTTCACTTCTGTTGGCCACCAGTGTACTGTGAACCTTACCCCGGCGCTGGAGTTTGCTCTGGCTGAAATTAAGTTACAAATGTACCGCTGTACTGAAGGTCCATCTCCAGAGCTGGTATCAACTCTCTTTACAGTCGAGTTGTCTCAGCGGAGGGGAGAGACAGAGGAAGACAGGGAGAAGGAGCATTGCCGTACTAGATAGTTTCTTTGGGCTATAGCTGTGAGATAGCCACACACCCTTCATTTGAATCTAAGAAATGGAAATAAATATACTATAGATGGAAACAAATAAATGTGACATGTAAAATTAAATTCCCTAAAATAAATACAAGTGAATGTGATTTATTTATTGTTTGAACTACCTTACATATTATATATTTATTGCCTAATATATTTATTTCAGGATGTATTCATTTATTTAACAATGAATACAATTGCATTCCAAAGGAAACATAGCAGTAACAATGAAGGAACAATTCCATTTTACCTTCAATGGTGTGGGCTATGGTGGTTCTAGTTTTCAGGCTTCCGTTATTCTACAGTACTCAACCCCCGCCTCCCCCTTTAATGTAAATGTAATGTAAATGGACTGTTCTTATATACCGCTTTTCTAGTCTACAACTACTCAAAGTGCTTTTACATAGCACAGGAACCATTCACATGCATTCATGCACTGTGGCCGAGGCTGCCGTACAAGGTTCCACCTGCTCATCAGATTAACACTCACACACATCTACACTCCAGTGAAGTCAGGGATCAGTGTCTTGCCCAAGGACACTTTGACATGGGACTCGAACACCAACCTTCTGATTGGCAGGCGACCACTCTACCACTTTTGCAATGATCAAAATGTCAACAGCACAGTAGCAGTCTTGTCTTGTCCTCTGCTCTTGTCATTTTTGTGTGAAGTTTTCATGCTGTCACCGTGTTTGTGTTTTCTTTGAGTGCTTTAGTTTTCTTTCACAGTCCAAACACAAGCTGACCATGTGAGCGTAGGTGTGAATGTGATTGATTATGTGTTTGTGTGTGTGAGTTAGCCCTTTGGCTGGCAAACTCTTAAAGCTGTTTCAATGCCACCAACCCATGAATGCTGGGAAAAGCTCAGCACCCACCCCAAATAGTAATGCATGGAAGAAGTAGGGGTTTACTTAGCATACATGCCAAACACATTGGTCAGTTTCTCATCCTCTATAAAAATTTGACAATTGGTTGAAAATGCTTTCCAATTCCCTAACACATCCTCATACCTAAATGACAGAAGAGATTAATTGCCAATTACTCCCAAAACAACACATATGCCCGTTGTATTTACTGCCCAATGGTGGCCGTTTTAAACGTGACCATAACATATGACCACGCTGGCATTTGCAGTTTTAAACACGTAGTTAACAGAACTAGTTAAGTTTAGGCAACACAAATACTTTGGTTTAGGAAGTAATTAGGGATTGGCTTTAATGAGTTTCGTAAAACTAGTAAAATGAGGAAGGAACTGAGTCGTGGATGTCACGGCATCTCAGACTAAGATCCATAAAAGTTGGTTAATTATAAAATGTGACTGTTGACTTTTGGTTTCACATGGGACACAAAACCAGGTCTCCTGAGTGAAAGTCCTGTGTTTGTTTGGCTAACAAGCACTGAAAATACTGTGTCTGTACTGCATGGTACATGAACAGATCTGGTGAGCCCAAAAGACAGCCAGGTGGTATTTTCAGTATTCTTTGGGATACAGGCTGCAGTTTGGCATGCATAGGAATTGTTGAGGGCAGCTCAGGTGAGTATACATATTCCTAGTATTGAACAATCTCATCAGCAAGCACCAATAGCTACAGTAAGTCTCAGGGAGAAAAATATAGTATAGTCAGTCACCAACTGCACTGTAAAAGCAATCAGCTAGCTTCTATCTTCTAGTTTCTATCTAGTCTGCAAAGTGATGTTGGCAGTGCTCTTTTCCCCAGTTCGACCCACCATCAAATTGGGTCAAAGGCTACAGATGACCCGGGACCAAGGCCAATTGAGGCCCGTGCAAAGGTCGATGTTGCTGGACTGGGTGTAGATGAGGGGCCCAATTTGGAATATTTTCTCCTCCTGTTCCTAATGGAGGGCCTGTCCCCGGTGAATGTTCGTTTGGTGGCGCAGAACAAGATGTGTGTTCATGTTTGTTAGATAGGTAAGGAAACTTTAGCGTGAAAGCTAATAGGGGTTGATCAAAATTGGTGGCTCGTTGTGTAGCAGGCTGCCGTGTTTTTAGTCAGTGATCCTCCGCTCTGCCTAAAGTAGGATAGAACCCTGATGTTACTGCTTTATGCAAATATTTCAGTTTCTATTTGGAAACAAGTTTTACATCTACATGGACAGAGATATAGCAGTGTTTTTGACAAATGAATGCAAAGATAGCAGGCCCAATCATAAAACCAAAAAATATAAAATATAAATGTTTCAGTTTTTGTTTTCTGTTTCTTAAAAGCAGAATGGAGCATGAGAGCAGTTTTATAAGAAAATAACCACATCTAGGCTTTGTTGAGGCTATGTTTTGTTGCTTTCAGTGGCTTTGTTGAGATAATTTCACATCTCTGAACTTCTACAAACTATTTCATTAAACTAGCTAGCCAAATACTCACCCATCATGCTACAGAGCATTTCTATTGTTACTCTGACAACTGTTGAAATGGATGTACTGCATATACAATGTGTCAATGGTATAAATGGCTTGATGTTTAAAAAATGATGCAATGTGCTGCAGCTAGGCCACTGTTTGTGTTTTTTGTGTGTTTGTGTGCATGGGCACAGTTCAGTGTCATCTATTTTCACTCACTGCCACAATATCTTCAGATTAACAATCCTGACAGTAAACATGTTGTCTATCAGCATTGCACAGTACATACGTTTGTATGTGTTGGCATGCGTATGTTCTGTCAGCCAATAAAGACACTCAACACACACCGTGTGTTAGGGAATGAAAGCACTATAAAAAGCAATTATGCACATTGTTTACAAACAAAAAATGCAAGGTTACAAGTCTTAGGGCAGGTTTTAAATGTATGCAAGAAAATATGGTGTTCTTAGGAGAGGTATTTATCTTAATACACAGAGGATTACCCTCCAAATCACTCTCACGAATTTAAACTATTGGCTTGGAAATAAACTGCTGGTAAACATAGGGGGCATAAATGTGATTTTATTCCAGCACTAATTCTGTTGTGTTTGAATTATGCAGACCATTAGCACCAGTAAATGTGCTCCAGGCCTCTGTGTGTGTGTGTGTGTGTGTGTGTGTGTGTGTGTGTGTGTGTGTGTGTGTGTGTGTGTGTGTGTGGGGGATGTTTAGAGATGACTAAATTGGAAACAAGAGTGTTCAATGGCGTGTCAATGATATTAATAGAATGATGAGAAGATGCAGTTGTTTTGCCTTCTGCCTGTGCTGCACATTCACTACCTTATCACTTCCAAACAGTCTTGTTCAGCTCTGTCAACTCAAATGAGCTAATTGCCTTAGTATTTAACTCTTTCATATTTTCATTTTGGCTCCCTCTCTCTTTTTCTTTTGCTCTTCTTCTACCCACACCCAACAGCCACTGACTCTCTCTCTCCCCCTGTTCCTTTCTCTCCCTCTGTCTCACAGTTTCTAAATGACTTTCTTTAATTTGGATTCTAAGAATTGCACCTTGTTCTAATTGCCTATGCTGCTGAGTCATACCCTTTCCTTCAAGCTGTTTTCTTCTTCTTTAACTCCCTCTCAGCGTCACTCACCTCCTTAAAATCCATTCTCTATCCTTGTCTGTCATTTGTTGATCATCAACTATATAATTGTTTTTTTTTCTTTTTGTCTTCTTGCCTCTTGCCTCTCTCTCTTGCTGAATCTCTTCCTTGGCCTCTCAGCGAGTGAGGAAGGATTATAACGTGACAAAGAGCCATGGTGCAGCAGAGGGGGATTTGGGGATGCCAGGCTCCTCGTCATCTCAGGACTCACTCACATGCCTCTGTGCTCCATTATTGTCACACTGACGCATCTGTCTAACACACAGCAGGGAGAGAGTCACAATTAAGGAAGAAATTATGTGTGTGAGTGTGTGTGCGTGCGTGCGTGCGTGTGCGCTTGTGCATGTGTGTGTGTGTGTGTGTGTGTGTGTGTGTGGCACTGGTTTATTTGACCAAACAGTCTTTTAAGTTTTTTTGAAAGTCCATATAGGAAACTTTGCAAAATGGAATGGAATTTTCCATTGCATATCACCTGGATATTTAATGGCATCAGTTCCTGATCACGCTTTCCTTTACTGATGCCACATATGCACACTTGCATGTGTGTGTGTATGTGTGTGTGTTTGTCTGTATATTTACTTCCATGCTTAATCTGTGATCATCAATCTTGAATCAATACGGAGAGATGGGCTAAAAATAAGAGACAGAGACAGACAGAGGCCTCTGAGGAACAACAGGAAGCGACACATTTATTAATTTGCCATCAAGTTATGAGTAGCTTTCAATCAGTCCCTGCCTGTTGCACACAGGGTTCATTATTTTTATTTTAATTGAAAACAATAGAAATGATTAGTGTTTCCCTTAAATATCAAATTGTCTGTGAAAATTAGATTTAAAGAATGACATACACGACCATTTGCAATGCACCCACTGTGGTTTAATGGAAGGTCTCTGGTGCATAATCAGCTGCTCATTTCCATTTTCTTCTTCACTTTCTATTACTGGAGGGTTTTCTGAGCTGTCCTTGTCGCAAGAGCACATTCTGTACGGTAAAATGGTCGGCTTGTCTTGCAACACGATGTGAAGACATAAAAACAAAATAGATCACCACAGGCGTTAAAGTATAGCTTCAAGATACTGTGACACCTTATTCAAATACCTCATTTCTTAACCATTATGTGTAATATGTCACACAGTTTATTCGAAAATCACATACACATAGACTCCTGAGAGGATTGATACCTACTGTACATGGACAATCCTGAAGGTGACTAAGCAAGATCAAATTACTAGGTCATATTTATTTGGAGACCAGTCCTTTTACAAGGCAAAGTAAAGGCCTGCAGACACCTAACCTCCGAGTGGTAGGAGTTCATGAGTTCACAAGTGTAAAAACCCAAAGAGACCTTTGGCTGGTTTCACATCGATAGACTCTATGGCTTTGATCAAACTAATAGTCTAGTCTTGTTCTTCACTATCCTAATTAGGAGATGCCACAAAATCTGGGTAAATTAAGATTTTTTTTAAACTAAAAAACATGCCTGACTTGATACTGTAACCACATCAAACCACTCAGCTCCCTTCACTCCAGCAGAAAAGGTTTGGAAGAATTCAACAAATAGTATAACTTACTGGGAAAATTTGGTAGCTGTAGCAGAGGTTTCTAAATTTGCAAAGGTACATTTCCTTAGTCAAACAAAAATGACTGAACGAAGATTACTGAGTTCTCTAAAAACACTTGTCTCTCTCGCTGATGAATGAATGCTCAGTTGTACAGAAAATCTTGCAAAAGGGGAGGTGGTAGTCCAATGGTCGTAGCAGTGGAGGTAGGCGAGGGGGGCATGAAGTATACGGCTGGTGGTGTAGCAGGTAGCGTAGGTGACGCTGACTCCAAACAACTGTGCACAAAGGAAAAAAAGGGTGTTAACACAGGGTATCTACAGCAACAAAAGGTTTCACTAGAACTTCTAGGTGTTTTGGCCGAGAGTACAACGTGGCTGCCTGGATCTCAGGAGTACTTGTGTTGGGGCTTGATCAGGAGATTGTTTGCAGCTGTGCTGGGGAGCCAAGTGCCCTGGAGAAAAACACACACACACACACACACACACACACACACACACACACACACACACACACACAGACACAGACACAGACACAGACACAGACAGAACACCAAAAAGGAAACACTAAGACATGAGTCACGGCTCACCCTTGACAACAATGCAAACTGGCCACAAGGAAGGAGCTGGACAAAATGGGCAAATGGCTGATTGCCCCTCCATTGTACATCACCTACCTCATTTTTGTGGATTTCCTCAGGTTTCCCTTTGTCTGTATCGCTCTGTTGCACTGAACTATACAGAAGTGTGACTTGTTTTGGCTTCACTATTTGAATTGGAATTTGTAATAATTAATCTGAAATCATGTCATGTGTCACTATATACACACTGCCATAATCCTAAACCTGTGTAGCTGAGCTGGAGACTTTAGCAGTGAGTCATACAGCATGCCACAGAGGCTAACTGTGTTGCTCATGCTCTCATGGTTGATCTGGTCAGCTTTCTCTTGGGAGATGCTAGCTTTGGCCTGTTAGAATTAGACTTGAAATCAGGCCAATGGCATCACTACAGAGTTATAAAATTATACTGTATACACAGCAGTCTGTGTTATCATTATATACTGTAAATGGGCTTGAGAAATGTTCACCAGAACAACAGCTGTCTGGGTGGGCGGACAGAGATGCGTCTTGTCATCTCCGTGGTAGTATTGCTTAGGTGGTGATGGTATACTTGTAATGAACAAATATGTGTGTGTGTGTGTGTGTGTGTGTGTGTGTGTGTGTGTGTGTGTGCGCAATGTGTATACCTGTGTACATCTGTAGGCAGGTCGTTGTGTTCCAAAATGGAGAACATAGTTTTATGAGAGGCTCATCTTAATTTTGTTTATGATATACATAATTTTCCAGCAGTAATGTTTGATATAAATGATGGTTTGACTCTCAAACTTTGTAACCGAGCAAACAACCTCATTAGATAAGCATTAGCCTAATAGATGTAAACACAATCTATCAGGAAGATGTGTACTGATGTATTGAGCCAACACACACACACACACACACACACACACACACACACACACACACACACACACACACACACGGAGTCACCCCCACTTTGTTTAGCTGTATGAGTCTTTGCTCAGACACTGCACGAATCCCACGCCAACGCAGTCTTGAAAATAACTTTCTAACAAACGTGTGTGTGTTTGGGGAGAAGAGGGGGTGAAGTGGGTGGTTGGGTTTGGGAAGCTTTCTTATAAGAAGGTTAGGTCTCCCAGTGGCATCAATCCTGCTACAAACTGCTTTGATCAGTTTGTAGTCTCAATCCAATTTAAGAGTTCGCCCCAAGCAAGAGTGTGTATGTGTGTAATTTTGTTTAGAAACTGTAAACTGGTGTTGGGCCCATGGCTGCAGCTGGGCAGAGACTGCAGGCCAGCACTGAATAATGTACATTATACTACTACACACACGCACACACACGCAAACTCATTCAGTCTTTGCTGTGGGGAATGAAGCGTCTTTTAGATTCCAAGTTGTTGCTTGCCACATTCAGGAAATAAGGACCAGCTCATAAAACATAGCCAGCCCTTTTTTTTACCCTGCTTGTCTGTCTGTCTGCCTGTCTGTTTGTCTGCCTGTCTGTCTGTCTGTCTGTCAAATACACAGGCACACACAACATCCATACAGCTTAAATCCATCCATCATCCATATAGTTTTAATTGCCCTGTTGCTGAAATGTGCTATCCAAATGAAGCTGCCTTGCCTTTCCTTGCCTTAACACACAATTTGCCCACTTATTCTGAACAAGTTACTATGTTCAATATTTATTGTTCTAAGACTGTAGCTGTTAAGATTAGCATTTTACCCCTCCTAAAAACACAGTATGAAATATTCAGCTTCTGCGAAGAAGAGTCATGGGAGCCCTGGGATTGTTTATTCATGTAGCACCCTGGGAGAGCTCGCAAGAGAACGTTGGAGGGAACACTTTACAGTGCACAGAGCTCATCAGCTAAATATATTACTCTGTTCCTGAAGGCAATGCTGCTCACTTTGGACTCCTACAGAGTGAACACTGCTGATCAGCAGGACACACACACACACACACACACACACACACACACACACACACACACACACACACACACACACACACACACACACTCTTTTTGTAAACAATGAGGTTTACACTCTGACTGACAGGCGACTCAGCCTCTCTGCATCCTCTCTTCCTGTCTTCTGTCTATCCTCTCTCATTTTCTGAGCTTCCCTCTGCTCTCATTCTGCCCGTCAGCATTATAAAGCCCAATACAATACACACACACACACACACACACACACACACACAGGCCTAAAGAGAGGAGACATTAGGAGGAGAGCAGAGGAGAGGAGGCCTTGAGTCTTAGCTGACACCAAGTCTCTAAACCACTGTAACTGAAAAATGTTTTTTTTTTTATTATCTGCTTCATAAAAGGAAACATGTATGTAATGCTAACAGGACAGATGAAGACTCTCTTTGCAATTAATTCTTTAGACAGGAGATTCCAAGTGTTTGACAAAAGTTAAATATAAAACCGACAAACAACTTGTGGAGATGTGGTGAAAAGCAATATAGAGTGAAATAAGCCCATGATTTACATTTTAGCCACATTAGATGTGTCCCACATTGCAATAAACCAGTGGTTAGAACCACTGCATACACAATTTTGTTTTGAATAGTACTTTTCCCCACAGAGATAAACGATTGGAATGCATCACGTTCAACTGAGCTATGAAATTAACCAGGAAACCTGAGAAAATGCTAAGAAGGACATTTAGATACCTCAGGACTGCACATGATTATAACATTTTCACACATCAGGCTGTTTATAGATTATGTAATCTAAAATAACTCTCTGAAACCATGACTGCTATCAATATCTGTTAGAAAAGATGGGTGGTTTTTTTGTACAGGGACTGAGACAAATAAGCTTTGTGTGTATGCAGTCTGACCAGTCAGACAACAATAAATGGTCCAACGCCTGCGAGGCCAGTTCAGGCAGACAACTGGAATTGCTATGCTTCACACACAGGTACATGACTGGCAAGATAACGCATTCATTCCCAGCTCACTCTTTTAATCCGCATGCCTATGCCTTATTTAGTTGTGTTCTTCACACAATTTAATTGTGATGCCATGTGTCACGAAGCTTTTTGCTGTAAGCACCGTTCAGCAACAACACACTTAGCATAAAAATGAGCTTACTAGCAAATTAACCAGCAGTTAGGAAATAGATTGTGTAGCCTATATTTTTTACAATGCAAAACATTTTTTTCAATTAATTTTTAATATTTGTTTTAATGTCATTGTTTTGAATTGTTTAACTGATAATAATTTATCAGTCAAAATTCCTTTTGTCGGTAAATGGTTAAACGGTTCATCATTAACATTTCTAACTTCTTCTGCTTCTATGCTACTGTTGGTCATAATGCATGGTACTCACGTTCACTAATAACTCCTCTATCCCAGCATCCACCCGTACCCTCTGGTTGTCCCCAGTTTCCACTGTCCTGAGCGCTATACATTTTTAATTCACATGTTGCATTACAGGGTGTAAAGCAGTACAAGATGAGTTTGATAGATGTGAGGGTGAATATGTTTGTGTGCTGTGAGTGTGACTGTCTAAAATGTAAGATCAATATGCTCAGGGCTTTGTGCTGCATGCTTTTTATACAATCCTTGAATGTAAAAATATAAAACTACATGAATTCATAAATCTGAACAACTGTTGCTTCTAAGAATGTATAGAATAAATACCCTTTCTGCACATTTGGTAAATGCATTGAATGTGTTAGCTGTTAATCAGAGCAACAAGACAAAATTACAGATAGGCCAACATCAACATTTCTATGTATATCACATCACTTTGGTCCAGACTGAAATCCACAATTAGTAAATAGACATTTCAACGATTCATTGTCCCCAGAGGAGGAACCAACATGAGATTGACATTTTGTGGTTTTGAGTAAACTGTCTTGACAGCTATATGATGGACTGCCATTCAATTTGGGACTCAAATCAATGCACTGGAAGAACTTTGGTGATTCCCTTACATCATACATACCTGTTCTGTTATTTTTACTCTATTCATGTCTTTTAAATTGTGTTGTTTGTTGACTGCTGTTTGCTGTTTTTCCTCATCATTGTCCCTTTATTTTCAAATTACTTCCTGTTGCGCCATCGCTAGGTCAAAATGTAATTTTTCCCATGCATGTTTTTTTTGGACCAAATGCCTGCAAAACTAAAGTCATTTCTATTAACCCCACAGCTTGGTATTTAGCAAATATTAGCATTATACATGCTAAACTAAGATGGTGAGCACGGTAAATGTTATACGTGTTAAATGTCAGAATGCTAACATTATCATTGTGATCACGTTAACGTGCTTCAGTTTTACATTTCTACATATTACGAATCAGTGATTGTGTCACCTGCAGCCATTGGACTAGTTGCTCACCTTTTACAGTAATTTAAGCCTTATCTGGCGGTGCTAGTGGAGCTGAGTATCCGGGTTACCATGGTTACACATCTCCAACCAGCAAGGAGGCGTAACAATTACAGCTCAGTACTTCTGAAAAGATACAAATTAGTCTTTATTATCGGAAAAGTATGTTGAACAATAGTATACATCTGGATAGATGTAGTGCATATTATTCAATTTCGGATGCAGCCAAAAGTTCCACACTCCAGCTTTAAGTAGATTGTCCTGTTGTCATGTGTAAGACAATTTTGATATGTGGATATTCTGTGAGTGTTGCTGATTAGAATCTATTGGAGGTTTCGAGAAATGTGATCAGAAAGCAGCTTCCATCACAGCAAAGCAAGTAACTCATTATTGTTCTTGTGTGTTGCTCATTTTTTTCCAGGCTAAATATATTATTCTCTAGTATATTTGTCAGGTTTTGTCCGGCTTAGCTCTTGTGTAATAGCACATTTTCTGCTCCAGCTACACACTGAACAGCGAACATAAAGTGTTATTTGAGGAGTTCCTCTCACTCTGATATCCAAGTGACTTGTTGATGTTAACCAGCAAACAGCTCCAGCCACAGCGAAAACCTCCCACACAGCAACTAAAGCTGGTGAGTGTGTGTTTTATTTCTTCAGGTGAGAGAGAGAGAGAGAGAGAGAGAGAGAGAGAAAGGGGGGGGAGACTGATGCAGAGTTTGGAGAACTGTGTGTGTATCGTGATGAGTGCTGCTGTGTATGCTGTCACTCCAAGTTCAGGCTTGTGCTGCTGTTTTTCTGCTGCACTGCAGAGGCCTGCACTGCCTCTTGCTCACAACTTTAGACTGGTTTCCCCGGCAACCAGGGTGTCTGCACATGGAGAGCAACCAACTTCCCCAGATGAGAGCTTTTGTCAGTACAGTCACGATCACTAGAGAAGAGAGAGAGAGAGTGGGAGAGAGAGGGGAGAGCACAAAGTAACTCTTAGCCATTTATCACTTACATATCTTGGGAAGGCATGAATTGCCATTTGTCCAACCAAGTGGCCAAAACTTCCAAAGTTATAGTAGTATAGTCTTTCTATATCGTTCTCACACACACACACACACACACACACACACACACACACACACATACACACACACACACACACACACACACACACACACACACACACACACACACACACACACACAGACATAGGCAATTCATGGCAAAACATTGTTTTAAAATCATGTGACCCTGCAAATTTGACACATATCTTATGTTTTGTCATATTTCTGCAAAGCTTTTTTTACTGTTCCAAGTCCACCTGTTATTATGTGACTACCAGAGTCATTGCTTTTTGCCCCATTTTTTCCTGGAACTTTAATTTACTACGTTTTGTTTTAAACTAGACATTTTCTATCCTTTTGTCCTTTTTGTGGATTTATGAAATACCTGATGGTAAGGTCAGCTCACAACTTGTTGTGCCTCCTGCTTTTTCAATCCAACTGCCTGGTCAGAACAACTTCAGGAAAACAGTTCTAACAATCTTGACCAAGCTTTGTGCCTGATCCTTTTATCTGTGCCAGTGAGTGTATGTCGGCTGTTTGGTAGGAAACTGCCAATTATTATTTTTGTTTATCAAAGGGCAGGGAATGTTGTTCCAGATTTTTCTGTCTTATTGTTGTTCACATGAATTGTTATAATTTTGCAGTCTGATGAAAAAATCTGATATATATAAGCTGACTGCTGAATGTTGTTTTGAGTGAAAAAATACAGAAGAAAACATATTTTCCAGAGATCTAAAAATACACTAGTTAGATAAAAAAAAAAAATCTTCTCATGTGTACTTCCGCTACATTTCGCTTGTTTGACTGTGTTCTCCATTTGGATCTGTGAAGTGAAGATTACCTCTACAGTATGCTGCCCAAGGGAAAAACCTGTGCCTGTATTTCAAAAAAAGTCCATAGGGTACTTTCCTCTCCCAATTTACCTCCCCCATTCCTCTCTCTCCCTTTTGCTCTCCTTGACTTAAAGGAACACGCCGACTTATTGAGACTTTAGCTTATTCACCATATCCCCCAGCGGTCGATACATACCCTTCTCATATCCGTGTGTGTTGTAACTCTGTCTGACGCACACACCGCTAGTCTAGCTTGCCACAGATCCTGGAGGTAAGCGGCCCCAACTAGCCTACTGCTCCCAATAAGTGCTCCCAATATAGTTCCCAGTATGAATATGGTTAGAAGATGCTCTGTCTCATGTGACCATGTTATTTGTACATGCTGTGATTAAAGTCTCAGTAGGTCGCCGTGTTCCTTTAAGTGTGATGTATACTTCTGCGTAAGATATACGCCGTGGCTACGTACATAGGTTCATGGAGACACGGACCTACACCGGACCCTACGTCGTAGCCTGACGTGCACCTCTTGAAAAATGTAACAAAACATTGTATGTTGTGTCTTGGCAGCGTTGCATTTCCTCCTACTCATTTCCTGGTTCTCCTTCTCCATAAACAACGTTAAATCAAGGAGAGGGTTAACTTTTCCTGCTCCAGATTTCCCACTCTGTGGTCAGAAAGCACAGGGGAGACACTTTGTTTCTCTCACTATGGCTCTAGAGTCGCTACTTGCTCCGAAGCTAATCACCATCACTCTATCACTTCTCCCTCGCTCTACCACATGCACCCCACACACACATGCAGGCTCAACACACACACCAACGCAAGTGTATACCAAGTATAAACTTCAGGCCACTTATGTAGGCTACGGTGAAAGCTTTGCAAGGAGTCTCCGCAGAACCATAAATCATGCTTTACTCCCCTGTTTGTTACCCTACTGCTGTATTCGTCTAACATATGACTCACTAGACTCTAAGGCTCAGCTGCAATTTTGCTTTTCTGTTTCATTCAAAACATTTTTGCTCTATCTTTCCCACCACCAACTCTCACTATCTATTTCTCAATTGTGTTTTGTGGCCCCAGCTGACCTTGCCTCTTTTGCATAATAATGAGTTTTCCCCCATACACATTGGTCATTTCAGATCCTATTCAGTGATCGCTTGATGAACACAGTGCAGCTTGCTGGGTCTTTATTATAGTTGTAATATGATTATTATCATAACACTGTGGCAACAAGGGGCTGATGGCTGTGTTTGTATTCATATTATACTTGGTCATTTGGTGGCCTAATAGCACATACATGTTTGTAGGCTAGTCATTACTGCCACTCACACTCATAACTCTTCATTACTGCTAACAAGGACGTGACAACCCGAAACAGACACACATGCACACCTCCAACAAGAGAGGGCTGTTTTTGTCATTGGGCTGTGGACTGTGTGTGTGTGTTTGTGTGTGTGTGTGTGTGTGTATGTTTTACCGGGACAACTCTTCCATCTCAGAGCAGCTTCGCTGTTGTGATGTTCTGTCTGAACCGTTAACTCCAAAATGTTTCTCGTGCCCTAGGCCATTGGTTTTGTCACGTCAAACACAACAAGGTTAAACGTTGTCTTACGTAACTGTATAAATCTTGATATATCCAAAGTGTCCTCTGTTCTCTGATCTATAAATGCAACCATAGCCACATTGTCTTCCTGAGCCCAGATAGGCACTATCTTGAATTGTGACACAGAAACAGAGGCAAGTGGACATGATCAGGCAGACGCACAAGTAGATAAAGATCACCTCTCTAACATGACCTCTGCCAATGACACACAAACACACACACACACACACACACACACACACACACACACGGACGGACGGATGCTCATTGTCTCAAATAAACATTTCCACACAAACAAACACTAAAAGCAATAAACGGTGTTTACAGCCATATCAGGTCAATAGGCTTTTGAGTTTGTGCACATACACACACTCAGAAGAGCAGATGGAGTGAAGGACATATAGATTCAGCCTCAAACCAGGTTTCCAGGTACAGACCAGCCTAAAGTGTAGTCACTTTCATCCTGGTGGCTTCTCAGAGTGTACTTTAAAAATCTCTGGCTCCATGCAGCAATTTAAATCATTGGTGTAGACATGGTTAACATTCTCAATATCTCTAGACATTTTGTAGCTATTACTTGTTAAAGAATTATCTATTTGATCATAAATAACAGACACTCTTTGTTATGTGTTTCCACTATTCACAAAAGAAAAGAAAGGTACAAAAAGATTGGATGATTCTGAGAATGCAAGTCATTTAGAGGGTTCTTTAATCTGAAGCACCTTACAGTAAAATAAGATCTATTTTTGGGTGGCTCCACAGGCAAATCACTTTGTTTTCAAGTGTTGGTGCCATGTTCGTGTTCTGCATAGGCTCACAAATGTTCTTTTTGATAAAAGATGTCACTTATATTTGTCTTTGTTAGTCTTACTTTGCCAGACCTTCCTCCACAGCGCTGCGGAGGAGGGTCTGGCTTGTCCACACAGCATTCCAGGATGCAAGAAAAACATACTCAGGTTTTTGGGCATTTCTTCAAACCAATCACAATTGTCAGTGGCAGCTCTAAACACCGGGCTGGAACTTGTTTTGGTAGAACATGTGTACGTTCAAAAGTTTTTTTATTCGTGCAACAGAACACTCAGATAGTCTAGCTAACTGTCTGAATACCCTGCAGAGATCTAAGGAGCAGTTAACAATAGTCCTCATAAATTTACGGTTTAAAGTGCCCATATTATGAAAAAAATCACTTCTTTTGGGATTTAGGGTGTTATTTTGTGTCTCTGGTACTTCCCCACGCATACAAACTTGAAAAAAAAACTATCGATGCAGTTTTGAGTGAGATACAGGTTTCTGAATCTCCTCTGTCTTCATGTCTCTGGGTGAGCTGTTCAAAATCTGCACGGCTTTCTACATCACTAGCGTAGGTGCCTAACAGTAGCACATGCTAGCGCTAGCATGCTAGCTCGTTCTCAATGGCAAAACACTGCTACAACAAACATCTTTTACCCTGGCTGCTGCAAAGGACTCACATACATGGGTTGCACTCTCTACTGAGGGAGCTAGAAGTCACCCCCCCATGCCACTTTAGTCTTTAACTCCACTGCATTTCAGAGGGAAATATTGTACTCTTTTACTCTTTACTACTTGCTCAAAGTACAACCAGGGGCTCTACACATTAATTTGAACATTGAGCTTGGGTTGGGTATCCATCCTCTAATATATTCCCCCAGATAGATGTCCAAGGTAAAACTGACAGAAAGGCGGGACTGTCTGTCTGCTACTTCAGCACCACGGACAGGGCTATGGATTTATTTAATACAGCTTAAACAATTAGTTGATCAATCAATGAGTTGATGAATTGGCAACTATTTCAATTCACATTAAGAGCTTTTCCTTTTTAATAATTGTAATTCATGTTTAATAATTTGGACAAAATAAGCATTGTGAAGGTGTCCCTTGTGACAGCATTTCTCACTATTTTCAGAATTTTTACAAACCAAACAATCAATTAATCAAGAAAATAATTAGCAGATTAATTCAGTTATGAATTAAGCTGTTATGGTAGGAACAAAATTACTCAAACACAATGGTTAACCAAACAAAAGGATTTATTAGATAGGAAAAGGGGAAGTGGGGAGGCAGACGCCTCTTGCAGAGGGCAAGAGGCTGGGAAGTCTCGGGGAGTGAGGACGTTCTGGGAAGCGGGGAGCCGAGGAGAAGACACGGGAGAGGAAGCGTGGAGACTGAGAGGGGAAGCCAGCTGACCGGAGACAGAAGTGAGAGTGGAGGTGATGACTGTGGGGAGAGAAACAAAAGAGGTAAGTAACTAGAAACACAGGGATTTAAATGTTCAAAAAGAGCAAGAGGCTTGTAGCAAGTTTCACCAAGGTGAAACCGGGCTTGATGTACTGTTATTGATTGGAGATGGCAGGCAGGTGTGGGCGGCGGGAGCAGGTGATTTTGGATGGAACTCGTGTGCATTGTCAGCTGGCTTCAGCAGGAGGGGGAGTGAGAGACAAAAGAAAACAGCAGGGAAAAAACAGGGCAGGCCGATATCAAACTCAGAAAAATAGAAAACCAAACAAAAACTCACGGCCAGCCGGACCCCGACCATAACATACCCTGTATAAAATTGTTAAAAATAAGCTCCACCTTAATCAGTTACAAAAGTAAATTACTGCTTTTACTGTAATGCATGTGTAATACTAATCTAATGATATAATACATAATAGTATAAAAGTCACAAGGGCACTATTGCTGCATTGAGTAGTTTTACTTTCAATACTTAGCGTGCATTTTCCTTATTATACATGCATACTTTTACTTAAGAAGCATTTAGATGCTTTTATTTAGAAACAGTTTTCACTGCAACACAGCACAAAACATCATGTATCTGTGGTAACCACATCAAAACAAATCAATTCTCACAGCAGCTGACTAACTTGTTCCTCTCTAGTGTTCCCTCTGACATTCGGTGATTTAAATTTTGTGTCAAATGTCAAATCGTGATAGCTCAGCTCTCGCAGTCAGAGCACCATGTTAGGAGGTGGATAAGAGATAAGGGCACTAGTTCTTTTTTTCTGAAAGGATGACTTAACACCATTGCTGCCATGTTTAAGGCTTCCAGAAAGTGGTAACAAGGGCAGGCCGTCTTACAACCAATCATGTCTTGTGTTTAGCTGGTCCTACCAGTTGTCTTGGTCATCATCCTTGCCACCTTCATCACCATCAAGGTGGGCTCCATGGGCTGACTTCATTCAGCTAGATATGGATTGGAAGCCATAGCAGGAGGAAAAACCAAATACAGGATCCTGTGCCTCTTTCTACTCCTCGTTGATAGCATGTGTTTTCGTTGTACTAGTAGGAGGGGGGCATTACCATGGGGTGGATGCCACAGCTGTGCTGAATCCAGCTCCGGCTTATGGCACAGGCAAATGGAGTCCACAATAAAGGAACTAAATATTCCATCCAGAGAGAGCAGGGCATCCACCAAATTCCTCCAGTCTTGACATTTTAGGGCTATTATTTTGGAGTTACTGAAGCTCTTGCTCTTCAAGGACAGCCTTGAATGGGTTAAAAGGCTTATCTTGATCAGCTAGGCATGTACATGCAAGGTCAAGCCTATGTAATCTGTCAGAGTGTGAAGCGTGTGTGATATACAGTAGGACTAAAATGCCTGTTGTTATGGCAGAAACAGTAGAGTGCATTTATTTCTCATAGTCTCATAATAGCATAAAGCCATAAAAGCTAAAGCAGCATACGGAAACAAAAATATTTCATCCTATCCACAAAATCCACATTTATCAAAAACAAAAAGCCACCCTGAGGGGGGGGGTTTCAAAAAGCATTCCCAAGGGGGGGTTTCAAATAGCAGAAATTGCAAAACTATTATTATCATTCATCAATATGCGTGACTGAATCATACCCCTAAAGCTGATTTTCACTTTTTTTGTTAGAGATGCAAATCAGTAGTACCAAGATCCACAGTACGATCAGTAGTACAATTGTTTTTGTAGTTATCTTGCTTTATAATCCTGCTTTGAAAATCACCTTTCAGTGTTACCATTAGTTCACAGCCCTGGCACAAGTTGGACAAAATTCTAACAAATACTCCACTGAACAAGAGACTTTGTAACAGGACTGTAGTTGAAACTTGACATAACATGACAAATCCTTGCAATGTAAATCACGTTTTTTTTTCTCTTTTTCAGCCAAGAGCTTTGAATGACACTGAGCTTTTTCCTTCTAAGTAAGCCAAGAAAATATAGTCACTGATTACCTGTTGTCGACATGGTGTGCTCAGTAGATCAGTTGTTACACTCTAGAAAACTAGCCTTTTGGATAATCTTAGTTTTATAATCGTATAGTTGCTTTGGCTAATTATTTATCTGGAGTCCATTTAGTTTATTGTTTAGTGTCTTGTATCTACATATTTAATTTCACAAAATAGACTAGAATTGTTTGGTTTGAAGGAGTGATTTATTGACCAAGGATAATTGTGGATCCTAAGGCTAGACCATTAGAGAACAATGTTTAGAAATATAAATGTTGACGTTTGTGCAAGTTGATTGAAAATAAAGATCATCAATACCACTGACATTTTCTCATATTTTTGAGTCAATGTCACCACAGTGCCATGGAGGGAATTCAATATTATGTATCAAATGACAAATAGAAATAATTAACAGCAAGCATGCTCTAAATGTTTGTGATGTTCGATAAGAAATATTTCATTTTCTTTGTTGATGTCAGCAAAAACAAAGATAATTCAATTTTATTTCCCTGATCTTTCCATCATATCTGTGTGATTCAATAGAAATGTTCCATTACACAGTGCCGAAGCACAGATAAGAGGTAATTGACAAGAAAGGACTGATACTGTAAAGACTATTGACCCCCAGTTTGTCCCACCACGCCCCACTGGCACAAACACACACCCAGGATCAACCACACTGTTACTAGGCAACTGAACTGCTGTAGCCAACCCAATCACACTGCCCCAGGCACTGACACAGATGATAGTATTTGTGTCCGTGTGCGTGTGTGTGTGTGTGCGTGCGTGCTGATGTATTCTCACCACTGATTTCCTCAAATCGTTTGATTTGAAGAAGTTATTCCATCAGGGACATCAAACATTAAGATTAACAGTAAGTCAGCCTTCCATTAGAACAGCTCTGCTACCTTCTGTGTTACTGAACTTAGTAAAATGTGGTGTTTTTCTTAACTATTGTGTGATGCCTAAAGATATCTAAGTGCACATTCAGTCCAAAAACAGCCCGTGTTAAAACAAAAGGGGCTGAGTTGGTGGGGGTTGCTTCATGTACCAGAAAGCAGAAAGAAGCAAAAAAAGAAGGAAAAAAATACTATGAGTAGAGCTGGCCAATATATCTATATTTTATCGATATTGTGATATGAGACTAGATATCGTCTTAGATTTTGGAAATTGTCATATCGTAATATGGCATTAGTAGTTTCTTTTACTGGTTATAAAGGCTGCATTACAGTGAAGTTGTCATTTTCTGAACTTACAAACTGTTGTAACTGTTCTATTATTTGCTTTTACCCACTTAGTCATGATATCCACATTACTAATGATTTTTTTTTAATCTCATTGTAAATGTATGTGAAAAACACCAATAGTCCATCCATCCATCCATCTTCATCCGCTTATCCGGTATCGGGTCGCGGGGGCAGCAGCTCCAGTAGGGGACCCCAAACTTCCCTTTCCCGAGCCACATCAACCAGCTCCGACTGGGGATCGAGCGTTCCCAGGCCAGGTTGGAGATATAATCTCTCCACCTAGTCCTGGGTCTTCCCGAGGCCTCCTCCCAGCTGGACGTGCCTGGAACACCTCCTAGGGAGGCGCCCTGGAGGCATCCTTACCAGATGCCCGAACCACCTCAACTGGCTCCTTTCGACGCGAAGGAGCAGCGGCTCTACTCCGAGCTCCTCTCGGATGACTGAGCTTCTCACCCTATCTCTAAGGGAGACGCCAGCCACCCTCCTGAGAAACCCATTTCGGCCGCTTGTACCCTGGACCTCGTTCTTTCGGTCATGACCCAGCCTTCATGACCATAGGTGAGGGTAGGAACGAAAATGCCCGTAGATCGAGAGCTTTGCCTTCTGGCTCAGCTCTCTTTGTTACAGTGCGATAAACTAAATGTAATGCACCAGCTGCTCCGATTCTCCGACCAATCTCACGCTCCATGGTCCCCTCACTGCGAACAAGACCCCAAGGTACTTAAACTCCTTCACTTGGGTAAGGACTCACTCCCTACCCGAAGAAAGCACTCCATCGGTTTCCTGCTGAGAACCATGGCCTCAGATTTAGAGGTGCTGATCCTCATCCCAGCCGCTTCACTCGGCTGCGAACCGATCCAGTGAGTGCTGGAGGTCACAGGCCGATGACGCATCAAGACCACATCATCTGCAAAAGCAGCGATGAGATCCTGAGCCCACCGAACTGCAACCTCCCCGCCCTGACTACGCCTCGATATCCTGTCCATAAATATTACAAACAGGATTGGTGACAAAGCGCAGCCTGGCGGAGGCCAACCTCACCTGGAACGAGTCCGACTCTGCCGAGAACCGGACACAGCTCTCGCTTTGGTCATACAGAGATTGGATGGCCCTGAGACCCTCACCCCATACTCCCGCAGCACCTCCCACAATTTCTCCCGGGGACCCGTCATACGCCTTCTCCAGATCCACAAAACACATGTAGACTGGTTGGGCATACTCCCAGGCCCCTCCAAGATCCTTGCGAGTGAAGATCTGATCCGTTGTTCCACGGAGACGGAATCCACATTGTTCCTCTTCAATCCGAGGTTCGACTATCGGCGAACCCTCCTCCAGCACCTTGGAGTAGACTTTACCAGGAGGCTGAAGTGTGATACCCTGTGTAATTGGCACACACCCTCTGGTCCCCTTTTTGAATAGAACCACCACCCCGGTCTGCCACTCCTTAGGCACCGTCCCAGACTTCCACGCAATGTTGAAGAGGCGTGTCAACCAAGACATCCCCTCCACACCCAGAGCTTTCAGCATTTCTGGACGGATCTCATCAATCCCTGGGGCTTTGCCGCTGTGGAGTTGTTTGACTACCTCAGCGACTTCCACCAGGGAAATTGACGACAATCCCCCATCATCCTCTAGCTCTGCCTCTACAGAGCGTGTCGGCTGGATTCAGGAGTTCCTCAAAGTGCTCCTTCCACCGCTCTATTACCTCCCCAGTTGAGGTCAACAACGTCCCATCCTTACTGTATACAGCTTGGATGATTCCTCGCTTCCTCCTAAGGTGGCGAACGGTTTTCCAGAAGCACCTTGGTGCCGACCGAAAGTCCTTCTCCATGTCTTCTCCGAACTTCTCCCACGCTGCTTTGCCTCTGTCACGGCAGAGGCTGCAGCCCACTCGGGCCGTCGGTACCCTGCAACTGCCTCCGAGTCCTCCGGGATAACATATCCCGGAAAGACTCCTTCTTCAGTCGGACGGCTTCCCTGACACCGGTGTCCACCAGGGTGTTCGTGGGTTACCGCCCCTTGAGGCACCTAAGACCCTATGACCACAGCTGCACGCCAGCTTCAGCAATGGAGACTTTGAACATTGTCCACTCAGGTTAAATGCCCCCACCCTCCACAGGGATGCCGAAAAGCTCCGCCGGAGGTGTGTGTTGATCCGTCGGACTGGGGCCTCCTCCAGACGTTCCCAATTCACCCTTTACCCGTTGGGTTTACCAGGTCTGTCAGAGTCTTCCCCACCCCCTGACCCAACTCACCACCAGATGGTGATCAGTTGACAGCTCCGCCTCTCTTCACCGAGTGTCCAAAACATACGGCCTCAGATCAGATGAAACGATTATAAAATCGATCATTGACCTTTGGCCTAGGGTGCTCTGGTACCACGTACACTTATGAGCATCCCTATGTTCGAACATGGTGTTTGTGATGGACAATCCATGACTAGCACAGAAGTCAACAACAGACAACCACTCTGGTTTAGATCAGGGAGGCCGTTCCTCCCAATCACGCCTCTCAAGTATCTCCATCATCACCCACGTGTGCGTTGAATCTAGCAGAACTATGGAGTCCCCACTGAGCCCCAGGACACTCATTCAAGGTCTCCAAGAAGGCCGAATAGTCAACACTACAATATCGTTGCGGTATCGATATCGAGGCATTTGTATACAAATATTGTGATATTGGATTTTCTCCGTATCGCCCAGCCCTAACTATGAGACAAGATTTTACTACTTTGGAACTCTGACAAAAAGTCATGCCAGGTTCAGGTTTTTACTGGGCACCCCACTGGGTCGACAGACTGGCTTCATTGAAATGAATAAGGAAGTTGTGTGTTTTTTTTGGCTGTGGCTTAAGTGGGTATGAATGTAGCCTAAGTAGTTGTGTGTACCACTTCTGAATAATTACATAGCTCTATATTTTTGATTTTAACTTAGCTTTAAAGAGTGGCCAAATATATCCCTCTCTTCCTCTTTCTCTATCTCTTTATCTCCTGCATAACCATTCCCATCTGTGTTTGCTGTTTTTGAAGGTCACGTGCAATTGGGTGTGATATTGTAAAAATACATTACACTTTTCTAGAGAATGCACTTCTTTATTTTGAGAGTCATAAACAAACAACATGAAAGATCTGAGGCAAATGGTCAACAGGGTGCTGGCTGTAGAAAAGTGGGCCAATGTGAGCACTCCGACACATAAACATAAACTGAGAGAACTGCCCAGTCCCAATCAATATACTGCAAAGACAAAGACACACACACACACACACACACACACACACACACACACAACCAAAGAAAGAGATTCTTGTGAAAAAGTGACCTAAAGGACGAGTAGAAGGCACAGCTGCCTTCAAAACCACATGCAGTCTTTCAGGGACATTACAGGCATGCATCAGAACATGACATAAATGAAGCTGATCTGATCTTTCATATTCACATTTTACTTTTAGCTCCTGTGTATTTTAAAAGAGCTTTGGCAAGAATGCACTGGGCATTTTCTATTAGAAATACGGTGCTCTTAGAGGCTTGGATTAGGTACCAATGTCTGAGCTCTGTTTCTAAAATCTCTTTTCTTAAAATGGATTTTATGAGATTATATCTCTGTATATCTACACTTGACCTTAAAATAACAGATAAGCAATGCAGAAAATGCTATGTTGAGCAGTCAGCCTCTTTACAGTAAGATGCTCAAAGGAGCTGTTCATCTGTTTCAGTGACAGAAGGCATGGTCGGCCTCTGTCCAAACAGAGAGTCACTCTCTATGCGAGGGCATTCCACATGGCTATTAACTGGTTTGTATACTTGTAGGATGTCGCAGGATCCTTCTCAAGGACTTCACTGCTATTTTCTTTTAAAAACTAAATAAGGGCCCATCCAGGTCCAGGTGATAAGACTTGTGACACCTCAGTCCATGTGTTGTTTACACTTTCACAGAGAAGTGCACAATCCTACTGGGGTCTAAAGCGTGATTTATGGTTATGCGGTGGCTCCACACAGAGCTTTTGATGTAGCCTACGTAAGTGGCCTAAAGTTAATACTTGTGCGTTGGTGTGTGCGTCGAACTGGCATGTGTGTGTTTGGTGAGTGTGTGATAGAGTAAGGGAGAAGTGAGAGAGCGAGTAGCAACTCTAGAGTCACAGTGAGAGAAACAAAGTGTCTCCCCTGTGCTTTCTGAACGTGGTGGGAAATCTGTAGCAGGAAAAATTAACCCTCTCCTAGATTTCATGTTGCTCAAGGAGGAGAACCAGGAAATGAGTACGGGGAAATCCAACACTACCAAGCCTTGACGTGCGGTGCCTAAACAGGTCCTTGTCTCCACGTACCTATGTACGTAGCCACGGCATTTTACACAGAAGCATGAATCATGCATAAGGTTGGAAAAATTGGCCAAAAATTGCATTTGGATATTCTCTCTAAAAAAACACTGTAGGTTTGAATATATTTGAATATATCTATTTTGCGCATTAATGTCCATAAGAGGGCAAATCAATACAATGGGAGACGTAACTACTTGCATAGGTATATTTATTTCATTATACTTTAAAAAAAATCACATTCGCATTATAAAATAAACTTGTAAACAATGTCCTATATACATTAAAACTTTATATAAACACCATAGACCTCTCTCTCTCTCTCTCTCTCTCTCTCTCTCTCCCTCCCTCTCTCTCTCGCATTCATGAGGCAGGAGATGACACAAATCACGTTTGTAATCTTGTCAAAAGACATCTAGTCTTTTGCCGTTTCTTGAACGATTTTGGCGTCTGTCCTGACCAATAGACGTCCTGAGTCTTGTCTTCTCTCCAGTTAGTTAACCACTTTATTGCAGTGATACATTGTTTCGTCACCACTGTAAGGAAAAAAACTACACCGTCACAGCCCTAGTTGAGATATGAAAGCATTGAACATGCATTTTAGATAAATGAGATGAGTATATCCAGTTGTTCTGTCCCTTTGTTTGCTTAGTGCCGTTAAATTGTATGTACAGGATATTTGAATGGCTTGTCTTTTAAAAAAAAAAATACATTCAAATTTAAAATATTTGCTGACTGCCTTACTGGTGTGTACAGTATAGTGAAAAGGTCTCCACCTATCTGCTTGTCAGAATGGCTGGTAATTTTGGCTCACTATCCTGGGATTGCTCATCTGCCAGATGGTAGGGTTTCTAGCTTTCCTCTGGGTGCTATATGTTTACACAGTACCCTATTACATAAGCACCTTGGGTTTGCCTGTGACTTGCCCAAATGTGCAATGATGTAAAAGTGACGCCTTCATTTGGTTACGATTCCCATTTTCAATCACCCACATCAGGGGTGATTGTTTGGCCTGTACTGGGATACACAACCGGCTTCCTCAAACTATTTTGTAGTTGGAAGTTTGTTACACTGCATAACCTGACGCAATTTTGGTCTCAGGTAGAACTTCTTCTTTACAAGCTGTGATAAGATTAAAGTGGAAACACAAATGTAAACAGTGTTTTAATTTAATTTGTAGAAACCCCAATGTTATAGGCGCCTAATCCATGACACTCAAAATGTACTATCCTGAATGATGCGGAATAAATAAAGATACAGCCATTTAATCACCTTTTCAGAGATAACATCTCTCCTCATGAAAATGATCAGGTCTAAGCAATGTTTGCTTATCTCTCGCTATTCGCCCAACCCATTCCCTGAGAAAGATAAATAAGTGAGCATTTCTCCCAAAACATCAGTGGTATGAACTAAACAGACCAAAAAGACCCTCTCGCAAAAAAAAAAAAAATGGAACCAGAACTAGCATTATAAAATGAAGTAGAGATGTAACACAGAGGATTCTAATTTTGACAGCAGTTAAGTACTTTCTGCAGCCTGGCAGGCTAATCGCAACACATCTGCCAACAAATAAGATTTCCCAGAGTGCCGCAATCTTAAGGTGAACTCAGTGGCTCTCACAAGGGAACAGGCCCAGGAAGAAGGACAATAACACATTTAGCTGTGGAGCTGTCTAGTAATGTGCTCACACCAACATTAGTCACACAGTCAGCACTCAGTGGGACACATCTCTACCTACTGCCTCAGAAGAAGGTCCTTGAAAGAATGAAGTATACATTAAGGTAAATCAGAATCATGATCAGCATTATTGGCCATGTATGAGGACACATACGAGGAATTTTACTTTGGAGCATCGTTACTCACACTGTGCTTACACACAAAACAACCAAAACAAAAATATACACACTAATATATACACAATATATACATACTCTAAACAATATAGATATAACAATATAGAAGCATGAGTGAACGAAGAGTTTAATAAAAATTATTTAAATATGGAGCATAATGCAAGGATACTGGGATAAATAGTATTATGTTGTTATATGAACAGTATGAACATTATGGACAGTTCTGAAATAGGAAATAGAATGATGAATACATAACAAATAAGAGAGATGTGAGAATGGGAATGATGAGTAAATAGAAAATAATAAATAAAAAGTGATGAAATGAAAGTGAATGAAAGATGAATAATACTAAATAAGTGGAACCAGTAAACAGGTGCTGTGGAGAGAGTGATTACTGGGTTATTAGGGCCCAAGCGGCGAGGGCCCTATTGGAACTGAAGGAATTCTTATTATTCCTTCTTTCTTTCTAAAAGTCTAGGTGCTATACTTTAACTCCTCCTCCTAGAGATTTCATCTGTTGGACTTCAAATTTGTTTTGTACCATCTCAACACCTTAAAGATGAAAAGTTATCAAAAAAACTTTTTGTCAAATGGTGTGGGAGTGGCGTCCATTTTGAGCCATTTATTGATGAACAAAGAAGTTGTAACTTAGTGTACATTGTCCAATTTAGCCAACATTTCTCAAGATTGACAAGGGTCCAGGCCTGAGGACATTTATTGCAAAAATTGACTTTTGGTCATAGGCAATAGGAAATCAGCCTTATGTATTATATTATTTTGCGAAAGGTTTGCCCAGACACCTATGCTTTGGCCACACACCCTTTCACAGCTAATAAACTGTATGACTTAGAGTCTTGTGTAAGTTGTCATTGAACTCAGCAGGTACTTTCCTTTTGATTGGTGATTGTAGTGTCTGAGTGCCACGCTAATGCATGGTTGCAAGGAGCGACGTCAGCCAATAACCCTGACGCACACAGAGGCACAAAGGCCCATCCAACGCTGCTTACAGCTTTAATTTGTTATAATAAATAGTTAAACTTTCCTTTTAACACCAACGAATACAGTTATTTTTAAGATGGGTAGCTTTTGCATCTAGTAGTAGGAGAATCACTGGCACGCAACATATACTAGAGTGTCTTCCCCATGCTGATGCCACGGATGGAAGACATGAAGCAGACCTGGGATGTAAGCAGCCAGCATTGTGAATGTGTATGAATAACGAGATCTGAGTCGCGCCAGCAGCATGTTTGGCATTAGGCATCAGAGAGAATCCACAAGGTCACTGGCACTCAACCCGCATCAGATCAGCAAGGATGAGATTACAGAGAAACTGGCCTGAAGGGAAAGACATACACAGACGTACATAAACATGATAAACATGCTGTAATCACTTAAACCAGCACCAGACAGATCGAGGGACATGCTCACACACATGCACTGTACAGTTGTATTTACTGTATGTCCACAAGGACACTGCCATCGATGTGAAGAGACACTTCATAGACCATGTGAGTTTCAACAGACAAAAGACACAGCTGCTGTGATCTCTAACTATCATCGGAGTAGCAATAAATGTCATCCGTGTCGGTGGATGTCTGCCATTAAAGTGCAGGATAATGAGCAGAATTGGTGATTGACCTTATTTTCCCCATGTCCAAAGCACTCAGTACCACCATACATGAACATACATAAAAAGACACCGGATCTTGTTTACATTCATAGAGAGCACAGCCGATGCATTAATAAAAGACTGAATGGCCAGATGAAAGTGGATGGCTGATGAAAGAGAGAGTAGAACAGAGAGGAAAAGAAAGAGGTCAAACCACTATTCTGGATGTACATGCCCTGTAGTGGAGTACTGCCACTTAGTGCATGTGGTCCATGTGTGTTTTGTACACACATTTAAAACATAAAGAAGTGGCACAGTAATGAAATTAAGACTTGTGGAATGACCGCAGAGAGTTACAGAGAGAGGGAGATACAACTTTTGATTTGATAACTGTGACAGACATGCAGCCACATTTGGAGCAGATTCCGCATTTCTAATGCAAAACGAATAAAATATCATTGAAAAATACTGCTCAACACAGTGCTAAATACGCAGTGTTTGCAGGGACAAAATAGACCTACTTATCGGTTGCTTATTTTCTGTGCTCCAGCACAAATGCCAAAGTTGTTTTCTGCACCGCTGTGCACATTTAAGGAGGTCTTCTCACCCTGATTTCTTCTTAGACACATATCCTGGCTACCAACCTGCCTCCGTCAGCACACACATCTTAACACACACTAACACAAGTTTCCAAGGGCATTCTCACACATGCATGCAAAGGCACTTGCGCGCACACACACACACACACACACACACACACACACACACACACACACACACACACACACACACCATCCACCACCCACACACAGGCAAATACCCCCTGGCACTTGAATTCAGGTTGCTATAACTGTAAGGGCCATTTTTAGCGCTTTAATAATACTTGAATAGTTGTTACCTGAGATAACCCTAGGGAGAGGAAAAACAATTCCAGTCTCCCACAAGCCCTGGAGTTTAATCCTCTCTAGTATCCTAGGGAAATAACGCTTCCTGTAATAAGTCCTTGGTCTTTCAGTTCAACATTGATGTCCTTTTGTGTTGGCGGGGCCATTAGTTCTGACACATGTATAATTGATTATCATATTAACAGCTACAATCATTCAGCTCATTTTTTGCTGAGGCTGTTGGGATAGACAAGGTGCATAATGACTTTGAGCAGTTGGATCCATAGCGTATCCTCTTAGCTTTAGTTGAAGATGTAGCCATGTGACCCTACACTGTTCTTGTCTTTCTTTTAGTGAGTCTTTCAGCCAATCACTCCAGTTCACTACGAAGTCTTATTTTAGCACAGTCGGTCTCAGCTAGAGCAGTGTGGCTTATACTCTATATAGTATAAGCAAGGCGGCACAGTTGTCATGGAACACAGTTCTCTTTACTCAAGTTCAAAGGTCACCAACCAACATTATTCAAAGTGTTCAGTCAGAGCCACAGAGAGTGAGAGAGAGAAGAGGGAACAAGAGTAACAGATTTCTGTGCCACCGCTCGATAAATGAGCAGGACACAAATTACTTTAAGTGTGTTGCCGTGAGCCAAATCAAAGGGCAGTGCTGGGCCAGCACTCTTTGACCTTATCTAAAAGGAACAATTAGTGAGTAGAGTTCAAAATGTGTCCAGTGAGAACACATACACACAAATGTGCAAGCACACCCACATTTTAACACAGATATGTAACCGAGCAGTATAATTAGGTTTCAGATTATATTGGATTGAAATTAAAAAACAAAATCTGTACAACTAATGAAGACCAATTAATGTAGTTATTAAGGATTGCATCTAATCAAAGAATAAAAACAAAAAACACATATCAAATTTAGTGGCATGTTGTAGCTTTCCCACTAGGTGGGGCTTCGGCCCTATAGGTAGCTCTATGTATTTTTGGCCAGTTTTGTATTTTTAGTAGGGCTGTAATGATATGCAATATAAAATCAAAATTGCGAACCAGAGTAAAAAGGCAGAATCATGATACACCCCTTCCAACTCCCAGAGTAATCCCTCCCGTCCAGATCCAATGCTACCACCATCTATAAATTACTATTAGTATTAGTCCTTTTGGTGCTAACGGAGGTGTAACGTTACTAATGGTCGCTGTTCTGACTCAGGTGACTGGGTCTGTTTCCCAACAGTGTAGTTAACTGTTGTTAGCGTCCTTAGCACCAGAGTTAAGTGCTGACCAGGCTGGCTGGGGGCTGACTGTGGATGTGTTCCCAGGCCAGGCCTGTTTTAGTTCTCATCCTGACTGAAGACAGACAGGGGTGTGCTAGCTGGCTAAATGACCATTAGATTAGTTGTCTATACAGTTAACGTTACTGATGAATTTGTGGTAGCCCAGAGTTGTGAACCGTGGTCAAAACAATCATACTAAAAATAACTGAGCTTGTTAAACAATGTTGTAATCATATGTTACCCACCAAGAATTGGCTAAAGTTAGATAGACCTAGCATTAGCATTAGCCAGGCTCTGGCATTAGCTACTTGCTTGTCAACAAGCATCTTTACAGTAGGCATGTAACCAAATTAACTTTCGGTCCCCCTACAGGTTGGAAGAGGAATTGTCGATTACTGTTACCATTACAATTATTCTTATGTCTTATACGAACAGTGGTTAATGAACCACTGAAACGATTTTGGAAACATTATTTTAAGGTACCAAAGAATATTTGGTGTTGGATCGTTCAATATTGAAATCAATCAATATCAATAAATAAGGTCTCTGTTGTATTACTGTTTTGCAAAGTGGCATGTTTACCAATTACAAAACGATGCCATGTGGCAGAAAAAAAGTTGTATTACTTTTACTGAGTAGATCTCTCCTATGTGCGAGGAATGAAGGAGAGAAGACGAAAGGAGTTATATGACGTCAAAGGGTAGTTGGTGGCATACATAACTTTATCTGTAGCCTGTATCCCATGGTTACCATATGCCGAACTCGGCTGGGAACCTGGGTCGGAGAAAGCAGGGTGACGCACTGGACACACACACACACTGCAGGACAGCTGGCACCCCTCACAAATGCACGCAAATGCACCTATACCCGCACTAGTGCAATTCCACTGAACCTGAATACAGAACGTCTCGCTTACACAGTGGGTGGCGTTTCTAATTCCATCCTGGGTTAGAGAGAACACAGAAGGCTAATATCTGCAGAATCTCCAACTGGGAGAGGTAACATACCTCTATCCCCATGAGATCATCCTGACGGAGAGAGATAGAAAGAAAGAGTGAGACAGAAAGAGAGATACATCCAGAGAGAGGCGGTCTGATACGGAGTCAAAGACAGAGACAGACAGAAAGGAAAATAGGAGGAAGAGAAAGCAGCACATTATCTCTGTGTAGAGTCCTGGGAGGAACAGCCTGTTTGTAGAGTGATACCTATCAGCTCCCTGGCTGTCTCTGGAGATATTACTGCACTGTGGTGTACTTTACCCAGATAAAACATCCCTGTGTCTCTGATAGAAAGACTCAGACAGATAGTGGCAAGGTGAAAGGAAAAGAGGCAGAAAGACTGTCAGACATATTGACAGACAAAAGATGGGCATAATACCTGATCACTTCCCTATAATGCATGTAACAGCATAATGGATATGATTATGCAGAATACAGCTTTTGGTAAATCCTTGTAGCAAAGGTTTGTACATGATGTCCCAGCAGACATTAAACATACATTTGTGGCTGAATGAAACAGAAGTTTAAAGTGTATTATATGAAGTCTGAACATGTTTGTAAAGCAAAGAAGAAAAAAACAGAATGCATAAAATGTACAGTTCTGGATGTATACATATACGGGTATTTAATATGCTGTGTATGTTTGTTGGAGTGTCTTTCCCCACCATATTGAATTTTTGAACTGCATCCAGTTCAATTAGCAGTAGTCAGGGAGAATGACATCATCAAATCAAAAAATGCATCAAGTTTTCCATATGGACTTGGATATGAACCCCACACACACACACACACACACATACAACCTTCGTCTGATGATTCATCCTGCTGTTTGTCTGCCTGTCTGTCTCTCCGTGTGTCGTGCTACCACCTGGGGCCCTGATTAAATAACTAATAATTAAAATCAACACAGACACCGATTTACCGCACCCATTGGTCCAGACCTTGAGATGTCATGGAAAAAAGCCGCAGATTGAACTGCAGGCAAGGTTTTGTACAACCAAATTATCTGAGCCTGACATCCGAAATTCTGTGTGCATTGGTAGAAATACTGTCCAGGACGGAACTTTTCATACCCAGTTCTAAGCATTAAATCAAATCGTCTATTAGCCAGTGTTTTATGAAAAATAGTCCATAATTTGATATGTTGGTTTCTGGTTGCTTCCCAGTTTGACTATAATGTTAGTATGTTGGCCGATGAGTAGCTTCATTTGGAACAGTTGGGATTAACTGCTTTTCTCCAGGGTTTTGCAAAGCAGTTGCTGAGCAAAGATAAAGCACTTTACTCGTTCTTTCTGCCAGATTTTCTCAGATACTTTCTGGAATCGAGTAAGCTTTTCTAAAAATCTGAATAATGCCACACTGAGGTAACTCATCCCTGTTCCTAAAACATTAATCAAAACTGGAACTGAGAGTTGAGTTGTGGTAGAAAATAAAAATTTGATTTACAAATAAATATAAAACAGGACTTTTGCAAGCCTGGTTCAACTGCTATATCTATCTATTTTGTCCTTTCCCTTTCTTCTTTCTGACTGTCTTAACTGATCAAATATAACCTGCACTGTTATTTAGTTAGTCAATGCTGAATATCTCCAACACGTATTTAGACATAAACTGTCCAGTTGCAACAGTTGCACCCCTTTCTCCACAAAACTGGAAACACTAGAAACAATACTAAATGTCTGTAGCTACACAAGCAGGGCTTGAAGTTAACTTTTTTGACCACCTGCCACTTTTTACCATCCACTTATTTGCCTCATAAAGAAGAAAAACAGGAATTGCTGTGTCTCTCTCTATGATCCTATCCTCCTATTCATGGTAGCCTATTGTGGACCGTCATCATGTGCTGTAGTAGGGGGGGTAGTACCTATTGGACTTTAACTTATCATTGCACCTACAATAATTTAGCTGGCCTCAATTTAGGTAATTCTGTACATCTAATCTGCATTTTTTCCTGCATCCACCATGTGTGATTGTGTGTGTTTATGTGTGTGCATCGCAGGGGGGAAACAGAGCAGCAGCCCCGCCCGCTGCAGTGACCCGACAGGATTGAAACAGCAGCAGCTTTCATCGAGTTTATAGTGAGAAATCGTTACAGCGTACATTAATGTTAAAATGTATACATGTTGGCAGGACATCTTTTGCTGTACGTTGTGTTGGTAAATGTGAGCTGTTTGGGTCACACACGTCTCATCTTCATATCAGAAACAAGGAAATTAATTTGACCAGTTCTCACTTCCGCTTGGTCAGTGGCTGCTCCTGGGACTGCTGGGATTGTCGTGAGTGATGAAAAGGCAATAGGGGGTCCTGACTGTCAATCAGTGTCTTCCAGTGATGCGGGAACCTGATTGGTCCGGGCCGTAAGCAACTGCATACCCTGCTTACTGATAGTTACGCATCTGAATCACTCAATTCTTATTGGCTACCTGCCAATGTGGCAGGTAGATTGACAGTGTTGCCCGGAAATTGCAAAATTCACCCGGACTGCTGGTTGGATGTTAATTTCAGGCCCTGTACACAAGTGACCTCATGAAGATGCAATGCTCATTGCACACCAGGAAACAAAATTGTTCCATCCATCTTCGTCTGCTTATCAGGTGTCAGGTCACTGGGGCAGCAGCAGGGGAACCCAAAACTTCCCTTTCCCGAGCCATGTTAACTAGCTCCAACTGGGGGATCCCGAGGCGTTGCCAGGCCAGGTTGGAGGTATAATTTCTCCACCTAGTCCTGGGTCTTCCCCGATGCCTCCTCCCAGCTGGACGAGCCTGGAACACCTCCCCAGGGAGGCACCCAGGGGGCATCCTTACCAGATGCCCAAATCACCTCAACTGGATCCTTTTGACAAGAAGGACCTGCATATCTACTCCAAGCTCCTGGCGGATGACTGTGCTTTTCACCCTATATCTAAGGAAGACGCCAGCCACCCTCCTGAGGAAACCCATTTCGGCCGCTTGTACCCTGGTTCTCGTTCTGTCGGTCATGACCCAGCCTTCATGACCATAGGTGAGGGTAAGAATGAAAATCAAGATCAAGACCTTTGCCTTCTGGCTCAGCTCTCTTTTCGTTATAACAGTGTGACACATTCAAAATTATAAAATTGTTGTAGAAATGAAAAATTTAGACACCTTTTCTAGACTTAGAGTTTGCCAGAGATTAGGTCATGTTCTGTCCTAAATCAAAAGGATTTTTAGTATCGGAGTCTGGTGGGGGACTTTGCTCGCCAGGGACTAAATGGAGGGATTATACCTCCAACCTGGCCTGGGAACGCCTCAAGATCCCCCAGTTAGAGCTAGTTATTTAGCAAAATTATGGATCATTATCAAAATGCCAATTTACACATTCAGCAGTAGACACTAGCAACATTGGCATCCATAGAAATTGTGTTTCTGGTGTATATATTTTCAATATGCTGTCTACACTTTGAGCTCTGTTTTGACCTCCACAAATTCCTGAGAGTAATATCTGACCTTTCAGCTGCTAAATGATAAACTATTTTCAACTGTAGATGCTAATTTTGTTTGTCTGCCATTTGTTGCTGGACAGGTAGGGTAAAGTGGAGCTTTTATGTTGAAACAGCTTCCTGCTGCATGTGGGAACAAGGTTGATAAAAGCATTGAAAAGTTAACCAAAAGTGAACCAAAACAGTGAAGTTTTGGGCTTGAAAACCAAAGCATTGCGGTTAAACACTCTGAAAACTCTGTAGAGTCCGGTTTTCCTTCATTGTAATATGAGAAATATTGATTATAGCACCTTTTAGGGAAAAAAAGTCCAACAGATTCCTCCCACCTTATAAATTATAATTCACCTCAGAAATCAGTATACAAATAATATTAATAATAACAATAACACTAATGATAATAATAATAAAACCTTTGGCCATAAAAAGACCTTCAGCATAAATTATCAATACAGACCAGTTAGTGTCCAGGTATGTATATGAGTAGATTATTAATTACTTAATTGCACAGTGAAAGAGTGGCTACCACTCCTTCTCTTCCTTCCTGTTCTGTATTGTCCTCTACTGTCCTCTTTACCCTATTTCCTCCTTCCCCCTGAGTGAGAAGTTGTAGATTCTGATGACATGAGGGACAAAGGAGTTCTTGGGTCTGTTGCTCCTATACTTGGGAATGAACAGCCTTCTACTGAACAGGCTCCTCTGGGTGCTGATCACGGTGTGCAGGGGGTGGCTGGCATTGGCACTAATGTCCAGCAGTTTGTCCAGTGTCCTTCTCTCTGCCACCGTCACCAGTGAGGCCAGCTTCATGCCACAGAGCCGGCCCGCCTGATCAATTTATCCAGCTTAACCACAGACTGGTAAAACATCCACAGCAGTTTGCTGCAGATGTTGAAAGACCGAAGACCGAAGATCTCCTCAGGAAGTACAACCTACTTTGTGTCTTTTTCAACAGGTGGCTGGTGTGTGTTGTCCAGTCCAGTTTATTATCCAGCCACAGTCCGAGGTATTTGTATGATTGCACTGCCTCCACCTCAACTCCCTCTAGCAGGACTGGTCGCAGGCTTGGTCTGGACCTCCCAAAGTCAATGACCAGCTCCTTTATCTTGAGGTGTTGAGCTGTAGTCATTTAGTGCCACACCAGCGAGCCAAGTCCCCCACCAAACTCCGATACTAAACTTTTACTTCTAATAAAACGTCTAACAAGATCATGCATTATTCCAAAGGAAAAGCTGAAGAAAACAGCCAAAGGGAGCTCATTTCACTACACCTGCTTAATGACAGTTTTCTGCACACCTCATCTCATGCATGAGCATTTTTACAATGAGACGTCAGTCTCCAGCAGTCCGGATGTTTATTGAACACTTTGTTGGATTTGGACAGTTAGTTTCATGAGCATTGTGCTCTATTTTGTGTACTGCATATAGATTGCTCTACCTCCCTTAGTTTCTGAATTACAATTTCTGGAAAAAAAAGTTGGTAGGAATCTGAATAACAGGCACACTAGCGTGCCAATACATTTAACCCTGTCCTCTTGGGTTAAAAAGTGGACAAAAATTGACATTTTTGTACAATTTTCTGACTTTTTTTTAGTTTTCACAAACACCACCTCACTACCACTAGTTTTACAGTACGTGGTACCTGAGGACAACAAGAGGGTTAAGATGTGAGTCCCTAAGAGATAGGCTACTAATGTTTGTAGTAAATTTGATGTTATTGTCAGAGTATCTTTCCTTTTTGATGTGTGTAAAAGGCCAATATGTTTTTTACTCGCTCTGTTGCATTTGACTGTCTGGTGGTTTTTATCTGAAACTATGAAAAGTGAGAATCATCTTGATGGTAAACTAAGTGTGAGGGCAAAATGGTGAGTCGAATTACCACATGAAATACTGTTACATACGGGAAGGTTTATTTTAAAAGCTTTAGTATTATCACACACACACACACACATACACACACACACACACACACACACACACACACACACACACACACACCTTTCTGTCTCAGATGTTGTAATCCTACACATGACAGTTATATAATATGCACTCATACACAACGGGTCTTAAAACTGAAGAGTCCGCAGAGAGGGAAGAAAGTGCCTGAAAAGAGGTTAGATGACATTACAAAGACAACCCAATTAGATTATGAAAGATATTCTTAACTAAGTCGGAAACTCAGTGATCTGTAATGGGAGTCTTGTGGCTTATAAAAGCCTTTCCCTGGAACAATCAGTCTCTCTCTCTCCCATTTTCCCTTTTTTCTTCACGCACACACTACACATCTGTACCTGTCTCCCTTTATTCCTCAACCTGTCATAATACAGCACTGCAAATTCATTTATTTCTCGATTTTGTCTTTGCACAATTTCCTATTAACTGTTATGAGGAAGAAATAGCTTTTTTGGAAATTGATTATTAGTCTAAATCATAACATACCAACTGACTTTATTTTGAGATCAGCAACAATGATACATCTGAAGAGGTTCATTGTGTTACTTTAGTATTTACTATACAGTATAACTTATTAACATGCAAATATAATTGTAAACACATTAGGAATCAAGCCACTTTGTTAAATCAGACTACACACCAAAAGACAGCCTTTTGGTTCATGAGTAAATGTGCATCTCGGCCTGCTCTTTTTAACACTCTCTTGCGCACGTACGCACACACACACACACACACACACACACACACAAAATGCTTTCTTGCCAACCTGAACAGCCCTGACACAAGCAATGTTCTCTGGATCATTAGCCTCATGTATGCTGTAGATCTCACGGTGCACTGAGCCAGGGTCAAGTCAGCTACTCTGTGTTTGTGTGTGTGTGTGTGTGTGTGTGTGTGTGCAGTTGTCTTTCTATCTGTGTTCTTGTTTATGTCTACATTTTCTGTCCATCCAGTTGACCTGCAAATGAAAGCAAACTTCTTACTCTTCATCTCCCTTTGATGCTTCTACAGTATCTGTTATCACAGAGTGCTCTGTTTGTGTGCCTGTGTGTGTGCGTGTAGCCTACTGCATACGTGTGTGTTGTGTCAGCATCAGTACAAACAGTGTGCATAGCAACAGAAAATGCCAATCTCCATGTATTTTCTGCTTGCTCCAGAAGTTCCTTAATACAGCATCAATGGATTCACAATTAATCTCCAGCTCTCAGTCCCCTGCTTTATTGTGCTCTTTTACCTTAACTCACTCCGCTTCTCATCCCCCTCACACAAACTCACACATACACTCTTGTGCCCAATCTTATCTATCTTTGACTCCATTTTTATTAAAATGCTGAATAGAGTGACAGCAGAATACTGCCATTCTGTTGTAGTATTTGATCAAGGACAGCTTCAAAGCTGGATGGGTGGTATGTGTAGGTATGTGTGTGTATGTGTGCATGTAAATGGATTAGAGTGTGACTAAAGATGTGGACATGTGTGTGTGTGTGTGTGTGTGTGTTTGTGTGTGTGTGTGTGTGTGTAAGAGAGAGAGAGAGAGAGTTAGAGAGAGAGAGAGAGATTAGTAAGATTACCAAGTCTTTATAGTCTCTGTGCTGTGGTGCCATCTTCTGGTAGGGAAGCACAACAGCTTTGACTCAACTATACAGCAAGCAGAGAACTGGCTGAGACAGAGCACATTTTGCATAGAAAAATCAGTAGGGCATTCAAAGAATGCAACATTTAAAACATGAAATACTCATAGATTAAAACACATTTAATATAGTAACAGACATCATAAAACATGTCAAATAATTGCTGAAATTAGGTTTAACATTTAAAATATTGGCTATGATGACAAGAAATGTATAGTGAATGTGCATTATACAGAGAGCACAGGACAGTTTTGTACAACCTGTAGAATAGCAGCTTGCAGCATCTTTCAGTGCACACACATACACACAGAAACATTTTCTCAATCTTATACAGACATAATGCCGTTGTTCTAAGAAGCCATCTCGATCATTGACACTGCTAAAAGAGATGTGTTAATTTGTTTCAAGGGCCATTTCAGTCATCTCAGTGAAGCATCCATTACAGACAATGCAGTTACAGAGCGTCCCTTCATTTCCGTGATAAAGTTTGTGACTCTAATATCCAGAGTGGATTGAAATTGGAGGTCTGCCAAGGTCTGAGTGTGGGGAGAGGATAATTCATTCAGCTCAGGCTCAAACACGCACGCGCGCACACACACACACACACACACACACACACACACACAATCTGCAGTTTTATTTTTGCATACCAACACTGCTGCAGAAAAACATACAAATACTGATGCACACACTTGCATGATGAATTAACACAACAGGAAATATTCATCTTGTATAGAAAGAACTTGTGAACATGAATGTTACATTTTCTGCTTTTTTTTTTAAATCCTATAAAGCTGACCAACCATGCATTCCTTTTTTCATCTACACAGAATGCAAAGAGCCTAATCATATATACAGCAGTGGCTTTGTGGTAAACATTCAAATACTGAAAATGGTATTCATTTTGGTGTTTCTGTACAGCTGACATGATTATGGGACAGACACTTGGCTAAAAGCTAAAATGTATATAAGACTGTACATCATTTATCTGCCTACCACAAAATAAATTTCTCATGTCATAGATCTATAAGACCCAAATCACCTTTGGAGTGTCATAAATACACTCATTAAAATACTATGTACAGTAAGGAGCACTTTGTCTAAGCCCTCTGGAGATGCATAGAGCATGACAAGAGCGCCCTTAGCATTGCCCTACCACTGGATAGTGTTCTAAGTGGCCCATTGATGTACTCTACAAAAGGATCTGCTGAACCACTGCACTTTGGTGTTAAAACATTCAAGTAATGCCAGGAATCAAGAGTATCAACAAACACACATACCACTCTGGTGGATTTGCTACCAAAAGAAAACCATAAAAATGGAAGAAACCAAATGTTTGCCTGGTCTGCTCCCAACTCAGTCAAAGAATCAGTATGGTTTCTGTTTATGATGTGTATAAATCACAGTGTTTACATTCATATACTAGGAGTGCTCAGATCAGGTTCTTGTTGATCTGTGGGCTATGCAGGTATGAACAACAGAAATACCAGGTGTCCTGAGTGCACAGCTGGATTTATAGAGTAGAGGCTCTAGGTTTGAGTTGGTTGTTTCATTTTCTATTGGGTCTCAGGGTTGGGGTAATACTTGAAGACCTTGTAGATCCACTGTGTGTAGAAGGGCACATTGATGAAGATGCCAGGCTGGTTGGCGCGAGCGCAGCCTCTGCCATGGACGCTCACTCCCACAATAACCCTGATCTCACCATCCTGACACACAAGAGGGCCACCGTAATCCCTCTGCAAAAGAAGAAATAGACAGCACATTTTTCTACATTGCTGGTTGAGCAATAGTTAAATTGAAGTAAAATGCATTTTAAGCTCTCAGTGACAGACAGCACCACCAGTATTTGTGAACATGGACAGCTCTCCTCCAAAGCTAGAAACCACAAAACCAAGACTTTGATCGCTGATGAAATTTAGTGAAACAGTCTCCAGCTGCTCTATTTACAACAGACTGAATACTAAGCCTACAGATTTAAAGAACATTTATTTGAAATGTGGATCAAACTGAGCTTTGAAAGCTCTATGTTTAACCAAGGCGCTAATATACTCCTAGATTCACACTGGGAACAATTACTTTATCCAATAGTCTAAAGGCCTTTACCAACAAGGATTAAATGCACCATATGCATTCTTATATAGTTGTCCTTCTAAACACTGAAACAGTTTTTTTGGGCTCAATAAACAATACACTGGGAAAAGAAGATGAATAAGTAACAGTTTACCTCACAAACTCCCTCATTCCTCCTGCCTCCTGCACAGATCTTGGTATTGGTGATGTGGAGGTTTCCTCTGTGCATCTCTCTACACCTCACATTACTGACAATGGGCAGGTCGACTGCCTTCAATATATCATCATGGCCAGTGCCTGAAAGAGTTGAAGGTCACACTCATTATGCCTCTGTTCTGTTGTAGCATATGCAGTACAAATTGCACCATTATATTGTAGAACGCCTACATTTTTGGCATGGTCTTATATAATATTGTCATTGTGGTTGTTATTATAAATCTAAATGGCTTATACAGAAATCATGGCACATTTGAACTTTTATTGAAAATATCAATCTTCCGTGGTCCCGCCTGCATATCAAGCCACCCAACAAGCAGTTCTGACCCAGAGTTAAAGAAACATATGGCCTAAGCTAGACAGTAACCAATTATTTGAGAGAGGACTGTGTTACAATATACTTTGGCAACTCTAGAATATCCAAAATAATCCAGGCCTCCTGCAGTAGAAATGCAATATTTATGTAATATAGTGCAGACCTGGAGAGTAGATGCAGCAGCTGTAGTAAATATAGAATATCAGTACCTTTGGTCTCCCCCCATCCATACATTTTACATATTGTTCCCTCTGGAATGGAGCACCCAGCCACAGGTAGCTGAAGTGTATGGACATTGTCTGCAGGAAGCGCAGGCCTAAATGAATTGTAATGAGCACAGAAACGAGTAAGCATGATTAACATCACACACACAAAAGTATATCAACATATCTTTGAGATTAATTTTCCAGGAACTCACTTAGACAGTCTTATGAGTGCTAAACTGGAGCCCTCAGGACCACAAATCACATGAGCTATATTCACTTCCTGTCTTCGGGACCAGTCAGGAGCGCCCTCTCGAATATCAGAGACTCCCAGCCACACCCGATACTCACTTAGGTCTGGAACACTGAAGACAGAGTTAATACTTAATAAAAATATTCCACATGTATTACTCTCCACAAACTCAGACTAACAAGGACATACATGAGAGAGTGAAGAGAGTCAGTTAGGTACTTAATAAAGAGAAATACATACTGAACAAATAAATCTTACATTTAATACACTGAGGGTAAAAGAAGAAAAATGCACTCACAGTTCAAAGTTCAAACAAAAGGAAAGAAATGACATTAACAGACAGCGAGCATTGAAGTTACCATGAGGAAAAGCACTGTCTGTCAGTGAGTACCCAGTCTTCTCGTATTAGTGAACCCCCACACCAGTGCTGTGACCTGAAAAGAGCACAAGACACACATAATACAATAATAATACACAAGTCAAGAAGTTAAAGAAATCCAGTTGTTCCCCAAGTAGTTAAAATTTAAGGAGAGGGACATCCAGTAGTAGAATAAAAACATAGCAATACAATGTTAGTCCATATGATCTCTATATAATTTATAAACTAACTAAAAGAGCCAGTGAATGTGGGATTTGGGCAACTTAAAATTCACCTTTAGAACAGGTAATTGGCTTCTTACAATTAGGCGAGTTCTATTGCCCTTTGAAGCTACTGATGAATTATAAATGTTAAGAATAAAGGAAGCTACTTTATCTAAAAACATCTGCATGCACATGTTTCTATCTAGGCATGGTGGGAGGCCCTCTGAAAAAGCATTTGAAGCCTCTGCCGAAAACAAAGAGAAAAACTATTCCTCTGAATTGTTTTATGAATCAATAGAAAAGGTGGTCTGGGCTGGATGACCTACTGTTCTTCTTCAGTGGTACAGGAAAATGTGTAGAATATGAAATGCAATGCCGTACCCTCTCTGTATGCTGACCATCCAGCTGCCGTCTGATATGCCCACCGGACCTCCTCCCACGATCCTTGTTCTTTTATGGATAAAACACCCCACAGAGGACAGCTCACCTGGAAAAGCAGAAAGACACAAACGCACACACATAGATAACTATATCTCATGTCATATAATACGCATTTAGTTGAAGACATTAACATGCATTCACAGGCACAGACATACTCTAGTTAGTGGTGAAATATTGTTTACACAGTCACACTAGAAGAGGCACTTGAGCTGCCTAATGATCCGCCATAATCATCATTATATATTAACAGAACCAGGCCATTAATTAAGGTCATTATTGAAAATGTTAATATAGCACATGGGTGTCATTTAAACTCTATATATCAAGAGATTGAAGGGTTCATCCTCTGTTCTTGAGTTATTATGTTCAGAAACAGAAGCCACCATGACAACATAATGTCCTGCATTCTGTACCTCAATAGCTGGACATAAAAAGGACTCAATGATGTTTTGAAAACACCACTACTTGCTTAGCCTATCAAATACTGTTCAGCAGCTGAACCACTGGAAAACACAGACACACATAGACACTCACCCAGTGGAATGGTGTTCTGCAAAGCATCACCTGCAGAAAGAAGAGGAGACAAACAAGGGATCAGGGAGTATTTACCAATGCAAGATAAGAGGCCACCTCACACGGTGGTGCATGCATAATGGTGACCACCAGGACACTTTTGTTTGTCTGTCATGACATGGTCAGCATTTTTTTTCCAAACTGGAGGGCTTTAATTGAATGTAACAAGCCTTAACGTACCATGCCACAGTATGTGTTCTTTAATTCCATAACAAAAATTGATTTTCATTCATTTCTATACAATCTCAATCCATCAATTTAAACATGGTTCCACTAATTTGTTGTCAATGTCATATTATTCTTTCATGGTTATGCAGTTTAAATGACTGAATGTATTTCGCCCACGCAATATTAGTGGAACTCTGAACAGATGTAGAAACAGTAGAAAGCATATATTAAAATGTCTTTAACACAGCAGCACTGTTTGCTAAGTTAGTAGTTTTGATGTAAAGACACACACACACACACACACACACACACACACACACACACACACACACACACACACACACAGTCATGTTGCCTCAGGCTCTTGGTCCATGTGGTGATAGTTAGAAGAAGCCCTCCCCTGTCTTCCTGATGAGTTGTGAATCTCCTCTGACACACATTGACCTGTGAGTGTAGACAGATCTACACACTGCAAAACTGTGTGTGTGAGAGAGAGTGTTTGTGTGTGTAAGTGTGTAAGACAATCAGACAGAGTGCATACATATCTACACTAGCTCACAGACCAAGAAGAATAAAAAAAAAATGTTTCACACACATTGTTTTCCCCTAACTGTGTGTCTCTATTTGTGATTGTGTGCGGCTTGCATGTACACACTCTTGTCCACTCACATGGTTTTACATTGCAGTAGTCCCAGGGAATGGCAGTGTTGTTGGTGTAACACCAGGGACCATGTTTGTCTTTATCAGGATTTCTACAGTAGCTTCCCTCCAGGCCAGCCATCAGCATGCCCCTTTCGCCACTGGACAAACACACAAACACAAAAGATCCAATAACTTATCTTTCATCAACATTCCGTAAGCCCAAAGACAATTTTCAAAACAAAAGGAAGTTTTTTGTCCCCTTTAAGCAGATTATCCTTTTGTTGGTGAAAGGATTTACTAGTGATTTATAACCATTAGAAAAAGCTGGACACATTTTGCCAGATAGGATCTGGACATTCAAACTACACAGCTGTGTAGGCTCTGTCCCTCTGGGCAAGATAAGGAGGTGATTTGCAGAGGAATTACTCACTAAGACAGTATGCACCCACCTACACTCACACATCTAATACATGCTCAGGCAGACATATCCCACACATGAGGGTATTCTTGTAAGAATTTTAAAAACACAAACAGAAATCTTTCCCAAAACAAATTCCTTGCCTGATAAGGTGGACAATTGTAAGGGAAAAGGGAGACATTGGAGAGGGATGCTGGGTACCAAATCACAGTAATCCAGAATGTGTTGTGTTTCTAGCAGCTAGCATAACATCCAACTCTCACTGGGACTCCCTAACCCTGACTTTTGACCCTTGGGCAGGAGCCAAGCAGTGGAGCTGACTGGCTTTGAAGTGTTGCTACAAAGGAGAGGTTTGGGGTCAAAGCTGAGGAGAGAAGTGTATATCCCCCAGCCAAGTTATCACTCAGAGTCATTCCTGCTGAGTTAGGTCATCTTCAAGGAAACACTTCTCTAGTCGTTAGGAGATGCTGGAGAGCCCAGTCACGGCACCCACAGGAGCTGTTTTCTCCTCTGAGGAACAAGAGGCATGACTTGATCCGCTAACAACAATAAGAAGTAACTAGAGGTCAATAATAGGGCGCCTCCCCACACTAACCACCACGTCTCAGGTTCGCACACATGGTTCTTTAAAAACACAGACAGATTTCCCTCGTTACTGAGGCTGTCATGCACAAGCTTGTATCACAAAGAGGACATTTCTCAAGAATTATTCCACCTGTTGAATGTATTAAATTAGCATATCTTCTGCTAATAATTTTTTCCATAGATCGCATTGAGCTTTTAAAAAAAAAGAAAAAACTACACTATGTTAGACTACCTGCATGACATCTTGATATCTGCTTTAGGCAGAAGTGCTTGTCTGCAGTATGGTGATGGTGCAGGTCTGTTTTGTACATCGTTGGAGGAGTTTGGAAAAGTTATTAGGTTAGAAAGTAGCAGAGGTCCAGTGGGCTGACCTGTTGTTGTGGTCTCTCCAGGGAGCACAAGGCAGGTTTGATCTAGTCCTTGACTGCTCTCCCTGGTAGTTCTCTCCAAAGCCGTCGTAGCAGTCTGTATTTGGACCAAAGATTAGACAGTCATATTTCATGTCTCTATGAACAAACAGCTTTGAACAAAAAACATGCATAACAGGCAGTGCTCAACATCACAAAACCAATACAATAGTTTTAGTTTTTGTGCATTCTTTGCATTGTTGTACTACAAACTATTAAAAAAAGACAAGTAAATCATATGCACTATAATAAAAATAACCCTGAGTTTCTGAGATATCGTGGTTGTCATTGGATCTAGAATATACAGAGCTGGGAACACAAAAAAGTCGTCCACAATGATGCCTAGAAAAACAGGGGTCATAAAAAAGGTTTTGAAGCTGTCAGTCACCATGCATCTCATTTCTATATTGGAACATATTCAACACTCAAGGGTAGACCACAACACAACCTCAGAGGGTTTTATATTCCCAATGCAAGGGCACATACTCTAAAAGACGTTCCTAAGATCCCTTGGGAAATTTGCATTTGTGTGCTCAGCCGTAGATCTACATCTTTTACTTCCAAATCTCTTGCTACCCCAGAAAGACTCCCATCCAGCAATAATCCTTCCAATCCATCTTTCACTGTCCAGTGAGACCTGACAATCCTGAGCTGCTGTCAGAGTTAGTTTATTTAAGACAAGGTGGTCAGTCCTTCCCACAATCCTATAGGGCTATAGTACCCCGCAGGGACGGAGAATACGTGATTACAAGCCAATGTCACAGGGTCTCATGTGAACTTGTCCACAAAATATAAAAATGTAGGCTATTTCTCTGCTTGGGATGTAGTGAAGATCAGCTTTCTCATTGCTGTTTTGAGTGTGAAATAAAGCTGTCAAGTATCTCACCACTGACAGGCTTGTTTTGGGTGCCGCACTGGGGGATGTTGGTGCAGAACATTGTGCGGACTCTTGGGTCCGTAGTGAAGCACCAAGGGAATTCTTGGCCATCTGGATTCCGACAGTAGTTTTCTTTCAGGTCTCTAAAAAAAACGCAGAGAAAGTCATTCTGTAATCTGCTTGGATATAAATGCATGCAGGTGGGTGAGTGAGGAAGTAGTGTATGACTCACTTGCAGGGGTAGGCTTGAGGTATGAATGTGTGGTTATGGGGATACTGAGAGTCCCAGTGTTGGCAGATGAGTCCGTTGGGCATCACGTCTACTGTCCCTCTATAACCCTCTCCTCTGCCCTGGTAACACTCGGTTGTTTCCACCACATTACTTTTAGGAGATTTTTCTGTGAATGTGCAAAATATATGAAGGGGTGGGTGACTGGTCAAGGTAACACACAGCATGTTTACAGATGAAGGAAATACTTTGAAAAATGAGGCAGACTTCAGATGAACTGTGGAACTGCACTGAAAACTTGATGAATGATAGATTATAGAATAATACTCTGCAAGCATAGCACACCACACGTTTCTATCTGCCTGCCCTTCTATTGTTATTTCTACAATTTGCACCAGTCCAGAGTGATGCCCAAATTAATTGCCCAAATCATTTCTAATGTCTTCGAACTCTCTGGTTATAAAGTGTTTGCATGAGAATGGCAACTACTTCCCTTTATCCAGTTATAATAAAGGTATTGTAGAACATGTACAAACAATTCATTTACAACAAATCATTTAGCAGTGAGAATGTAGACAGTGTGACAGTGCTTTTGATGGCTGTTGATGGCCTCAATGTCTTGGCCACCTGCTTTCCACAGAACAGCTTACTCTATTGGTTTAAAATACTCACAGTATAATGAGGCTGATATGGCCAAAATTTAAAAAAAACAAGGCAGGAAATCTTATCTGCTCTACTTTTCTTTATAGAAGGGCTGCTCATTATGCAATGAACACAAGTTCATTAGCCTGCACAATGTGCGTCATTGTATCCAACAATGTGCAAAGCTGCAGATCTTCAAGATTCTAAAACAGACATTTTCTGTCCATACAATATGTCTAAAAATAGATATGCACTAGTTGTGACAGTAAACAAAAGAGCAGGTCTTGACAAAAGAACACTTTGTCTCTCTCCTCTCTGCCTTGTTTTGATTAAAACTAACTGGGTCGTAAACTTGGTCTGTTCCCAACAAACTCTCATATCAGAAAGAGAGAGAGAGTGGGGGAACAGTGAATCACTGGGTCCACATGGAGACGTGCCATCTAGTAAACATGGTGCCAGGAGTGCTGATGATTCTAACAGGCAAACAGGCCAGTCACAGACCCAGAAGAAAGATGCTAATTCCATTAATAGCACCAGCGCTCTCTTTGTTTTATGTTCTGGAGGACCACAGTGGTGTTCTCAGTGATTATAGGTCAACTACAGTAAAAGTGTGTATAAGTATAGACACCCAAAACACAAAGACAGACATGCACCTAGCTCTTACACACCAATCACTTACGCTAAGTGTATGAGATGTAATGAAAGCAATCTGTGTGTATTGTGTGTGACCCTCATGTTGTGTCTGTATGTGTAACAGGAGGTTAATGTGGAGTAGTAACTGAGCCCAGTGCAGTTTCACCACCACACATAAGAGCTGTCATAGAACAATAAACAGCAGTCCAGTGGTGCAGGGGAAAAAATAAACATTCTGGCTATTAGAGAAGACATAACAGAGAGTTAAACCAAAGAGTGTGTGTGTGTGTGTGTGTGTGTGTGTGTGTGTGTGTGGGGTCACAGTATATGCCAATAAGAGTGAGAGGAGTGGTAAAATGGAAGGTACAGGAAGTTGTAAATTTTGGTTCCGTCAGTCGCGCTTCATGGGCCTGTACAGAACACTCCCATACACAGACATGCATAGACTTCCACTTAACATGCATGACATTCAACAACGCACAAACAAACATGTATGCATGCTTACCACAAACTTTGATGTTGCAGTACTCCCAGTGCGTGTTTGGGTCTGTGGTAAAGCACCAGGGTCTGTGGCGTCCGTCTGGGTTCCTACAATAGTTATCATCCAGGCCCTTGTCAGGGTACCTAATACAAAACATGCAGTACAACAACCTTAGTGTATAGACGAAAGCAATATAAGAGTAAAAAGAAAAGCACAAAACAAGTACCATACTGTTGCATTTTTCTTCCATATTCCTTAGGAGAATTGTGTAGAAGTGGAGAGATAATTTACTCTTGCACGCAACTGAAGCATTGATAACTGGAATGGTGCAAGGACTCCATCTGTGAATCTGTTCAGAGCTCAGGGGAGTGAGGAAGATAATAAGCTGCACCACCACAGGTGTTCTACAGTAAGTCATCCCAAATTCCAATATCCCTTCAAGCCTCCAGCCTCCAGGCATGCAGTATCAGGCTGTGGGACCCTCTCATTACATTAGTGCTATACGCAGTCTGGGACCTCGTTTACACAAACACTGGGATGATTAAGGATGTGTTAACGAGTCCCTACTAATCCAGACCACCTGCCATCTAACTTGCTGGAACACTCCTGACACAGAGGCACACGCACACAGCAGACTTGCACATACATAAACAAGGACTAATACACACTAAAATATATGGCCTCCCTATAATAAGTATAAGCTTATCTCATGGCTGGACCCCAGTCTGCTTCTTAATCTATTGAGAGCTTAAAGGAATTTGGGCCAATTAAGTGAGAATGAAGAGTATTCCCAGCATACTGTAGTGCTGCTAAAAACATACAATTACACATTGAATTATGATGGCATTCCTTCAGGGAAAGGCACACTGGCTGACTCCAAATCACTCCAGAGTTAGTGCACCACAACCACAGGAAATTATCGTGTGAAATTGTTATTATATCAAGCATTCTTATGCTTTTTTGCTATACAGTTATGTGTGTCCATGCGTGTGGGCCTAAGTGTGATTGAGCATTCACAATTTAGTGTGATGCTGAGTGATGCAGAGGCGTGTGTGTGTGTGTGTGTGTGTGTGTGTGTGTGTGTGTGTGTGTGTACCTCTTGGGGTGGTACAGGTGTTTATGTGGATCATCCAGGTCCCAGCGCTGGCATTCCTTTCCACTTTCTGTGTGGTCCATGGGTCCTCTGTAATCTTCCCCATTACAGTTCATACACTCAACTATGCAGCAAAGAAACACACAGACACACACGACCATAAACACAAAGAGTAACTTTGGAGAAACAGAGAAACACAAAATCAAAAATTCACTTAATAAAAAGAATCTCCCAAATATTTGAGAGCATGGAATGAAAATAAATCATGATACTTTTAGTAATATAGCTGTGAGTTGACAAAGCAATACACAATACTCGTTACACTACACGTTATACACGTACACTTAATGTTAGGACGCACATATTATGTATCACACTAACTGCAATGTTCTCTTTGATGTAAAGAAGGCACCATGTTTTGCATGGTGACTAGTACACACTGTCAGTGTAAACAACAGAGAGTGATTCAGATTAGAAACAGATGGTTATGAGTCCACTGCTGCCATGACACTTTTAAAACCACTGGCTGAATGAGTATGTGTGTTTGCACACGCCATGTTTGCGTAACTGTGTGTATGTTTCCTATTAGGACAAGCTAATTTCTCGAGAAACCCTTCTAGTCCTTATCTTCTAAATGAACACAGGCTCTCTATCAAAATAAAAAGTAATTATATATGTACAACTTGTGATAACCCAGTGGGAAACCATATGGAGGTTGGAGAGCAAGAAGGATTCCCATAATGTCTTATCGAGCCACAGCCTGGTTCCTCATTAAGGTGATCCAGTGTCATACATGCAGAGAAAACCACCTCTCTGAGATCATGACTCCCCGGGGATTAGATAACATAGGTCATTATCATCCCTTTCTTCAGGGATAAACCAGTACCTGACAGTAATATTGTCTGAGATAACATTGAGGCTAAAACATTGTTTTTTCTTTCATCACAAGTTTTACTTTTACAGACCCATAACTCAAACTCAGCAGTTACCTTCTACTATTTTATCCATCCCTGTGCCACAGGGATGGATAAAATAGTCAGCAATTTATCTAAAGGAGACGACAGGGGATTAATATCCTCTAACATTCCAACACCAGCCTCTTTAAGTACAAACCATTTACAAAACCTGAACCTGATGGAATGAGAGAGGACAGCATAAACTGAACCACACACCTGGAAACGGCTGCAGCTGGCCTCAGCAAATAAATGTCTGTGCCCCATACACATATGCACACACATGTAAAGTAGAGCACAGTTAGAGCCAGCGTTGCTTTGTCGAAAGTACGCATGTGATTGCTTAAATTGCTGTAGCTCATTTAAGACTATCAAGCTTCAATTGGTTGGGCGATTTCCAACTTGGAATGGGCATTACAGTATTTAGTATAAATGTCTGCTAAAGTACACACAGCCGTGTGTGTGTGTGTGTGTGTGTGTGTGTGTGTGTGTGTGTGTGTGTGTGTGTGTGTGCCTACCCTGTGAACATTGTGGTATGCCACACTCCTGGTGTCTGAGGTGTGGCCGGGGGTCGGTGGTAAAGCACCATGGGCCAACAGTGGAGTTGTCTGGGTTGCGACAAAAGTTTTCTCTGAGGTCCTTCTTCCCAAACCTCTTAGACATGAATCTGTCAGGAGCAGAGCTGCAGTTAGACAAACGGTTGCCAAATATTTCAGCTGTCATACAGAGCAACTTCTTTTTGAAAATCACCCAAGGCCACAGTTTCTGTTGTCGTTTTATATATGTCTTTGACAGAATGATGAATCCTCTGCTAATTTATGAGACAGCTGCTGCTTCAGTCTGAGGGCCGAAACCTGCCTGTAAACACGACCAGTGAAAATTAGAAAGTAATTGATGGCAAAGCTAAAGGGTTAAACCATTGAGGACATGATGTTATTAATGAGAGGAAACACATTAATATGTTGAAGCAATGTTAGTTTTCCATGAGGCAGGTTCTGTGTAAACACAAAAAATGACTCACATCTCCTACATCAGGCAAGCACATGGCTGTGGTCACCAGTTGCGATGTTAGACAAAGTGAAGTCTTTGAGTCAAGCTGTTTTTTTTCATATAATGATGAAAAGATAACGTTCTGAAGCAGTCTTTCTGTCTGCCTTAATGACAGGTACAGAAACGAGAAGGCATTGCTGGGCAATCAAAAATGAGGAGGAACATTTCACGGATAAGAATGCAATTTGTTCTTGTGTGTGTGTGTGTGTGTGTGTGTGAGAGAGAGAGAGAGAGAGAGAGAGAGAGAGAGAGAGAGAGTTTCCCATTCCTTTAAGCTAACTGATAAAACATACAAAGCGCCTGGGTTTAATTACCCGATCTACAGAGACATTAATAGCAGTCTGATAAAGCAGGTTCATTGGAGGTACAAACATGCACTGCCCTCTTTGATTCGTCTGCTGCAGCGATATCTCACTCTCACTACAAATCCTTTCAAAGTTATTTAATACCTTTGAGTTGAGGGGAGTAGAGAAGGAAGGAGGTATCATGTAGTTCAAAGATAATAAGACAAGTTGTATGTATTGCTTCTGAGGTTCTCTGATGATTATTAAAATATCTGGCAAGTGATAAACTTTGTTCTTATTGTAGTTGTATTTTCTCCGCTGTTTTCCTGACTTCTTTTCTAACGTTGTCCTCCCTTGACACACAATATTGCAGTATTTTTTTATTTTAACAACGCTGATTGGATGTGTCATATTGCCATGTTTCAGACACCTAAATTACATCTACAGTAGACTGAATATGAGACTAAATACTTTGTTAGATATTTTTTAAAGGATAAATGCAGTTATTTTGTTTCTTACCCGTTAATTACTAAAGATCAGTGCTAATTTAACTTCAATAATCCTACAAAAGGAATTGCTTCACTTGAATCCTTCTTTAAATTCCACTTAATTAGCCCTTTTTCTATTGGGAGTTACACTGCATCAGAAAGTATGCCTGCATATTGAAGATTTAGCTTTATCTGGGAATTTAGCAAGGGGATATGCCTAAAGCCTAACCAGAGGCTGCATATTAGATATGATCCTAATCCCAGTAAAAAAAAACCACACACACACATGCGCACACACACCTAGATAAACAGTAGGGCCATAGCAGGAAATGATCTGTGACGCTGTAAAGCGTTACAATGAGGTCAGTTCTGAATGACTGCTCCCAGGAGCATAATCAACCTCAAATATATCATACTCATATACACACACAGACACATACAGACTAGCCCCTAGCTACTAGCTAATTGCATCACTAACATACCAACACTAACACTGAGAAGCAGCTTTAACACTTCTTTGTTTGACATTGTGGTGAAAAAGTTAATCGGATTCTTACTTGTGTTCATGAGGTATAGGTGAGGCCCAAGCCTGGCACAGGATGCCGCTCACTGTAACCGTCCTCCGCCCCCTGTAGCTCTGACCTGTACCCACAATGCACTCTCTCACATAGTCTAAATGAGAGACACAGCAAGAGTAAGGATGAGGAGAGACACGATTACAGCAAAAGAGAGTGAGTGAGTGGGATGAGCCAACAAACTGATCGCAGTGTGGATGATGAAGAAAACAGACAGAAGGAGATGTTCAGCTAAAATGCAGAGCTTCACAAAGATGCCAAAAGCCAAATCTGTTTTCCTAATCTTCTGCAAAACATTTGGATCCAGTATAATAGGTTACACAGCTTGCAAGATCACTGTTGTGGTTAGTCATAGTCAAGTTGGGTGGGGGTTTCCATCGTTTACACAAACTTAATGACAGAAAATGAACTATAATGCGCTGCGACACAATAAACACGACAATGGTCTTTGCCATTGAGAGATTAAAAAGCTACAATCACTCTGAAAATAGGTATTTACCGTACAGGATTTTAAAACATATATGCATACAAAAAAAAAAACATCCATATATATAACAACAAGGAGTATGCTGCTTATTAGAAGTGAGACTATGTCTTATGTAGGGAAAACAATTTTCAGATGGAAAGATCTGGTGACTTTAGTATCAGTGGTTGAATGAAAAACTGGAACAGTAGAGGGCACCTTTCTTTTGATAGAGTTGGTAGTTGAAGTCCTGTTGGCTCTGGGTTCCTGGTGAGTTCCTGTCAAACGACAGCCACTGGCATTTCCTGTTTTTATGATCATAGAGGAATGCTCTAGAGAATAAGAAGGACAGGAAAGGACAAAGAAAGAACAAGGGAAGAGTGAAGTAAATAATGTCAGGGCAATTACCACAGCTGTGACATGAGTATGCAAAGCAGCTAAGGCCTACAGTAAACCAGACAGGCAGCATTATGCATGTGGAATGTGTTATTAAGAAACCTCAGGAACCACCACTTTGATCTTTGTGTGTATTGACAGCCATTCATCCACAGTGTGGAAGAGTTACATACTTCACCATGTTACATCAAAAGAAAACCCTGCAGTTAAAAGGATGAAGCCATAAAAGCAAACATACCTGCAGCTGAAGGGGAGTCGTCTGTTGCGGCTGCAGGCTTTGGCACACTTGGTCATGCTCAGCGTCTTGCTTTTGGTCAAGTGGGAGGAATTGGGAGACACGGCAACCAGTCGTATACCATCGGTCTTCTGGTAGTCCTGGAGCGCATTTCTTTTGCCCTCTGATACACAATTACATAACATGACCATTCAGCAGTATTTATGTTATATATGTTTTGCCATCATCACAAGGCCTATGGCTCTGATGAGAATAATGTATGCTAGCCTCATCATTGCAACAGTCTGACTTTATGGATTGATTTAGCCTTTATGTCTGCTATTTTATTATATAATGAACATTGAATTGCACTTGAAATGTAAATAAGCTTAATAAGGCCTATAATAATAATAATAATAATAATAATAATAATAATAATAATGTATACCCACACCAACCAACACACTACCAGACCCCTTTATGTGGTCTGGGAAGCAGTGTGGACCAGTTAGACATTTACATTATTCATGAAAAGCTGTCGGACAATCTTTCGATTCTTGGAATAGCACGTGAGCAACATGAAGACATCAGAGCTTCAGATTCAGTATTTGGGTGTTTGGGATGCGGTGAGCAACCTGAGGATCGCGGAGGCATTTCATGTTAGTCCGATCCTCAACTTGAGTTCACCGTCTCGTGCCGGAGCAATGAGCCGCAAAAACGCATTCTGTCAGGACAACAGGATGACTCAAACACTTCTTTCATTTTAATATAGGTCATTTTGTGATCCAATGGGTTGTAGGTATCGGTTCACTTTATCATAAAATGTATTTATGTCGTGATCCATCCCGATAATGTAAGTCTTAATGCGATGCATGCGCTCTGGCACGGAGCGGAATAATAGCCTACAAGAGTTTAGATTAAAAAGCCTCTGCTAGATCGTCATTAATGATAAAAACATCGTTTTCATATTTCTTCCAGAAATTTCCAACTTAAGAATGTTCTCATGACTAAGCATCACTTTTAGTACTCCATCTTGTTAGAATTAGATCCAAAAATAACTAATTCAAATAGGTGTATGGCAATTAACAAAACACTTGGGTAAACATAATAAAGACAATATAGGATATTGGGCTACAACAAAACATAATAAAGTCAACTGAATAAAGCGTCTGTTAACTGTCTGTTGGACACGGAGCGCAAACCAATGCGTTGTGCCACCAGCTCCAGCCCATGGCAGACGTACGGGAGCAAAATGCCTTTATCCAAAACTTACCCGAACAAGAAATGACGAAGAGCCCGAAAATGAGCTTGTAAATCCACATTGTCGCGTCAAAGAACAAAAGTTTCAGAAACAATTCGGCAAATGCTGCTTGCTGTGCTGTCAGTCCGCGACCAGGAGATGTTGCTTCCACCACTGCACAGATGATGCATCTCCTCTCTAAGTACTTCCTCGCCTCCCTCCTTTCCCTCCCTCTCCTCCCTCGTCCTTATGACTTTATCTCTCGCTCCATCTCTCTCCTTTTTCTCTCTCTAATCTGTTAAGTGTTCTTTATTGGTGACACACAATATTGCCAGAACTTCAGTGAATATGTCAATTTTCACATCCTTATGCTGTTTATGTCACTGTGTGTGTGTGTGTGTGTGTGTGTGTGTGTGTGTGTGTGTGTGTGTGTGTGTCATTAAGCTATTGTGTTGCTATACCTTCCCACTCAATACCAAAAGACTTACATTATTACTTATTACAAATATTACATTATAAGCAGATTGTGATCCTTTCTCTCTTAATTTCTTTGTCTAAAGAACCCCCCCCACATACAATTCTTCCCACCTATACTATTCAAACCCTATATAAAACAGCATGCTGTACAAATATATAAGTTCTAAGGCCTGCTCACAATATATATATATATATATATATATATATATATATATATATATATATATATATATATATATATATATATATATATATATATATATATATATAGTTATATAAGTTATCCAATGAATTAACAGAGATGTATAGAACACACACAACTTCTGACAAAGGGACACTATAAATCTGTGTGCAAAATCTTGAGGAATATAATAATATTTGTATTTATTCAGCAGATTGTGTAACCCTGTCACACAAGAAACATCCCACTCAATCATCTTATTGTACCTTTTTTTCACTCCGTCAAATCACCAAGCCACACAGTGTGCACAATGAAACAGATATTGGCAGGCACTTGTCAGTGCCGGGAAACTCAGTAAGGATGTAAAAGAGGAGGGGAAGGAGTGTGTGGCATTGTTTATGCTACTTTACTTCTTCCTCCCTGTCTCAGATAAGAAGTGAAGTTGGGGGGGGGGGCATCTCCAATCCATCTCCTGAGTGTCATCTCTATTTTGAGCGATGACAGCATGAGATAAGAGATGTGACACTTAGCTGGCCTCAACATTTTCTCTAAACATCTCTGATACAACAGTCAACAAACAGTGCTCCTGTCCTCCAGTGACGGTCCAATGGTGTGCACACTGGATCAAAAATCAGAATGGCACTTAATACACTGTGGGGATTCCCATTATTTTCTTATACATAGGAATAGAAGAATAAATATGTAGCAGGAGACAGACTCCATCTCTATCTCCTCTCTGGTTCAATGAGTAATGCTGTGGTTTCCTGAAAGGACCACAGAGTCATTCGCAATAATAAACAATCAGCCATGAGTCAGATACTTTCACTGGAGTGGAGCGCAAGCCTCTTTCTCTCTCACACATTCTCTCTAACTCTTTCTACCTTCCATTACGTGCATACACATGCAACATAACCACACAAACTGTCTCTTGTTGACAAACATGCATTCAGACTCTTTTTCTTCTGTCTCATTCAAAAACATGAATGCTCATGCATAATGAGCAGCAGATGAGGGCTCCAACCTTCACCAGTTTGAGCCCCCATCACCACAATCTCATTACTGACTCCGCTAGCAAGAATCCAGTGGGTGTTTTTTCTGTGTCTGAGAGCCACAGCTTCTGCTAAAAGATGGAAATTAGAGAGAGACCAGGTAGCCCACTGCTCGCTCAACCACTCAAGTCCTACTCCTCACATCTGTGGCTGGTTATTGCCAGAAACTTCATATCTTCATGCAGCTTGTAATTGAGGGAGGAAGTTTGGTGGGAGATGGAGATGATATGGAGAATGAAGAAGTTGATACAGAGAGAGTCTAGATGAAGAGCAATGTAAGTAAAATGGATGGATTGTTGCAGGGAGGCACAATACAGACCAGTGTGCTGAAGGCTGGGCTGTCTGAGTGCATATTTGTGGAGTGCATGGCATATTAATAGACTTCCTGCAGATTTGTTTGGAAGTTTTTTTGTGCCTTGTGCGATTCATGTGTTATATATTGTTATTTTTCTGTGCATGTGTATGTATGTATAAATCCATATGTGTTTTCATCTGCAGAAAATTAGTTAGACCTCCTTGTGCCCTCTAATTGTTGCAGCCTCTCATTCAGATTTTAGCCATTTAAGCTTTGGAGTGTGATGTAAAATTAAAAGAAGGGATGACAGCGATAGGGGACAGAAGAGTGTGATCATTTGAGTGATAAGAGAGAGATAAGGAAAGTGGAAATGGACTCAGATTGGAAGTGTGGGAGTGAGAAACAAAAGCCATTTAGGGGTTGTTTGTGTTTGTGTGTGTGTGTGTGTGTGTGTGTGTGTGTGTGTGTGTGTGTGTGTGTGTGTGTGTGTGTGTGTGTGGTTTGGTGGGCTTAGTGATGACAGTGGTAGGACTAGATGCTGTAAACACAGATACTCTGTCAAGAGGTCGTCCTTTAAACAAACACACACTTCCTGTTGTCAGTGCATGTGATTGTAGTCACTGCTCGTAATTGAGATATGCTGACATTTACGGCTAACAAAAATAAACTACGCACACGCACAATCTGTCCACACAAACAGTTAAAAGTTTGGCTTCTCGGATAAAACATGTTTAAAAAAAAAAAAAAAGATTGTTTGGTTTTCTTTAAGCCCGGTTGTGTGCCTTCAAGTCACATTTCCATTTGATTTTCCAGAATGGTGAAAAAGGGCTGGAGAGTACAAAAGTTTTAACATATCAGTTTTAACATATTAGTTTATTATGATGCACATTAGCAGACTGAGTCACCAAAAAATAGCGTTAAAGAGGATTAGAGAACTAACAGATATAAAGCAAAGGTGCCATTGATTTTTCTTCACTCTCTTACAGAGAACAGCTGCTTTTGTCAGAGTCACTGACATACTTAAACTTTCACAGAGTAGAACACAAAGTTTTATTAATGACGCATGATGAGCCTGGATGTACTGAATCATTCAATACTGAACAAAGTGGTCATGTCTGCAGATGTGTTTTAAATTTGTTTTTGGCAAAAAATGATTTTAAAACTTGTGAGAATTATTATGAGTTTGCAGTCAGTTTCGCATTGCACAGGGTTTTCACAGGCGGCTCCTATAGCGGCAGAGCGGGTCATTTCACTCCCTATGAGAACAGTGGTATAACATAATAACGTTGTATGTGCCCGGATCAGCTCCTTCAGAGAGGCTGAGGGAGACAAGGATCATGACCCTTATTTGTATGTAAGGAATGGAAATAAAAATAAATACATAGATGTATTATTCACATAAAAGTTCCCTGAAATAAATAAATGTTTGAAACATACATACCACACATACCCACAACCTCCAGTGCATAAAACGATGAGGTAGCATGGATGGGATGTAGGTGCTTACAGTGCATACAGTAAGTAAATAAATGAGTACTTACAAAATCAATGTCCTATAATATAATCATTTGAAAAAAGCGATAAAGCAGCTTTTTAAACTCACAAACTTTAACAAGATAATTGATAATTGAGTCTTAAGACATACTAACCATTTCAACTCAACAGAACATATCCGGTTCACAGGGCACAGTCCTTATTCAGCCTTTTGTCTGTACCTCCTCCTGTGTTTATGGGTGTCGATGTGAACGTTTGAGGCAGAACCTTGGAACAATCAACAACACGGCCTGGTGAGTTTGTATATCCACACAAGCCATAACTGTTTAAATGACACATCCTTTAGCATGGTACACATGAAGTCACATCAACGTCCCACATGCACTCTATTGTGCTGGCCCTTTGACAGTAAATGTCAGTCACTCAAAAGCGCCCAACACTGAAACAAACTGGAAAACACACACAAATAGGTCATGTTTACATACCCAAGCAATATTGTAAAGGAGGGTATTATGTTGTACTATTGTCTATCTTTCAAATACAAATATTTATTTCGGAAACAACCTTCCAGGATACAGTGGTTTATGGTAGAACCTATACTACCCCTTGGGACCTGGTAATTAGAGCTGAAAATTTGATCAGAATTACTCAAAATAACATTTGTCCCACACAATGAATTGAACTCCATAACAATCCAGTGTAACCACCATAGATATTTAATACAGTAAAGTATTTAAACATTTTACAACTTCAATTTCCAAATTTACACAAAATACAGCCAAGTTATCAACCCAAACACTGCCTGAGGACAAGTCGAAAGGGAATAGTGGGTCCAAAAATAGTGCCCAAACCTGTGTTCCCTCATTTCTTACACATCTGCTAACAGTCAGCCTGTCTTGTCTGCTGCTTACTGCTAATTTACCCCAGCATGACTTAGAACTGAGACACACAGGGGAGGGAGGCTGGTCGGTAAAATTAGAAAAGAACAGAGGTGGAAAAACTGCTCTGGGGCAGCAGGTACATTTCATCCCACATGTGTTGGTGTCAGACCTCATACATGTAATTAACATGTTGATAGTGAACACGGCGTAGGGCAAGTGGGACAGTGTGCAGCCCGGTCTAGAGCCCACCTGAGGGATTCGCTAGGCTCTCACACAGGTTAACTTGATGCATTACAACAAACAGCAGGAAGTTCTGTAGGGTCTTTAGGATTCAACCGCAAAATTCCAGTCCACCCACTCTTAGTGGAGGGCCGGCACAGCAAAGATGCCACCGCCCCTCCTCTCTCTCTTCTCTCTCTCTCTCTCTCTCTCTCTCTCTCTCTCTCTCTCTCTCTCTCTGAATCTTGTTTCCATATTTGTCCAATTGTCTCAGTTATTTTTGGTAGTCTTGTGAGTACATTTTTGTCGCACATGAAAAAAAAAACAAGCACTAGTTTCTGGCCCAAGTATCTTATTTTATAGCTGAATGTCTTTATTAATCAATCAACCAATCAAATTATTTGTATAGCACCTAACCAGTAATTTAGTGTAATTCAAAGTGCTTTGCAGATGACTGACAGGCTGGTATTTACGTTAATAATTTTATCTATATACTATCTATAATATCTATAAACTATCAGTAATAAGCCATAATGAGAAACATTTGAGTTGGCAGGTTGTCAAAAAAAAACTTTGGCTGGGGTATACCTTATTCCAGGAGAACTTTATCTTTTGAGCCAGTAATATAACTTGATGAATTATTGTAGTGAAATATCTCAACATCTAAGTTCATTATCCCAAAATGATGAATCTCAATAACTTTGGGGATCCTCTGACTTTTCCTCTACCACCATCATCATCATCATCATCATCATCATCATCATCATCATCATCATTATTCTCATTGCTGATCCCATGAAGAGAATGAAAAATACTCTTTATCCTTAGTAAATGTGTGTGTGCCCCAACAAATCGAACACCTCAAGTTACCAGCTAATGAATGTTAGGCGCCTCTAAACACAGACAAAATCCTCAAATCAATCCCCAATCTGGGCTGGAATGGAATGTGTCCCGTTGAGAATGTTCACCTGGACAGAGTTTCCCAGTGTTATGCCTGCCAATCACACAGGGCACACACACACACACACACACACACACACACACACACACACACACACACACACACACACACACACACACACACACACACACACACACACACACACACACACACATACACACTCAGACCCACGCGCAGCATGTTTACAATCTGAGACAACAGGATAGAGAGAAAAACCAAGGTAGTGAGAACAGACAAGTGTGTGGCCATGTTTATGTGTTTGGAAAAAACCTGTGGCATTTCCTGATAATCCATGCCAAGTGTGTGTTTTGGTGTTCTTTCCAACCCTCTTTCTTGCTCTTCACATTTTGCAAATATAGTTTAAGGGTTTCTTTGGCGTACTTTGTTGCCAGATTGAGTCAAGGTTTGTAAGGTGCCAAAAAATTTGAACAATTGCAGGAAAATGTCTGAAGTATATTTATGGTTCTTTTACTGTGATTCAGAACTTATTTGACACTATCTGTATTTTCCTTTTGCGGCAAACAAAACCCATTAAGAGTTCTATAATGGTTAGCAAAAATATTAGGATTTATCTACAAATAATTTTTGATCCAAGTCTGGAGAGAAAGTATGTGTATCATACAGGAAAAACCACTGTAGATCAGTCATGGAGCAGTCCTTGGCAATACTGAAAGACGTCAATGTACAGTAAAGGATTGGTCTAAGTTTTTTTACAGGATGTCAGAGCTACACTGCAGAACCTCAGTGACCCTGATGCCCTTGCCCGGCTGTCTTCTATGGTGATGGAAAATCGGTGACCTCTTTGTTGCTGCTTACAGGAAGCTTACACTTATTTCAGTATTAGAAAAAGAACAACGGGTGCCAATTAAAAATCTTGCAGCTACTGTAAACCACACTATATTTACCAGATTGAGGGAAGTTTATTCTGACTTGGGTTGATTGCCCCAGGGTGTCAAAACCCAGAGGCTGCTGAGAGTGTTAGAACTAAATTTAGTCCGTAATCTGCAATACTGTTCCAAAAATAGCTTTCACTGGTAAGACTACGCAAATGGATGTTATATTACTATCAAATGAACTTTAGAGGGGTTTAAAATGGCATGCTGATCCTTGGAGTTCCAGTCACAGGTCATGTTGTTGACGCAGCATCAACCTCATGTGTCACTTCCTGCAATTAGTGGAAAAAAAAACTCAAAAAGCCACTCTCCAACTTTAACTTCCAGCTTTATATTTTTATATTTGGTGAAAAGTTCTGTCTTGGGGAACACAACACTCATGTTGTTATTCAGAAATATGTGTGTTGGATCAGTGGGTAAACAGAAGCCGATGTGCAGAAAAAAACATCAGGACATCATGTGTTTGAAAAGTGGGACTCAGTAACGAGATAAAGCAAGAAAATGCCTCTATTGTATAAAATAACTGTTCTGTGGAACAGTTGCATCACCATCTTGATATAAGTCAGAATAGAGTTTTCCAATCAAACAAGTTTTAAACAAATCCCAAATTTAATGTAGTTATCTAAACCATTTATTTGGATAGAAAATTGAGGTTGAACCAAAAGTCCAGTAGTACATTAATCATCATGTGCACATGTTTGCTATACTGTAAGTATTATACTGTATGATACGTCAAACATACACCAGGAAATAAAAGGTTTAACAGACAAAGAAGGTTATTATTTTAATGTTCAACTTTATTTTCCCTCTAAACAAATGGTTTAAATACCATGTTAAAAATATGGACTTGTTTTGTGTTGGGCCAGCGGTCTAACACACATGTCGTAACTGTGATCCCACGGTTTGATTCTGGCCTGCAAGCTTTATTGCATTTTACCCCTTTGCTCTCTTACCATGACTCCAATCACACTTGACTGTCAACTGTCCAGTAAAAGAACAATAAGAAGACAGAATAGAACAGAGAAAAATGGGAAGCTGTTGCATGTCCTAAATTGACTGTTAAGCTGTGATTAGCACAGTCACTTTGGTCCTTTATGTCAGCATTGCAGTTGCTGAGTGTTCGCAATTAAAGTGATCCATGACATGAGCTACAACAATAAAAAACAAATCCAATCATTCTCTTATTGTGGGTTTTTGACATTTGGACTATTCCAAATTCCAAATTGAAAGGAGATGTAGAACAAGCTTTTCCTGCGTCTGTAACTTCTTAAGCCAGGCATGTTAAAGGGTATGACCTTGTCCCCATTTACAAGAGTATCCTGTTACAACCTCCTCCTTCTAAATATTGCTATATAGCACACATACGAAGACCTCCCAGTCTGACACATTTCCAAGAAAAACAAACACCTTTATACTCTCCACTTCAACTGTGGCCATTGATTCTTAGATTACCATCAGATAAACAAAAATACCATCAAGTTAAGCACTTGTATCTGCAACTGTATCTTTGGTGTTAGCATCTGGTTTTCTACTGCTGCTCTGTACAGGAGACGGCTGAGTTGTCTTTGTCAATGTTGCCAGAGACGTCACTAAATAAGAAAAATGGATAAGATTAGTCAGAGCTCACTGGGACAAACTTGTGTCTGTCTGTCTGTCTGTCTAAGTGTGTGTGTGTGTGTGTGTGTGTGTGTGTGTGTGTGTGTATACTCCTGGCTAAAAGAGGAAGAACTCAGCAAACAGGGCTGTAACATTTTTTAACGATTTTTCACCCAAAATTTGATACAAACTTTGATTCTTTTTTTGGGGGGTTGGAGGACAATTTTGTTGTGTAGGTCATTGATGACACTTTGCAACATACAACAGAGAATTTTATTTATTGAACTTGACTGATTTCAATATCAATCGTTCCAACACCACAGATTCTTTTGTTGTCTGGAGTTTGCCCCTTCAGGGTTTAAAAGCACTTAATTGGATGTCACTTTGGATAAAAGCGTCAGCTAAATTACATGTAATGTAATGTTAACAGTAATGGACAATTCCCCTTCCAACCTGTAGGGGGTTACAACAGTTATTTTTAGTATGATTGTTTTGATCACGGTTTACAACTCTGGGCTAATTATAGGTGTCAAAATCAAAATGAAGTCACAATCTTGAATATCGAATAAAAAAAACGGTAGATACTGCAACAGCCCCATGTCACGTCAGGTCGGCTTGTCAAGCCTCCTCTGATGTAGCTACAGCCAGTCAAATGATAGCATGGCAACTGCAGATGCCCCCTCCTGTTTCACTAAAGTGTGTTAAAGTGTGAAAGTATTTTGGATTTCCAGTGAGTTATATTGACAGTGTTAAAAAAAAGTCACAGTTTGCAAGCTCTGCTATGTGCGTGTAGGCTACTATATATTCTGTGTGGTTACCATTGCACATTAGCCTAGCAGCTAGCAGATATTCTTATGCGTTTAGCTTTATCCCAACACAACTGCATGGTTGAATTTCAGCCTGCATGCATGTTTTGTAGCCTAAACAGAGCAGCTTATATTGGATATTTTAGAGTAAGCAACAAGTTAGCAGACTGCCATCCACCGAGTCGCCCTCTTTACTATCGGTCTGCTCAGCTGCTGTGCTGGCTCGATGGTGTTTTAAGCCCCCAACTAAGCATTCAAGGCAGCGCTGCAACCATCGTCTTCAACCATAACTGTCACTGTAACTGTCATCAGTGGCCTTACCTTATTTTCTGTGATAAACATGTATTCCTGACTCAATTCAGAAAATTATTCTGGATATGACCACTTATGTTTTTTCCAAGATAAGAATGATCACATAGTGGATTTTTAACATGAATTATAACCTTATGAAAAAACAAATCACACTTCCATTTTTAATTGATTGACTGATTATATTCCTTAAACATATATGTTGTCTCAATTGTTTGAAATTGAAATAAAGACAATATTTGTTAATGGATTATGAAGTAAAATTTTATTTCAGAATTGTTTTTAAAACCCCATATAAGACACGGGTCAATTTGACCCGAGGGATACGAAAGGGTCCCAAAAGTGAAGATAATACAAGGGTTAACACTCTCGAGCTGATCCAGAATGCTGCAGCACGTGTTCTGACAAGAACTAAGAAAAGAGATCATATTTCTCCTGTATTAGCTTCTCTGCATTGGCTTCCTGTAAAATCCAGGTTTGAATTTAAAATCCTTCTCCTGTCATACAAAGCTCTAAATGGTCAAGCACCATCTTATCTTGAAGAGCTCTTAGTGCCTTATTGTACCACTAGAGCACTGCGCTCCCAGAATTCAGAGTTACTTGTGGTTCCTGGAAGCTCTTCTACTGCGGAATCAGCTTCCGATCTGGGTTCGGGAGGCAGACACCATCACCACAATTAAGAGTAAGCTTAAAACTATCCTTATAGTTAGGGAGTGAAGAGTCGCAGCGTTTGCCTAGACCGGCGGGGGAGGGTGTATAGTCACACACAGCACCCCTTCTCTTTTCTGGTTCTCTTCGTAGTCATCAGATTAATTGACCATATAATCAATAATATAATAAACTAGAGGGAGGCAGGGCAGTACAGCCAGGAGCCAGGCCAGGCTCCTCTATTTACCCTGTCCTTCTTAGTTATGCTGTAATTGTTTTAGACTGCCGGGGGACTTCCTTTGACACACTGCTCCTCTCTGCTTTATCTTTACATTTGTGTGCATTCATGTCCCAGAAATGCTTGTTAATAACCTAGCTCTGGGGAGTCATTCCACAGAGTCCTTACGTTCTTTTTTCCCCAGCAAGTTTCCGTGGATTAGGGAGGCACCAAATCATGGTTGCAGCTGTCGCCGTGGTCCTGCTACATGTCCTGCGATGCCCTGTTACATCCTGCTACACTCTGTGGTACCTTGCTACTTCCTGCTGTGCCTTCTAATGCCCTGCAGTGCCCTGCTATGACCAAGACCTACTTTATCTGTATAGTGTCTCAAAATAACTCTTGTTATGAATAGATAGATGGATAGCCTTTATTATTTATTAGACTCACAGTCCATTAAAACCACAACAACAGCAAAAAACATGCATATACACAAGACAGCTATTCCAATAATCCCATAAGGGTGACTGGCATCACAAAGCACTGAACCTCGGGTCAATCAGATGTGAAATGACAGAATTACAAGAAGAATTCATGCGACCAATATATTTATACATCAGATTCCATTGCTAAAGCAGAGAATGTAATAACTCCTGCTTGACAGAACAATTCCATTGCACTACACCACCTAGGTTTCCTGAGTAGAATGCACAAACAATCATTATAAGCAATCTGCAGCTTACTGAATCTTGCCTTTTTGAACTTGACCCGCAAGGGGGCAGTGTAAAAAGCAGTACAGTATGCTAAAGAGGTTTATCTTGACAGTATCAGAACACCAGGAGAACTTCCTGGCAAGCATGTTAGCCTGCATATATAACATACGACGCTGTCTATACATGTCCTCATCATCTGACATTTGATCTGTTAAGATGTGACCCAAATACTTAATTTTACAGTTACAACAGTTTGCACTTGCCAGATGGAAAAATAAGATCCTTATCCTCTTTCACTCTACAGATCATAACCAAACTCTTTTTGGCATTATATTTCACATCATATTCAACACCATCATTGGAACATATATTCAACAGCTCCTGAAACACCGCACTGCTAGGAGAGACAACAGCCAAGTCATCTGCATACATGAGATGGTTCACTAGCATGTTACCAACCATACATCCTGTCTTGCACTGTCTTAGCTGGTCAGACAGGTCATCTATGTAAATATTAAAGAGGGCCAGTGATAGTATCACCCGACGGACGCCATTACCAACACCAAATGGAGTAGAGAATACAACCTGTATGCTCTGATTGGAATAACAAAACACCAGGATTCTAATTATACTATTTGGTACTCCTCTTGGGCTCAATTTTAAAAACAGCTTGTCGTGGTTAACTCGGACAAAAGCCTTGGAGGCATCAATAAAACCAATAAAAATAAAGGATTTTTGTCTTCTGTAGGTGTCTACCATTTTCTTAAGTGCATAGACACATAGATCAGTACCATGCCTGGCCTTGAAACCAAACTGGTTATCTGAACTATACAAATAAACACACAACCTACCTAATAAAATTCTTTCCAGGACTTTGGATAATACACTAGCTAAAGCAATAGGTCTATAATTATCCACACTCACCACCTTTCCCACTCTGTCCTTAATGACAGGCACCAAAGTAATGGACCACAGAGAGTCTGGTAACACCCCATGAGACATAAAGCCAGTAAAACAAATGGCAAGGAGAACTGCAACCGTCGGGCTGGCCCATTTCAGTTGCTCTGCTGTAATATGATCTGATCCGCTAGCTTTATTATCAGCTAGCTGTGTAAAAGCTAGATAGATCTCATTGGCTGTAATTCCAACTGTTTCACTATTTACAACACGGTCATACTTCATCGCTTTTAACACAATTAAATAGGTTAAAGTAATGTTTCCTCCACAACTCTGCTATGTTATCAAGTTCAAGTTTATTGTCATATGCACCTTAGTACAGAGTTCCACAGCAATGAACATTAACCTCCTGAGACATCTCAGGAAGGCTAGCACAGTCAAGTGACATAAAAGGAATGTGATCAGACATGGATGCCCCATACTCTATTGAACTTAAGCTAGAATGCGCATCAGGAGTACTGATGCAGTGGTCAAGCCATGATGTGGTGTGCCAGGCCTCACTTATATAAGATTAGCTTTCTGCAAGTAAGAGCATTTGGCTGGATAGTATAACATGATTATCATCAAAGAACTGTAGCAAATACCTAGCAAATGACGAACTCCTGTTTGAAGTATCAGCATTCGTGTCTCCCACCACATAAACACTTGTGGGATGGCTACCAGAAATAAAAGTTAATGAAAGCCATCTATTCAAGTATTTATTTTCATTTTGATGTGACTCATATGGTGTATATACATTCAGAATAGTAAACACCTTATTGTTAATAGATATCTGGACAGCAATGCACCAGTCAACTTCCAACTTGATGACACTAATCACAGAGTCCAGCTTTTCGTGCCAAAGGATAGCCACGCCTTCTGCTATCCGTCCTCTAGCTATTATCATAGATAGGTCTGTAGTGGACTCACCTGCCCCATGGAAACCCTCACAAAAAGAGTTCAGTTTCCCCAAATCCTGTTTAGATTAAAAAAAAAGTCTCTTGTAAACATAAAGCTGCTAAATGCTGACCCTCAGCATTATTTTCTCTGAGCTCGGCCCTGTTTAACAACGAGGCTCTACTCCAAGGCGATTTTGCCACAGCTCAACAGGGTTGTCCCAGGCACTCATAGCCCCTGATGTAGGTGCAGAGAGACTGGCGGCGGTGACATCCACAGCGAGCACCTCACCATTGCCCCCTGCCGTGTTATCATTACTGCAGGCAACTCCAGCGGCACTCGTAACAGCCAGGCCACGAGTTGGCTCCAGCCGCAGCAATTCTGCTGTCTATGGTCACAGTCACAGAACTCAAGTCCCCGCAGATATCAGCCTGAGATTTAATGCATGTCTCAGATTGCAGACCAGAGATTGATAGCAATGTAAACATCAGATTCTCCCAACATGCCATAACAGGGAATGGTTAAACATTTTAGAACATAGTATGGTATAAATGGGATAGCCCAGTCCAAAGTGTATTCTAATTATTACTCACAGACAAATAACCACCTCATTTCATGTATTTACCTTTGTGATGACACATTGGTCATAGTGGGAAATAGACATTACCTTTAATGATGTTGTCTAGTGTGCCCATGAAGGTGATTACTGGTGTTCCAGACAGATCTATAGCTGCCTTCAGGTCACTGGGAAACAGGCTGGGGATGTACTCAGACAATGGAATGAATGTTTAGTTAGAATTAGCTTGCTTAAAACCCTGTAGGCTAACAGTGGCATTTGGTCAGTTAGCTTAAGCCTCCACTTTTGACTCTTAAGCTAACTGACCAAACTGGTAGCTGGTACTGGTAGCTTGAAAAATGTGATGACATAACGATGACAAATAGAATACCATCATCTTTTGGTGTCTCTCTGCCAAACTTGTCAACAGATTTTCGTAGTTATGTCTGCCACAAGCAACTGTCTTGAAGACTGTGCTTCCCCTCAAATCTCATGGTCCACAGATGGCCCAGAGTACCAAAGCACTTAATGAGATGAGGATAATGCTCAATTTAATTATGCTTTCTTTGGTCATAATCGTAAGTTGGCAAAGACTTCTTGAAGCAGCTGCCTGTGAACTGCAATCTTACAGGCCATGTACTGAATGGTAACATCTGAGAAAGCATGACACATAGCAAGCTCAACTATGTCTTTTAAGTCTATTAGAACCTCCCAGAATGTGTCCCCTTCCGGTAGTCTGGGGCCAATGAGAACAGGTAACAGTCTAAGTAGAATGTGGTTTCTATTCCTGCCAATTGTTCCTTGACTTCCAAAACTTTGATGAATCGGGTGAGGGCGGTTAACCATATTAGAATGTTGGAAGGGAAAAGACAGTATGGGCCTTTTAGCTCTTCCAAAGTAAAATATTTCCTTGCAATTAAACCTTTCTAATAATGTACAACTCAACAGGAACCACACCTTCAAACAGGTCATGCAGGATGTCAGTTGGAAATCCTGTGATAGGATGAAAATAAGGGAGATAGTCAGAGAGAACACAACTTTGCTTGAAATCATCTTTGTCATTGTTCTGAAGTTCTCGAACAAGGTTATCATGCAGATTTTTAGTTCTCATCTCAAGAGTACAAGTTACTGCATTTGATGTTTGCATTTCTGTTGGGGTGGTGAGAAAAAATCTGCAGACATATGTTGCCCTGAAACTTTCATAGACCAACTAGCCTGTGGGCAGCAAGGTTATCAGTTGCACTAAAATAGACTGTGCCTTTGAGACCAAATGTCTGAATGTAGACACCCACTTCTTCAAGAGTTGTTAGGTCACTCAAGAGATGAGCGAAAACCTTTTCATATCCAAAGTGCCGTACATCATTTGAATTGCACAAAAGGGCCAGTTGAGAAGAGTGGAGGGCTGACCACTTCTTTACTGGCAGCTTAGCTAATTTCCAATAAACTGCACATACTTTGTGCATTTTTTGACGTTCCTAAAGGGTGTTCAATTCCAAAATAATCAAAATAAAGAATAGATCTGTTGTGAGGAGTGAGTGAAGGACCCAAAAGCAGCGCACAGGGAGGCAGGTAAGCGAAGGTACAAATGGGTTCATTTACACAGTCCAAAAACACAGGGAAGAGGCGACGTCCAAAAAACATGAAAAAAATCCAATGAAAAAATCCAAAAGCTCGAAAGGGAAGAAATCCAAAAACAGGTCAGGGAAGACAAAAAAAACAGGAAGCAAACACAGGGAACAACACACAGGGAAGATGAACACACTGAGTAGAGCATAAAGACTCGACAAACAAACTGGAAGGAGCTGACAAGAGACAAAGGAAACACGGGGGTGAAATACAAGAGGTAGTGAGGTAATGGGGAACAGGTGAGACGTCAGGTGAATCACATTAGGGCGGGGCAGGACAATCAGACAAACAAAGCAAAGCTAATCAAGACAAAGACAAGACAAGACAAGACAGGAAACGAGACTACCAAAATAAAACAGGAAGCAGAACAAACATACACAGGAGGACACAAGACAGGACCAGGGAAAAAACTAAGACCAAAACACAAAGAGACCAAGGAAAGGGAAAAAATAAACCCCAACAAAAAACCCCAACCCACAACAAGATCATTTCTGATCCTCATCTGAGAGAAGCATATTTTCCTAAAAGTAGGAGCCATCACAGTATGCGGTATACTGTCCAGGCAACTGTGAAGTGGATTCTTGGACACTCTCAAGTACAGTACATCTCTTATTTTCAACAACAGCTGCAAAGATGTGAGAATAGGCACATACATAAAGGTACGCTGTGACGATTCAATTAGGTACTCTGCAGGCTTAGAAAATGGAAACTTATCTTAATAATATGTTTTTCTCGTTGCTGTTGACAGTGGTCCTTCAGGGGTAACAGATTTATACAAAATATTACTCTGAAACTGCCTGGACAATCTCACTAACAAGTGTGTCAGTAAGAGGGCAGTTGTGTTTTCCCAGTATCTTGAATATGTAGATATTATTTGTGGTGGTAGCTGACAAGGGTTGGGGAGTGCAGACTTATTACTGTAAATATTCTTACACAAAATTCTGCTGGTAACAATTAAAACATTTTTTATTTAATGGTATAATGCAGTAAGAGAAGGGGGCTTTCACATCTGATTACACTTGACAAAAAATTCAGGAGCATGATAATAGCCTTACGGTTCACCTTGTTGTGTGCTTTGAATCACTTTTTTCTTTTGACCAAAATATCGTTAATTCCAAAGACTGGAAAACGTGACTCAAAGCGCTAAATTGAGCCCAGTCAAAACCGTAGCCAGAATAAGTTTACCTGAACCATACCAATCTCTCTTTAAATAGTGTTTAGCTCAGTACCTCCCTCTTTGTGGGCATTTATATAACTGTAGCATCCGGTACATTTAAAGACCTTTTACAGTCAACTTTACCGACCTACCGCATGCCAATGTGACGTCAAAATGACGTAGCTCTTGCTGGTGCGCCAAGATTTTGAGTGTGTGCGCCACTCTATTTTTTTTCAGTGGCGCGCGACAAAGTGGAAACAGGAGGCATGGACGAGTTTTATGGTAACCGAATCCCAGGACTCTCAGAGTGACATCCACTCTCTCTTGTAAACTTAATGGGTTGAGATGAGTTCTTTAATAGATAATGAAAGGCTTGATCTGATAAAGTAGTTCATCGAAATATAGCATTGTCGCCACCTCTTCAGGAGAAGAGTGTAAGTAGTGTTGCCACCACCACACGCGAGTATAAAGACCTTCTTACGGTTGCCGCAGCCGAGCTCGCGCACGGCAATGTGATGTCAAAATGACTTAGATCTTGCTGGCGCGCCAGGATTTTAAGTGCGCAATTTGTTTAGCAGCCAAGTTTACAGTACTCAACAAACAAGTTTGAAAGCACATTTTAAGTAAGTTAAGAGTTAACGTTAACAAAGTTTTTCTGAATGACAGAAGCAGGAATTGGTACAAGCTAATGTTAATGTGTGCACAACCCTGTAAGGTAATGTTACATTAGCTGTAATGTTAGCTTAAAGTTAAAATTCAAGCAGCAGAACAAACAGAATGCACACCATCAATGTGAATAAAATAACTGAACAATACGTCGCTTGGAAGACAAGAGCATCGCTCTATCCCATCACCAATGGCAAATAAATTATGTCAGCAGCAAGAAACACAGACGGCACGCTGGTGCAGGCAGTGCAGGGAGTTCTTGCGTGCTTCTCTGTCAAGTGCCGAGTGCAAAAGGATACAAACTGATCAAATCCTGTCTGTTTAGCACGGCATGATCTAAGTGATGTTGAGATGAACTGTTCACTGAGCAGAATACACCAAACTTGCCCAAATAGGGAGTTTAGGTCTGCAACTAACTGGTAAAACCAATAAATCTGCCAATTTTATTATGAATTTATTTTCTGGTCTAAAGACATCAGGAATTTTCCGAGAGTCCTAAATGATAGTCATACCAACACTCCAAAACCAAAACAATATTGAATTTACTAATGGCGTAAGCAACAGCAACACATTCTCACAACGTTGTTTTATTTGCAAATGTACTTCACACACTCTTATAAAAAAAGTTTTTATATGAATAACATCAAATAGTTACACTTAGGGATCCCCCTAAGTGTAACTATTTGATGTTATTCATATAAAAACTTAATTAAACTTAATAAAGAAATTATTGGGATTATGATATATGATTTATAAAATTAAATTTAATTAGAAAAGTCCTAAACCACACATGGCAGCAGGGCTTACATTTTTGTAATGATGATATGAAGTCAACTCAAAGAGAATAGCCTAAGTTAATAGAACAAACTTTAAATCATATTACCATACTTAAAATGACCCACAAAGTGAAGCGCAGATAAACCAACTCAGTTATTAGTTCAACAATTCATTTTTGAGTGAAGTTAAATGTGTGTATGAGTCACTCCAAATTCTGGGGAGGATAGTTATGTTAACCCTCTGAAACCCAAGCCATTTTTGAGCATTTGTTTTGCTCCTGGGGCATTATTACACACTGTGAGCAAATTTTTCACTCTATCAAATTAATATGGTTTATCTATTTGTCTAAACAATGTAGGCTACTTACAATCTTGCATAGCTTAAAGTCGTGATAATGAATGATGCAAGGTAATTTCATATTTTGTGCTTTTGTTTTTTCATGCAGCTCTACAGTGAATTCCAGAGGACCACTTATTTAAATCTACCATTTTCCTTCTATGCTGCGATTGACAAATACACCCCTCAGATGCTGAAGCTCTATAAAATGAGGAAAACATGAAGTTTTTTTGAGAAGAAGGAAGACATTTTGATGGCATTTGAGCAACTGATGCTTCAAAAATAGTGTGTTTTATTTTTATTTTTTTTAATTTTGTGGTAAACAGGTAAACTATTTTTAAAGCATCAATGCATTACTTTTATGTTAAATGTGAACAGAACAGCAGATCTAACATGCGTGCCTTGTCTTTGTGCAACATGACAACATTACTGCAGCCAGGACAGCAGCCCTGTCCTCGCTGTACACTGTCCACTGTACCTAAAGGAGGCATCGTCAAAGGTCTATCAAAACTTGCAAGGCCCTTTTGTTATGTTCTTTTGCCATTTCCATTGAAAAATCACCATAAACCTGGTGGTTTTATTTTGAAATCCGTTTCATTTTGTAAAGTATCCAGCCACCCTGGATATAAAGACACATTTAACAGATAATCTGATCCCAAATTTGGAACACAAGTTAAAAGTAAAAAAAAATAATGGGAATAACAATATGCAATTCTTACTTTCCTAGTTTTGCCAACATGTACACTTTCTTACTTTTAAGAGCAGTGGACAGTGAAATGTATTTACATTGATATGTTATATATTTAGTCATGAGTAATCAGCATTTAACTAAATAAATAGTTTGAGTTGTGTCAGTCATTTGTGTTTCTATTGTGTCAATGAAACTTAAAAGGTTTCCTCAAATTAATTGAGTAGCCACAATAGATTGTAAAGTTCACACCTTAAACATTACAATTTGGTGGAAGTGGAAATGAACCTGAGTAAATAAAGTCTTAATATTTGTGTAAAGAAGATGGATTACTTAAATGACATAAATTAGGTTAACACAGCTGTAGTTAGTTTGGAGAATTACAACATTTGAGTGAAAAAGAATGTATAGGTTTAAGTCAAATTAACTGAATGAATGTTGGTCGTCTCCAAGTGGAGCCAAAGCAACTGGCCATACGGATAATAAAAAGAAGCATCTCAGGTCATAACAATACAACACTTTTATTGTGAATATATTATATTTGCACAATAATCAACACCATATTATAAACATTTTTCTTTTCTTTCATTTTCTCTTTTATACAGTAAATATTATTAGTGTACAAATGTATACAAAATGTATTCAGGCTAGTCAAGTTCCACAAAAGAGTAATTCATGTACAGTATTAAAGCACAATCAGATATCAGAGGGGCACACACATGCCTGTACATAGACCAGGGACCCCCTTGGTAAAACACAAGTCAACACGCAACTTTGATAGACAGGCATAACCTCAACAAGGTCACCATGAAGGCGAGATGGAGAGAACTCAACTTGAATTGTTAAAATAGCTAAAAAAGAGGAAAAATTAAAAACGTATGTGTGATTTTTATGACTTATGGTAATGTAAGGCAATGCAAAATTACCACTGGTAGGAGTATATCCTCAAAGTTCTCTCCAACAGGCCCTAATGCTGACCATAGGCATAGACAGCGTTCAAACACAGAACAAGCTCATCCCATGACATTGCAGCATTTCGACACTGAGCCCTCAGCGCCTGCTTCACAGCACTAAAACAAAGAGGAAACAAGCAAAAGGAGAACAGCAAGAAGAAGAATACAAAGAAACAGTCATTTTGATATGCTGATCTCATTCACAAGTCATCTTGGCTCCTGAGTCTGATGATCCACAAAGGGAACAGATACAGGACTAAAAGAGAGAGGTGTTGGAACACAAAGCTCAAGTCTGGTTTAGGTTTGTGTTGAACATTGAGGAATATGATATTCCTCTACTACAATCAAAATCACTGGTTATTTCTATTGATGTATGGACCAATTAAATTAGAATAACTGCAGCAGTTTTGGCCCAATTCAAAACATATTACTACTACCCACTCTGCTATACTGCAGCAAGCATTAGCATACACGCATACAGTACATGGTAAGAATACAACTCTTGATTCATTGTTCATTCAGATAACAGACAGTTTGAGCTACTATGTAGGCACTGGGAATTTGATGCATGGAATTGAAGACAACCAGAGTATTTAGACCAAGTACAAACATATTTGAAATTGTAATATCCTAATAGATTTTGATTCACATGATCTCACTTATTTCTCAACATAACATAACTTTGATACTGGAGTACACCCACATCTGATGAATCACTTAAAATAAACTAGCCTGAAGATTCTCCGTAGTAGGTTTGTATCTGTGGTCCTTGGTACTGTGTGAACTTTGGTGTCAGAGTACTGGTGTTGTCTTAGCTCTGTACTGAGCACATGCTGCTACAATACAACACCTAACTTGTCATGTAATGCTAGTTGATTTTGAGTACAAAAGATTTAAATAGACAGGTACAGTACATTTAAAAAAACATTTAAATAAAATGGATATTTAGTTGGCATAGTGGGACTCTTCAACCTCCGCTTAATAAATCAAAAAAACAAATGAGGCAGAATTAAAGGGTTTGGTTAGCTCTTACTCTTGCACCATAAGAGAGTATAAAGGAGTAAATCATAGAACTCAGTGCAGTGTAGCACAGTAAAGGTGTCTCTATTTTTGAAAATGACAAGTAGGAAATTAACAAGCAACCTTTGGCATTGGAAAATGGAAATGCTCATACTGTTGTCAGAAAACAAAATGTCTTGTTGCAAATACTTTGCATAAATCCTGGATGGCATAACTGGAGTGTCTTGTGGCCTCATGTTTGATGAAATGATGATTGGTGTGTAAGTGTTTGAGTGTGTGTGTGTATCTGTGTGCATGTCTATGTTTAAGGTCATGAGTGCTGTAAAGATGTGACAAGCCACAGCAGCAGTAGTTGGAGCCCAAGCATTGGCCAAAGACACGGGATTAGGCAGGTCCCACCTCCACAGTCAGAATCATCCTCCTGTTGGACAAATCAGTTGTCAATCAATCGGATAAACTATATCCAGTAGCTCTACTACGATTACCACCATTAATGCTACTTTTGCTACTAACAATAATGAACAGTTCATAATTGCATTGTATCTTATCCTATGGTATTCTATCATATTATATCTTGTTGTGTTATAACATTTACCTAAGCCTACCTGTCATTTTTAAGGCACAGTTCTACATTTTGAGGAAACATGCCTATTCACTTTCTTGAGAGTTAGATGATAAAACTGATATTAATCTAACTTTCGACAGGAAAGAAAATTAATTTAAATTTGAAAGCTCTGCTGCAGTTAAAGAGGTATTCAGGACCTCATTCTGCTTTCCGTGTATGTGTGTGTATGTGTGTGTAGGTGCATGCCCCTGCCTGTGACGGTGTGTGGCTTTTTTTATATTTGATGGGAGTATTCAGGATATCCGTGCATGCCAAAAGCCTAGGGGAAAGAGGTGGGAGGCTTCTGTATTCAAAGGGCAGGAAAGCCACGTGGAACTTCCTCTGTTTACTCCAGTTACAAATGGACTGGGCTCAGACTGTCTTCCTATGAGGACTTGAGCCAAAAGTAAAGGGACAGATGGAAAGAAGAAAAGGGACGCGGCCTACTTTTACTCTGTTCATCTACTTCCTCAGCCATTCCTCCTCTTGCATTTGCTTCCAAGCACAGCCTCTCACAATATAAACATGCAGGCACATGAATAAATGGTCCGTTATGTGTGTGATCTACGCCTTTAGAACACAATGAAAGGCTGGGTTCTCAAAGATATGGGAAATAATTTTTCCAAATATTTAGACGTCTTGTAAACTGTTCAAAGTTGGGTGGTGATGCAATGATCTCACACAGACGTTATCCACCTTCCTCTTTTGTTTTAATGATTTACCTCAAATGCTACAATACATGAACTTCCATCCGATCTCTGCAAAGGAATCTACTTACATGTAAGCACATCTGAAACTGTATCAGGTCTAAATATTGCATTGCAATCCCTAAAACCTGAAAATGTCTCAGTTTGAGGCAAAATACATCAAAATGTACTTACATATTTGGTTGACAAAGCATTTTAATTTTAATTTATACTGTTTACAAATCCCACAATTTACACTGTTTTTTTTAGTAATCACTACAATGCTAAACAAAATGATTATGGTTGCAGGTATATTTATACATAGCTTTGTGCTTCTATTATTGATTGGTGGTGGTGTTATGCTATATGAAATTGATTTAACACTTTTAATGTAACTGCCAAGATTCAATCTGTTCTCCATCTGTTTGGGTAAAAACAGAAAAACACAAGATGCCAAAGTAAAATGTAGCATTCTGTTAGGGTTATAAGCATGCATAAAAAAAAATTAATACCAACTGCTTGTCATTACAGTGGGTTGTTAATTTAATTATAGTGGGTCATTTCCATCTCAAATTATTTTAATGTTTATGATGAAAAAAAATGGTAAAATGCTACATAAAATATATAAACATAGAAATAATGTGTAAATGTACAAAAATCGATGTGTTTGAGAGAGTTATTCAGGTGAATCAACCTCAATAAACAAACATGACATCATTTTTTAGGTTGGTAAGAGTCTGTTGTTACTTGGATAGGGGGCGCTTGAATGTTCATAAAATGAGTTAAATGAGTAATGATGACCCAGCAAATTTAAAAGAAATATTAAGAAATATTAAAAATGTACATTACATTAAACAAACCATTGTAGTGCTTGATTTACCCTTGCCAAGCACATTGCATTGGCTGAAAAAAAATCCTTGTGTTAATAAGTCTGCATGGAGCTGTGTGAGGACACTGACCCCGACCTCAGCGCCAGAAACAATAAGAGAGGTGTGGGGCTCAATGTAGAACCTCTGCTGATTGGACACAAGGGCTCATCCTACCAGATAAGAGCAGCAGCCAATGGGATGCAGAATAATAAAACAAAAATGACAGTTGATGAGTGAAAAGGTCATATAAAAACAATTGCATGCAAAATTCATGAAAAAATAGTGAATATAAAAAAATAAAGTGAATGAATAAATAAATAAAGTAGTTAAAGATCAAGCAGTGCTTTGAATCTCTGCAGAATGATAATGAAAACCAGACAGAACTGACAGAGGCCAATTGTGAAACCTCACTAATAGAGCTGTTTCCTGCAATGTTCTCTGCATGGAGGCATGTGTGGTTGTCTCTTACATTTTCATTGTTGTCGAAACACACGTCCGGCCCTTTGCGGTATCTGGGATTCTGAGCCAGTTCGCATGGATCTGGACCTTCAGCTGCACAGACACTCTCAGGAAAAAGCAATTTACCATTAGAAGTGCACATTTAATACTTTAAACAGCAACTATTAAATGATGTGCTGGCTTAATTTGCCTGCTAAAAAGCTTAATGTAGTTCTAATTTATCAGCCTTGCCTGGAGATGCCCTGATTTCTTATCTTTGATTAACATATAAGAGACCAAAATAAAGGATTTCAGAAAGGCAGTCCTAGAAATAATTATCCATGATACTTGTGGTCAAGCAGATTGCAATGCTGTATTCTTATGAAGACATTTAAATTAATCTTCATCAGGGCCCAATTTCACCAGCCACTTTTATTTTTTACCAGCCAATTTTGCAGGAATTCAACTTTGCAAAAAGTGTACAAGCATTTGAATTGCTTCAATACATTATTTTTATTATTATTAATACATACACAAAAAAGCTGCAAAACCATGGTAAAATTTGGTTTGGTCAGTTTGGTCATATTCTACAGCAATTGTAGGACTACAGGTTTAATGAACAAAACAAAAAAATATTGACTCATCTGTCATTAACATAGCATAGCTGGATTTTGGGGCCTTTTTTTGAGATTGTTGCGGCCCAAAATGTCTGATGTTGCGGGAGCTTTTGTAAAAAATAGCGATAAAAGTTGCGATGTTTTTTCTATTTTTGTTGTAATGAAGTTAGACAGTGAAAGTTGCAACAAATGTTTTTTGTATAGTTCTTCAAAAATGAAAAGGAAACGTGTTTTGGGGAGAATAAAACTACTCTAGGCTGAGTTTTCTTAGTAAACTTACCAAAAGGCTTGTTGTCTTTACATTGTTAGTTCATTTCCTAACCTGGCCTGGGATACACATTAATATGGTTTGATAAAGTAACGTAACTTATTAAATTTATCATTGCAATTACAATAACAGCGTAGCTGGTCATCCTGTATGCCTCATCTCCGGTTTTTCCTGCATCCACCGTGTGCGTTTGTGTGTGTGCGTGCATCAGTCGCGGGGGCACTGGGCTACAGCCCCGACTGCTGCAGAGAGCCAACCAGATTGATAAAGCAACTCTCAGCAACTTTAGAGTAAAAAACGTTTCAGCTTACAATGATGATAAAATGTATACAGGTTGGCAGGACGGTCTGACTACTGTACTTTTTGTCAATGCGCCACTTGTTCTAAAAGTACCTTCTCTTTTTCTTTACTTTGCCCTAAAGAGTTTGTGCATTCATAGCTACTGCTGACAGCAGCGGACCTCTTAACACCAGGGATATGTCGCCACATTTTTTTATCCAATAATGTTCCTTTTGTCTGTACCTCAGCTCAGCAATTTGTGTCACGAACCTGCGCTGAAAACCAATCAAATGAGTCACTCTGTTGCATGAATTGGCTGGTGTAATCCTTATCATTAAGTCATGCATGCCATATGTTCAGTATGTGTGTATATTTAGTGTGCTACAGCAGCATGGGTCATGCGCATATATGTTAGTGTTTGTGTGGGTTGAGTGCTGTCCTTATTAGCAACTGGAGGCCCTTGTTGCGACCCTATGGTAGTGACCTGTGATGATGACATCTGTATTGTAAGAAGCTACGCATCTGTCAAACAGATCCTGAGTATATACAGTATACTGTACATGTATAAAGACACACTTCTGCTCTTAACCTTAAATCATGCTGATGGCAGCAAGCAGCCCAGATCAATTAAAACTACGACATTTAATCTGGGAGTAATGTGAGACAGGCTTTCATATGTTGTGCATCTGGTTTACTGTTCACCCATGAACATTCAGGAGGGACCTACTGCAAACTCCTTAGGTGTGTGTCCTTGTATTGAGATTTTAAAGCCCCCCTGTCATAAGCATGATGGATGGAGGGCTGGAGAGTAAAAAGGAAGTGTAACTCTATGTTCGATTTTTACGAGTTGAGTGAAAGGATACAGGGTTGTTCAGCCTGTCGAAGCGGCCTTGGGTCACACGATAAACACGTTGCCTTGGCATCAGTGATCAGAAACACTAGGTTGGTGTTTGGCAGCTTCTCTGCACGATACAGCCTAGAAAGCACACATGGACATAGGAACAAACTGGTATACAGTGTATATATTATTCATACACTAATATACCTGTGGTGCAAAGATATCATGCATCTCCAATTTACATGCACTAACAAATTATTTACAATATAGTACATTGGCATAGTATACAGTATATACTGCACACACACATGTATATGTGCAGTTGTGGACATATATACACATTCATACCTCTTCTATCCTCTTGGGATTGGCTTTTTATGGTGGTCATGAAAGTTTCTGTGTCTACAATCGTTAACATTGGAGGGTAAAGCACCAGACACGTGGGACTTATAACATCCACTAATTACAGCCATATTTAACCCCTACTGACAAAAATGCAGGTTAAAGCAAAGTGGATGTGCAGCGGTCTGTGAATGTGTGTAATGGTGAGTTTGAAGTATAGCCAGAAAGTGAAGGAAGAAAAACAGATAAAAGAGCTTTTGTGCTTCCCTCTGCAATTCTGGTCACTGACAGATCAAGGTAATCTGCGTCTAATCAGAACTCATAAGAAAACAGCTGCCTGAAATCAGGCTGGAAAACAGAAAGAAGCCAGGAAACGAACACTATTCTGGAAACATCCCTGCAGACCATTAAACAGAAGGATGTCCAGGAAGAGAGTGAGAGGTGGAAAATCCTAAATAATGACAAACCTTTTGCAGTGTGAGGTGGACAGAGCCATGGAAATGGAAGCACATGCAGATTTGTACACATATAAAGAAACCCCCATACCCATACCTGGAACAGTTTCCACAGTCCAGGACACCTGAGTAGGATCTTTCATCATTGTCAAAGAAGTACTGAGTCTGCTCTGTGATGCAGCTTTCCTTAAACATGGCATCTGGTATGTCATCATCTGCTGACTCCGCTGGAAAAAAGAGACAAGTTTAATAAAGAAAAACACACTGGTAAGGATTAGAGAGAAAGCAGTGGAATTAAAATCTTTCATATGAAAGAAATAGGTTGCCCAATACTGTTTTCTTATCTAATTAAGACTGATGGTCACAATGAATGAATGAATGAATGAATGAATGGCTGGCTGGCTGCTTTCTGGCCCAACCGTTATTGGATTACTCAGACACGTTTTAAATAAACACTTTCCTAGTGCTTAGACTAACAAAATATACACATACAGGTTACAAGTACAAAACAAAACAAACAAACAGATAAATAAATAGTAAATACAGATAGGGTACTAACATAAAGTCAACATTTGAACATAACATACTTTCAGACCAAAATAAATTATAGCAGAATTTAGGGCTGCGGAATATATCATTTCATTTTTGTGTCTGTTTATTCTATTTTTTTTTAATATCGTTGTTGAAATATCAACTGGTGCTGCGACACACCGCAACTTAATTATTAAGGAGTCGAACCCAGGCCCGCTGCATCGATGAGTAAACCTCTATATATGGGCACCTCCTCTACCAACTGAGCTATCTGGGCGCCCACACCGCAACATTTTTACACAATCACATTTTACAAAATCACAGCTTTTGTTGCTTACCTGCCTCTAGAAGGTTGGGGAACATGAAACCAAAGAAGAGCTGCTGGAGTATTGACCTACCACAGAGGATGGGAAACAAAACAAAAATGATTCACATGAATGAGTCAATAAGCCATCTTTAAAAACAATGTTTAATAACAGCCGCACATCTGTTCAAGGCTAGAGTCACTGGTGATGAGAATGTCAAGGAAAGTATCAGTCATTGTACTTTAAAAAGCTGGTTGTATTGCAGTTGGACAGTCATACAAATATTGATGCAGTATAATGTTGTGAACTGCTCTTGTCCTACACTGACCCAGCCAGCTGCATCCCCCAACAACATACAAACCCACTCCCATACAGACTTCTACCCTAAAGTACAAATGTATTCCCACTCTAATACGCACATGCAAACGAACACAAAAAGTGCAAGACACACAACACAAACACACAACCTGTACACTCACCAGGCAGCACTGGAGGCCCACCAGCCAATACTAAGCAGGTCTGCAATGGTAGGCTGGAGAAGGACAGGTGAAAAAGTCATGAAGAGTAAATTCCAAAATGAGGCAAATAGTAATGGTAAAACAATAAAACAATTGAGTTACGAACCCTAATTTCTATCATTTGGCCATTTTTATGTTACTATTATAAATCTAGAAATAAAAAAACAAATGTATAGCAATCATAAAATTTGAAACTCAAGTCAACAGTTTTCCCCTCCCAGCATGTAGAATAAAGACGGAGGTACTGTAAGTGCCTAGTTATATGAAAGAGAGTAACTGCTGTCTGACAGCTTGTGTGAGTTAGTATCTAACCACATAGACAGAGCGAGGTCCTGCTGCTGCCTTGCTGTCTTTCTCGGGGTCGCAGACAGACTGGTAGTCATAGGTCTTGTTGAAGGAGTACAGGTAAGTGTTGACCAGGTTGATCATCAGCACAGGGTCCACCTCGCCAAAGAACTGACCTATCTAGATGAGTTCACACACACACACACACACACACACACACACACACACACACACACACACACACAAGTAACAAAAGCAGTGTAAGACTGCTTGGACAAAAAATACAGCTGTGTACTATGTCCTCTTTAACGGGGATTTGTAGTCTTAGCCATTCATCGTTTCGCATCAGTGCACTGCAATTTGTAAGCAGACGACAGTCAACCTGTCACTCTTCCACTTTGTTCCTACAGTACTGCCACACTCTTTCAACCTCTAGTGGAAAGTGTCAGTGTGCTCCAGTGTCACTGTCACATTATGTGTTAATGTTATGTTGCTGTCAATGGCACGGCAGGTTTTGAGCAACACTGGTTAGACTTTGCTCACTGAACCAAAAGACCAGTTTAAAGGTGAAGCCTCTGTAACATGGAATGAAGATTGCATATTTATAATCCTATGATTACGGTCAGAACAAGTAACTTTGTAGTTTTATAAGTAGCTGAACACCTGTTGGATGACCAATCGGGTGATCGCAGCCTTCACTGGGATGAACAAGCTTGTACAGTATATCCTTGGTAAAAGGACTCTTAAACTATGGTTAGACCATGTAACTGTTGTTCTGCAACAGCACAAAGACAGTCAAAAAAGTCAGCATGATCACAACGGACACCAAATGTAACACAAGAAACACAAAAAGGGATTGGAGGGTGCATATTCTGATGCTGAAGACCATGAACAGTATGCCAGACATTGTGATGGTGGAATGGATCAAAGACAGCAGATGTCCTGTCTTCACTGACATGTAATGTTTCCAACACCACTGCATGTCCTACTACTAACACACAGGGGGCTATAACAGCCTGAAAGGAGTGGAGTTGACACAGCAGAGCTGACTTCTGGCATACACAGGGGACTCACTTAACTATAGCTTCCACGATTGACAAAAACCATCAGAACTTCCCTTTGATCCTCCTCCAGTGGCTAGTGCTTTACTGTCCTGGAGACATGGATGTACAGTTGTCCTACAGAAGCTTTCCAACAGCTTACAGTAGTTATCGACCGATTTATCAGCTTGCAAATATATCAGGCCGGTATTTGCGTTTCTATGTCTATCGGCATTGGCCAATGCACGGCTGCTGCATTCGCCGATTTTCACAGCATTATTTACAGATAGGCGTCCACACAGGCAGCTCTGTGTTGCTAGAGACGCTGCAGTTCATGTGCAGACCATGCGCTGCCCCTCCCCCAATAGCACAGTGCTGAAAGCCTGCTCTTCAAGAAAACTGTAAGTTTTAAACTTTCAAAGCATCTTTTAACGGTTGACTAAGCTGAAATATATACACTTTGAAAGTGAAAGCACGTTGCTCTATATGTCCTTGCAACTATAGGTAAGCAAGTTTGTGGGTCCAAATGGAAAATGCAAATGCCTGCTCTATAAAACTGATTGCCATTGTATTTAAATTGATAAATTGGCTCCAAATTTTGGCTCAAGAAAATCGGCAGCCCCTATCGGTCATCGGCTAAGGCTGATGAAAAAAAAAAATCGGCTTATCGGTTGATCCCTAGCTCACAGGCTATGAGTCATAAGCCCTTTATTTGATCTCTACATGAGATTGATGGATCCCTGGGACAAAGAGGAGCTAGGTATGTAGCAAACAGTGAAACATAAAAAATATGAATGTTGGCAAAGTCTTTGATTTCAACTTTTCTGATTACATATACATATTGTATGAGACTACAGGTGCTTTATTGTGTGATGGTTCATCACGTACTTATCATCTGGAGAAAGACAGCTGATAAGTGAAGGATACATAGTCATGATAAAGTGAAGAAAACAGTTGCCAGTAACTCACCTGGGAGATATACTCATCCTGGTTGGACATGAGAAGAAATCCCCCATCATCCAGGATCACACAGTCTACATGCTGTAGGGCAAAAAGATAAACAGTTGCTAGTAACCAAGGAGAACACGCAGGATTAAAAAACATGATGGACTCTTCAGAAGAGGTAATTATCTTTACTTTAGCTTTGCATGGGAAAGTGTCCGGACGCCACCATTTTCTAATCATAGCCATAGAAATGCAGAGAGAGTTGTGTGGAGCTGAGAGGCTTAATTAGCTTTGTATCAACTCATTTGGCAATGGCTTGAATGTAACAAACGTTCATTAATATAAAAAATTACACATTAAAGCTTTAAAAATGCAAAAAAGTGGTAAAAATGTCAAATCATTTTTTAGTATTTTTAAGAGAAATACTCATCAAGCTTAAATATGTCAATATGTTAAAGGCAAATCCTAAAGATAATGGTTGTATCCTGTAAGGTAACATCAGATTTCTAATCAAGACCGTCAGCACAGTCATGGTAAGGGACAACATTTTAGAGAAGATTAGAATAAATAAACTGCATTGCTGTACCTTGTCATTCCTTAGACAGCCACAGATCTCATCCTTGCACTAGAAGTTAAAAAAAATGATTTCAGACAAGAAATTAGTATTGTACACCAATAGATAGACGTGTCACAGATTGTTTATGAATTGTTTATAATGAAACTTATTTGCATGACTTACATTCTGTTTCATTGTAGCATTTATGAAACTGTTCATCCAGAATGAGATATTCAGTTTTACTCCCACCACTACAGAACAAACCACAAAACAAGCAGTATTTTGATTTGTGTTGCATCACAAGAAGCAATCAATCCTTGGATTAGCAAGACTGACCAGCTGGTTTGAGCGTGACTTCGTCAATCGTGATGTGCACTGCTTTGCTCACTAGAATACCTGAGTCCGCAACAGGCTCCCTGCTTTCTGCTGCAATTGAGAAGGGATAATCAAAGAAAAGGGAAAAAAAAAATGAATGATGACAGTTTAACTTAAATCATGTCCAAAAAATCTTGGCAGAGAACATTTCAGGATGGCAATCACAGTAAAATGGAAATAATCGCTATCCATTGTGGGAAATTCCATACATTTTTAGCTGCTCATAATTTATGTGAGTGGAGTAGACACTGTGAGGCCTGTACATGTGTTAATCCAGTCAAGTGTAGCTGAAAGCGCAGCTACATTACACTGACGTTTGCCTGTCCTGATGTCTGTTAGAGAGATCAGTGGAGTTAACAGGATATATACAGGGTGGGAGGGAGGGGATGAGTGCTGAAAGACACTGCGGGAAAAGGAGAAGGATAAAGAGAGTGATATCAGAGGCCTAAGAGTGTGATCTTTGACCATAGGATTGGGATGACGCCCAAAGGCAGAGAGCAGTATAGGCTCTGTGCCATACCACACTGAAGATCCTCACACATACAAAAGTGCACACACACACATATATATATATATATTTGAACCGCTCAGAAAACTTACTGTTGAAAGACAGAGCTGTGAAACTATAAATTTCCTTCTCCTGCTCATATGTTGGGTTGGCCACTGACAGCTCAATACTTGGCTGAATGTTATTGAATTCAGATATGCTTGCCCATATAACATCTGTTGCCCCATGCTTTTCTTCTATAAAATATTGCACATCTTTCAATGTGCTTCATTATTACATATTTTTTGTAAAGGCAACCAATAAATAAAATAAACTGAATGAATGCAGAGGAATAAAAACTCAGGTGTTAAGTCATTTCTGATTTGAAATTATATATTTTTTCAGGTTTTTATGTCTAATAGTGGCTGTAGATGCAGTTCTTTTAGACTAAATTGTATTTATTGATTCATATTTGTATAATAGTTTAATCAACAGAGCAACTGAAGGAACAGAAACACGGTTTACAATATTGGGTCATGCTTATAAGAGTTTTCAAATAATGTGGGCGGGGTTTGAGAGATTCAAAAGAGTATATATATATATATATATATATATATATACACATACATACATACACACACACATACACAGGCCAAAGGTTTGGACACACCTTCTCATTCAATGCGTTTCCTTTATTTTCATGACTATTTACATTGTAGATTCTCACTGAAGGCATCTAAACTATGAATGAACACATATGGAATTATGTACTTAACAAAAAAGTGTGAAATAACTTAAAACATGTCTTATATTCTAGTTTCTTCAAAGTAGCCACCCTTTGCTCTGATTACTGCTTTGCACACTCTTGGCATTCTCTTGATGAGCTTCAAGAGGTAGTCATCTGAAATGGTTTCCCAAAAGTCTTGAAGGAGTTCTCAGAGATGCTCAGCACTTGTTGGCCCTTTAGCCTTCACTCTGCGGTCCAGCTCACCCCAAACCATCTAGATTGGGTTCACTTTCCGGTGACTGTGGATGCGCAGCACTCCATCACTCGCCTTCTTGGTAAAATAGCCCTTCCACAGCCTGGAGGTGTGTTTGTGGTCATTGTTCTGTTGGAAAATAAATGATGGTCCAACTAAACGCAAACCGGATGGGATGGCAAGCCACTGTAGGATGGTGTGGTATGCCTTCAATTTGGAATAAATCCCCAATAGTGTCACCAGCAAAGCATCCGCACAGCATCACACCTCCTCCTCCATGCTTCATGGTGGGAACCAGGCATGTTGAATCCATCTAGTCACCTTATCTGTGTCGACACGGCGGTTGGAACCAAAGATCTCACATTTGGACTCATCAGACCAAAGCACAGATTTCCACTGGTCTAATGTCCATTCCTTGTGTTTCTTGGCCCAAACAAATCTCTTTTGCTTATTTCTTCTCCTTAGCTGTGGTTTCCTAGCTGCTACTTGACCATGAAGGCCTGATTTGCACACTCTCCTCTTAACAGTTGTTCTAGAGATGTGTCTGCTGCTAGAACTCTGTGTGGTATTCATCTGGTCTTTAATCTGAGCTGCTGTTAACTGGTGACTCAGATGAAGTTATCCTCAGCAGCAGAGGTGACTCTTGGTCTTTCTTTCCTGGGGCGGTCCTCATGTGAGCCAGTTTTGTTGTAGCGCTTGATGGTTTTTGCGACTGCGCTTGGGGACTCATTCAAAGTTTTCGCAATTTTCCGGACTGACTGACCGTCATTTCTTAAAGTAATGATGGCCACTTGTTTCTCTTTACTTAGCTGATTGGTTCTTGCCATAATATGATTTCTAACAGTTGTCCAATAGGGCTGTTGGCTGTGTATCAACCTGACTTCTGCACAACATAACTGTTGGTCCAAACTCCATTAATAAGGCAAGAAAGTCCCCTAATTAACCCTGACAAGGCACACCTGTGAAGTGAAAACCATTTCAGGTGACTACCTCATGAATCTCATTGAGAGAACACCAAGGGTTTGCAGAACTATCAAAAAAGCAAAGGGTGGCTACTTTGAAGAAACTAGAATATAAAGGCATGTTTTCAGGTATTTCAGACTTTTTTGTTAAGTACATAATTCCACATTATTAGTCATGAAAATACAGGAAACGCATTGAATGAGAAGGTGTGTCCAAACCTTTGGCCTGTACTATATATATATATATATATATATATATATATATATATATATATATAAATAATGGATGTTGAATATGAATATGTATTATATGTACTACATGTACAATATATGTGTGCATGGATATGGACAGAAAATATTGTATTTATGTTTGACAATGTCATCTAAATGTGCACACTCACACACATATATATTTGAACCTTTCAGAAAACTTACGGTTGAAAGATGGTGCTGTGAAAATATAAATTTCATTGTCCAGGGTCCTTTTGTAGAAGCTGGACTCATATGTCTCAGGATTCTCAGTCCACTCTTCACCAGCACTGAAAACATTAATATAGTCACATAATAATATAAATGGACCATTATATACATATAACACCAAATGTGTTTGATCTAGCTGGACAATTTATATTTTAATCTTTAGCCAAATGTTAGTCACTGGAGTAAGAGTCACAACCAATGCACTTGCTATATGTTAAGGCCATAATCCAGGAAAAGCAATAACTGATTGTATTTCATGTTTTATAGGCAGGAGGAATATGCATTCATCTTTAGTTGGAATATTATTTTCTGACCAAGTGGAGCCCCCAAATTGAGTTCATACAAAAGAAGCAGCAAGGAAATTGAGGAAAATGAGCTGCGTTTGGCTGCTAGATGTGTGGATTTGACCCATATCCTGTATTGGCTTGGCAAGCTCTGGGAGTTCAGCTGAAAGCATTTAATCCTCTATGTTCTGGAAAATAACCCAGTGGCGCAGGTGAGTAAAGCAGCCAAAAACACTCAACCTAAGAGAATTACAGTCTGTATCCATTTTCATCTCACACATTTACACCACCAGACATTTGGGCAAAGCTTGCGGTGCTGTTTCGCAATGCCAGCACTGAAGCTAAAAAGGAAACTGAGTAGAGAGAAGGGAGAGAGTACCTTCTTGGATGTACTCTTGTGATTCCTCCATCTGTGGCTACAAATCTGGCCACTATCCCATCCCTGGGAACATGGAAAACAACAGCCATCAGAACCAATCGCACTGACGAATATTAATATATAGTATAGTATTTGTGATCTGTGAGACCAAGCTGCAGACATGACACAAATAGTTTTATGCCCACATTCGCTTGCTTCTATATGTCCTAATTTTAAACAGATACCCTGCAGTGTGTAAGTGTGTGCTCAGATTATTTCAGACAAGTGGGCATGCCATGAAAGAAAACACATTGATGTGATCATTTTATTTCCCGCTGAAAAGAGCATGTCTTGGCAGAGCTTAGTAGGGTTGGGTGTGATATGCATTTGGTGCTTTGCTTTCATCATATTTCACTAATGATCAAAGAGTAGAGTTGAAATAAATACAATTCTGGCTTGGTTAGTCAGTAAATTGTGCATGAAATAAGCATCATCTATGGCAGTACAGAGCAATAGTGTGCACATGCAACACAGGTTTCCATACAGGAAGAAATACTTATTTTTAACAAGCGCAGATAAATATTGCAAAGTAAAAAGAGCAAAAAGTTTTGGTTCTCACACTGTCTGCTCGTTCCACAGTTTAACCAGCTCAGCTGTTAGACCTGCATCCAGGATTAGTCGATTCACCAGGGAAACATTACCTTTGGATTAAAGACAAGATACATTTGACATATTGTGGACATTACAGCACCACAGAACCAGTTGGCTCGCACAACAGTAACTACTGATGTGCCACTGAGAAATGCTCTTAGCCGGCAACATGACATCATGACTTTGCGTAAACATACACCCCAACTTTCTTAAGCCAAGTGGAGTGTTATCTGTATGCATTTAGAGCTATCCGCATTTATGTCTTCAGTGGACCTAAAGATATACGCCACTGAGTTTAGGAAATGTGACATGTGGGTTGGGTTTATGAAAAGAAGAAAGCGATGGTTGAGTTTAGGAAATGTGACAAGCGGTTTGGGTTTGGAAAAAGAATGGGGTTGGCTTTAGTAAAAGAAAAAAGTGACGATAGAGGAAATGGGACACATGGGACACGAGGAGACCTGTGTTTTACCCATCCACCACCTCGAACTACGCATGGATTTTTGCCCTTTCATACTACTCAGTACGGTGTGAATCGACACGCAATTCAAGGTAATGTAAGTCAACGGAGGCCAAACGGCGTTGATAAACACGTTAACAGCGAGTATGCATCTTGATAACGCGCTATAATGGCGTACGAATTGGGGTGTCATGAGGCCAGAATTTTTTTCAGCAGATCTGTTTCTGTTTCACTGTCTAGCAGTAAGAATACTGAAGAGACAAGTGATATAGTGTCTCAAGGCAAAAGTCAAGCTGAAAAATAGTAGGTGTTTTCCGCCAAACCTCTCCCTGGATAAATGACGGATACATCATTGAATTCATGTCACTTGTTAGGAAATCATCCAACCGGTAGACATGCTATGGTAGGTCTCTTCTAGACTCTGAGTAACTAATGGAGCTCAGCGCAAATTCTTTCAGGAAGACTTCTAAATAACCTCAATCACACACATATACATACACACACACACACACATATGTATGTATGTGTGTGTGTGTGTGTGTGTATATATATATATATATATATATATATATATATATATATATATATATATATATATATATATATATATATATATATATATATATATATATATATATATAAAGTAATTTGTGAAGGATTGGCCATTGCAGCTTAATAGAGAGATGATGCCATGGTATTGTGTTTAAACCCCATTGACAAGAAAAATACTTTTGAAAGAAATGTTTCAAGACAGCTTCCCTTGAGTGTTGTTTTAAATCATGTCAATAACTTTCTTTCTTCTGTCTTTATATAAAGATTTAAGGCATAAGAACCTTGAGCTTTGCTTAAAATGGATCAAGGATGCCTAGATCCATTAGCTTGATGATGGTGCTAAGCGAGGTAGATCTATTAGATGATGACAAATCAAACATCATGAGTCATTGAGCAGCATGACAACATCAGGCTTCTAGGAAACTCAGTCGATTGAGCTGATGTCACTCAGCTTGGACCACACTGATCAAATGACCAAAGTAATGCTCTGACCATCGTGATATCAGAGTGGAAAATCCTACAGTGACTAACTGTAACACATACCATGCATGTATACATTCACACAAACGCCATCTCTCATTATTGAAAATGGCAATGCGACAGACTGTATGTTGATTTAGGTCACATTGTGTGGGTCAATGGTATTATAATATAAACAGGGCAGCAGAATGACATCTCAACTTGTGCAAATGTATCAAGTGAAAAACATTGCATAACTCACATGCATCTGAAGTGTTCCTATCAATGTACTGGCTGAAGTCGAGGAGAAACTGAGTGTTGTTGAGTGACAACTTCAGCTCTTTGCAGTATGCCCTGGAGGAACAGTATTGATTAGTTTCAATCTCAGCCGTTTGTTTGTTCCTGTACAATGAAAGCGGGTTGTACGACAAGAGTCGGGATTTCTCACCTTGGAGCGATGTAGGTGTAACCAAACTCATCAAAACTCTCCTGCTGTATGGTTTCCATGGCTTTAAAAAAAAAAATAAAACTCAGTTTAGGGTGATAAGATTGTGTATATTCCATACAACAGATTAGGTCCTGTTCATGAAATGATTTAAAAGCACTGGTATTTGTACTGTGAGATGAATCCAGGAACACTTGACAAGTGGGTGGTCATATCACATGTTAAGAAAACAGACACAGTAGTGAACACACTGTAGCTAAAAGACACCTACAGAGATGCTTACACACACGGAGACATAAAATATTGGACAGATATGAGGTGATGGATTAAGGTGAGAGAATAACTGAGTGAAAAAGACTTGCCTTCCTGCCCTGTAGTGACCCCAGAGAGAGGAGAATAGAAAGTAGGGAAGACAAAGAGTTCATCATACCTTGGAAAATATGCTGAAAATTGTAAACATTTCCCACAGTAGGTAATAAAACAATATGCTGAAGTGAAAGAAGAGTAGCAATAATAGACAAACTTCAAAGAGATTAAGTGCACTTTCTAGAAATGCAGAGCAGGAAATGATCAAATGTGGGACTGCAGCATGGACATTTTAAGGGGACAACATGTAAACACACAGTAGTACAGTGGTGCTCAAAAGTTTACATACACATGCTTAAGTTGACTAAAAAGAGGAATAAAAAAATCATGTTTTGGAAATTTATTTTAATACCTAAATTAAAAATGAGGTAAATCAACCTTTAAGACACCAATTTTCTTTGTGAATGAATAACATTGTAAATAAATAAATGTTCTTATTTAAAATACAGGGTCATAAGTATACATACCCCTATGTTAAATTCCCATAGAGCAGGCAGATTTTATTATTAAAGGCCAGTTATTTCCTGATTCAGATATATGCATCCTGTAAAGTTCCTTGGCCTTTAGAATTAAAATAGCCCACATCATCACATACTCTTCACCATGCTTAGAGATAGGCATGGGATACTCTATAAAATCATCTCTCAATGCAAATCAAACCAGGTATTAGTCTAACTGAAATAAAACCATGCCTATCTCTAAGCATGGTGAAGAGTATGTGATGATGTGGGGCTATTTTAATTCTAAAGGCCAAGGGAACTTTATCAGGATGCATAATATCCTGAATCAGAAATCTGGCTTTAATAATAAAATCTGCCTATGGAATTTCTGTAGGGGTATGTATACTTATGACCTGTGTTTTAAATAAGAACATTTATTTATTTACAATACGTTATTCATTCTGAAAATTGTCCTTAAAGTTGGATTTTTCATTTTAATTTAGGTATTATAAATTTCCAAAACATGACTTTTTTATTCCTCTTTTTAGTCAACTTAAGCATGTGTATGTAAACTTTTGAGCACCACTGTATGTTGCAGAAATATCCTTCCACTCCATGATTTGTCTGCCCTGCCTCTGGATTTAATTTAAAATAGTGTCTGGTAATTCTTATCTCATAAATGACATGACAGGCATGGATGGCCATCATTCACTAGTCTCTTAAAATATAGACATTTTGGACATTGCCTTTAAAATATATGAAGTTGTGTGGTGCAGTCTGCGGAAAAAATTACTAAGCGCTGAGTTTCCTCGGGGTCATGGAAATCTGGTGCAGGATGAAACAATGTCCTTCACATAAAACATAACAGGCAGATTCATTGTCCCTCTGTCTCTATAGACTGGGCAGGGTGTCTCTATGTCCAATTGCTTTTAACACCATACATTCCTTCTCTTCTTTCTTGCTTTTTACTTCTCTGTCACCATCTCTTCAATCCTAGTATTAGGTCATGTATTCATTGCATGCAGCATTTCTGCTATATGGATGAAAAACAAATGTATCCATCACACCCTTGACTATTGACTCTCCATAATGTATTAGCATGACAAGTGGCTGCAGGTGCACCTACTGCCGTAACGTGGTATGACGGATTGAGGTATTGGTGGTCTGGCTCCAGTGTGAAACTCTATTTGACTATACAGAGAACTTTAGTGTCCAAAACTCCCTATCGGAGTAGTCTGTGGCAGCAAGGCATGGTGTGTTACTTGCTTTAACAGGCCTGTAAACGTTCTGGCAGTCTTTATGGCACAGTGACAGACTTGTTATGGCAGAGAGGGAGTGATATAGAGGCTGATACACTCAGTCAAAATCTCATCTGTTGGAATAATTGCACCATTAGCCATTTATGCTTTACGGTGTCACATCAAAGTTATGAAAAATCCACTGAAGCCAGAAGTTTATGTGCTGATTCGTTGTTTTTTCTTAAAACTATTTCCCTTGATCAAAGCGACTGTACACCCATGCTTCTAAAAAATCATGATTAAGCATTTATACTTCAGAGCCCATTCATCCATCTATTCATACATCCATATGGAATCATGCATATATAGAAGACAATGTTGACAAACATGATTATTCAGTGTAAGCGCATCATGTGGCAAGAGGAAGACAGAATACACAGAATAAGGAGTACTTGCCCCAAGAAGATGCTGTGTGATTCCAGTGTGAAAGCAGGACAGGGGAGAATAACTTGCATCAGAATCAAAATGCAAAGAATTGTACAAAGAGTGACGGTTGCACAGTATGTGTGTATATGAAAGAGTTTTGTCCTTGTGATTATTAGCTAAGTTCTGAGCTATTAGGAGAAGCAGCCAGAGTGTATCATACAGCAATACAGCCTTGAGAACTGAAACAGCAAAGAAAAAAAAAGAAAAATAAGCAAGAGAAAAATAAAAATGGGGGAGGGGAGAAGGGTAGTAGGGGAAATAAAGAGAACGAGGTGAGGACAGGTTTACAGTTAGAGAGAGACAGGAAAACAGAGACAGAAAGAGAGAATGATCCAGAGTAAAATCTGACTGATTTGTGTAGTCTGTTACCCCATTAAACACATAGGAACGAAAAGACAGACTTAATGAGAGGGAGATAGAGAGATGTAATTGGCCACTGAAACATTGTGTAAAGGGTGGAGTGCAAAAGAAGGAAAAACAAGTTTGGTAGGAGCCGTGATAATGAGCAGGGAGAGGAGGTGAGGGAGGTTTTGTCTTCTCCTAAGCCAGAACGAGGGCCAGAAGAGGGGAAATGAAGAAGAAAAGAGCAAAATGCAGACAAGATCAAAAGAGCAGGGTGTGGGAGAAAAAAATCATGTGGATGAGTGTGTGTGGGAGTGTGGGGCGACTGACCAGTGGGTTACACTACAAAAGAAATGCACCGTGGGGAGCCGCTGATCTGAGCACCAAATACAAAGGAGTGGTTGTGGTTCCAGCTAGGAGCGAGTAATACAAAGCAAGAGGAGATACTCAAGAGTACGACCCAAAGAAAGTATGCATGGGAGTCGGTTGTGAGGCACCAGCTAAATGAAATAGGATTGATTTTTGTTTATTATGAGGGTGTGTACTATACTTACACATAGCTTTTTTCATGTTGTCCCCCAGTTTAGCTTGAATGAAGTGTTCACTGTATGGAGGCAGAGCAAGAGCCAGGCTGCAGAAAAGACAATCACAGTCACATCGATGATGAAATTTTGTGGTTGGAGATCATTTGAGTGAATCATTTGTTTTAGGAATCTGAAACTAAAAGGTCATGCAAGACATGCAATGTTTTTCAAAATGTTCTTTTAAGTGCTCGTACATACTTTTTAGCATGTGGTTACAGGGAATTTATATTAATTTAGGGAAACAATATACAGCTAAGACAAGCACACTTTTCTGTGTGTTCAGTAAAAAGCAAAAAACCATCTCCTAAATGTACTTCCCATTAACCAAGCAGAGCCTACTGTTAGAAACAAGACAGTGACCCCTGTTGGCTTACGTAGTGTCTTCCATCAGGTGGAGTGCTCTCAGTAGTTAGTGGCAGTAAAATGTCTTACATAGACACAGCTCAGTGAAGTGAACCACAAAGAATTATTACAAAAATGCTGAGATGGCTCACCTGTAATCTGTTCCATTGACCGGGGCAAATGTGTAGGTCCTGACTCCTCTATCGATGTACCTCTGCCAAAGATGATATGCACAGAAACTGGCACTCAGAATTGCTTTGTAATGTCTATGTGTGAAGTAGTGCCCATTTTGGTATTGTTTATTGTTCAAAAAACATATCAAGACATAATCCATTTTTTATTTTAAAAAAAATAAAAATATGTGAAAATATTTGTATAAAATCCAGGTAAAAATGACAAAAAAAAGACAATTTTCAACTCAAACAAGGAAGTCTGGCACATGAATCAGCAGCTCCTTTATGTTTTATATGTTTATTACTGCAAACAAGAAGAAACAATGTATTATTGTAGGAAACATGACAACTATGAATATGTGTGGGCATGAAATGCAAGTGGAGAGTATAAGCTTTGCTTTTTTTAAATGTTCTGTTAAAGTCTGTGAAAACAAATCTGATAATAAATATTCAAACTAACTGCTGCTTCATTATGTTAATGAAGTAGCAGAATTATTTATAGTGCTGACAACACTTTGTTTATATTCCTGGGACAGAGCTTTGTCCTTTGTGCAATGGAAAATATTGCACTGAAAATATATTGTTATTCAGTCCCAGTTTGTTGATTTTATAATGAAAGAACATCTCTGTTGCATTACTACAGAATATGAAGCTTCAGAGCACAGCATGACGAGAAACCTATACAAAAGCATCCAAACGAGTTTAATGTTCCCCAACATACTTCTGTGTAACATGTTACTTCCCAGTATTTTCTCTTACCTCATCCTGAGTTTTCACCAGAGTGTTAATGGTGCGTTCGCCTGTCTCACCATCGATCATCATTCTTCTGATCTATAGGGGGAGATGAAGCAACAGACAGTACACATGTAGTTCAAGCCTGACTGGACCTGATTCACTGAGTATCAGCTGATTTGAAAATATTCTGTCTCATAACCTCATTATAACAAGTTAGGGACAGTTAGTAAATCACTTGCAGGGACTGGTCATGAAAGCTTTATGAGGAGGTACCTGAACCTTTAAGTGTGTGTGTGTGTGTGTGTGTGTGTGTGTGTGTGTGTGTGTGTGTGTGTGTGTGTGTGTGTGTGTGTGTGTGTGTGTGTGTGTGTGTGTGTGTGTGTGTGTGTGTGTGTGGGTGTGTGTGTTTGTGGCAGGCAGATTTCTATGTATCTGCACACTCTACCTCCACTTTGATGTCATTCTCCAGCTCAGCATCCAGGAAGTCTAGGGTAACAGGTTCCTGGAATTTAGGATTCTGTGGAACGGATGATATTTTAGTCTGAAGTGTCACAATTTAAGAATGCTACACACAAACAAACCTAATGACAGACTTACAGTATTGATGTACATAACAAAAAAGAACCTGAGCCTGAGCCATTTGGCTGAAAGAAAACTCGATCATTTAATAACCTGCTTTCAAATCACTTTATCTAAAGTCTGCTGAGTTGGTAGAGTAAAATGTTATAAAATGAAGTGGACCATTTTACAATTGTTATTCAGAGATTGGTTCTTACTATGGGAATCAGCCATAGAGAGGAAAACATTGCTGCATCTCAGTACTGGCACCAAATGGAATTTTTATATATATATACAGTATATATATATATATATATAGTCAACTTTAATTATTTGAGCCACAATGTTCTTTTGTATTCAATTCAGAAGCAATGCCAATCATTTACCCAAACACATGAATCCAATCAAATCCATGGTATAAAAAATAGAGGGTACCATGTGGCAGCATTTTGACAACATATCTGTGACACCAGATACAGCTGAATCAGATTTGATACAAAGTGACACTGGACCCTATTAATGTCCTCTCTTAAAAACCCTATACGTCTGAGTGGCTTTATGGTAGTATAAAATGGTAGCAGTAATTTAGTGCTTCTCTATAAAACAGCAGTACATGGAATTTGATCCCAGTCTGTCCTCCACAGCGTTTGTTCACTCCGTGACCCAAAATGTGGGGTGATGCGGTGATAGCATATTAGTGTTTTCTACATAGTTTCTTGGTTGTTATCTTGACATGCAGTAAGTCCACAAATCAACAAATATGCATTTCAACTTTAAAGGAAGAAAGGGAATTTGAAATATACATTAAATGTAAAAATAAAAAAGTGTGAAACACTTGACAAGAAGAGCAAAAAACTAAATAGTCAATTAAAAAGCGTGAGTTGGGTTCCTTACTTTTGATGGAATAGACAGTTAAATGAAATGAAGCAGCAAAGGAAGATGAAGCATCTCAACATGAAAATGAGAAAAGAAGGAATAAAAGATCAAGTGATACAACACTGGGTGGTGCTAAATGAAACATCAAAAATACACAAGAAAAAGAGGAGAGCATATTAAAAGAGAAAAACTGGAAACTGGATGGTATGAACAGCAAAGTGAGAAATATCAAATGAGAAATAATGAGTAAGAAGAGAAGAGAAACAAGATAAAAAAAGAATGAGAGTGAGAGAATACTGAATGTCAGCAGGAGATTAGTTGAGGTGAAAACGCTATTGCAACTGGGGAGATTTGTGTAATGAACATAATATGTTCACACATAATCAAATACAGAAAGTGCTACTGCTGAGAGAGAGAGAGAGGCGCGATCTCCCATCTGGCTGATTAAATGAGACAGTGAGTGATTGACAGGCAACCCTCTCAGCCTTACACACACACACACACACACACACACACACACACACACACACACACACACTACAAAGTAATGCTACAAAGGCAACAGGACAATATTTTGGTATCTGGTTTCCATTTGTAGTCTGAGCAGTATTGACCAGGCTTTGGTTGCATGTAGGTAAACAGTCCACAAGAATGCAGATATCTGTTTATAGAGATTAGTCACCCCTTTCTCCAGTTTGATTCTCATGTCTCAAGTTGCTAATCAGACGTGGCCCACAGAAGAGGAAGTCTTGGCCCGGATATCCGCTGGCTACACCAGATCCCCCAAAATATTGGCCCCAGAGGCTAAATCATCATCAGAGCGATGTGTTTTGAGATTGCATTGTTAGTGATATTGGCTACAAAGCATGATCTCAATACAATCTGGTATCAACCCTGTCCTCTTTCAACTAGTGATAAGAAGACAGGGTCTTTTTAGTAAACCAGTTTTGCCACTAGCGAACAGCTACACTGTTCAGTTTGTGTTCGTGAATGATTCGTTCACTCCTGCTTGCAAATTTGTTAATGCTGAATCCTCCATTGTCCGTTAAGAATGACTTTCCCTACCATTTAGGTATAAGCTATAGAGGTGACTATAGACTTACTTTCTCTCACACAAATGCATGTGCATAATTACAAAACATGTAACATCTACGCATTTGTAAAATGTTTCAATGACCAGAGCAATCATTACAAGCATAAGAAGAATGTACCAATACTTCAGGGTAGGGGAATTCAGACATAGGGTTGTAGATCACATACTATATTACATAATATCTAGCAAAAAGTAGTTATTAATGACTACTACTAAATACTGACAATTCTATCTATGGGACTACAACACAGAAAACTTTAAATCACTCTACAACGTCTTTACAACTACAATCTACACTACTTCTACTTTGTCTCACCTCGTGAAAAGTGACAGCATACTTATTATTTAACCTGAGCTTCCTGTTACGAATTCTTTCCTAGGATGGTTATAAAAAACAAACCAACACAGTGATTTTTTGCATTTGTGCATTTTGGTGTGTCAAAAATGTCACTGTGGGAGTTTCAATGTCTGCAAAAAACAAACAAGCATACATTGTATCACTCCCATACTTGGTGTAAACTTACTTAACATTTTTATAAAAACAACAATGCTTAATAAATTGAATTGGTATAGTAAAGGCCACACTACAAAAACATGTTCCTCTTTTTATCTTACAAAACTTAATACAGTAAATAAGAAAATACAAACAGCAGTAGGATTATAAATTCCCATGGTGGAGCATATTAAATTATATTCTGGGTTGTACTACTTTCACTTTAAAACACATTATCTCTACTCTATGTTATACACAGCCTCTCTTCATCCTTAATTCTTAAATTGTCATATATGCCAGTTTGCTGCCAAGTCTAAATATCTATTTCATTTCACATGGTAATAAGTGACCTTCTAGCCGATATCTGAGGACTGATAATATGAAGTAATACTCTAACTGGAGAATGAATGCTCTTTATGAAGATTAATGAAGTGACGGCATATGGAAAGGTTTGAAAACAACCTGCACCATCTGCTAGTCTGCATATTATTTTCTCAGCTCAAGCATTTATTGTGTAACCATGTGGAATAGCCAGATATGGAATGTAATGCTTCAAGACATGGACCTGCTGAGCCACATAAAGGGATGCATAGGGGCAGATGCCGTACCTTTGGCTGGAGATTGGGGTGCAGCAGGACGTATCCATTGGGATCAATGGCAAAGTAGTACCCATTTGGACCAATCTGAAGTGAAAAATGACAGAGTAGAGGGAAATTAAATATGTGGGTCCAGAAAACCGAAAGATGACTGTAGATATACTGTAGAGTCTAATGGAAAAACACCTGGTAATGGCTGTTTAAAAGTCTGTAAAAGAGGGGACTCAGTTGTCCCCAAAAACAGGAGTAAAAGATGCAACATAGGGGCTATAATTAACGACAAGTACATTTTTAATTTGTGATATTATATAGAAGTTTTAAAAGAACACATCACTCACACATAATGGAATCACATTACTCACACATTGCAACAGAGGGAAAAAATCTCAAGAATTTTGGTTTGATAAATGTATTTGTTGCATGCATGTGATCACATATGGGTGTTAAACTCACTGTGAAGCGTGGTGTGAGCTTCTTGATGTCATCCAGAGACACGTCTATTCCCATTACGCCAAGAATCAACTGATTCTGGTGCTGTGAGACAGTATGAAAAAAAAACATATCAGGATGACATGATTCCTCAGGTCCTGTTACTGCTGTCTCCACTCATCATGTGTTGAAGCATTTATTTATTGCACCTCGCCATTCCTGTCATCTTTGGTCTTCGTTTTATTGAAGACAGGTAGTGTCCCAGTGATGACCAGACCCAGTTGCTGATGGAGAGGCAAGCAAACGCACGACTCAACTCAGGAACTTTATGACGTTAAAATGAACATGGCAGGAACAATATTTCTGTAATTGTGAATAGGGCTGCACAATATATTGTTTTATTATCATCATCGAGATATCAACTGGTGCAATAAACACATGTCGAAAGGCTGTGACATATCGCAAAAGACACTACAAGATTTTGTGTTAGTTGAAAGAAAACATCAGTAGAAAATTGCACTTTAAAATATAACTGTCATTCTTTTTAAAGTGGTGCTTTCTGTACTCAATTTAATGTTCAATTTGTTCAATAAAATAATGTTTGTTGTATTTTAGCCAAATATTGAAAGCAGAAATGAGTACACTTTAATATCTGCTAATTTATCACAAGTTATATCATTAAGGCGATATAACAATGTTATCGCATATCGCATATTTTCCTCATATTATTACATTACATGTCATTAAGCTGACACTTTTATTCAAAGCGACTTACAATTGCTATATTTCAGAGGTTGCACACCTCAGGAGCAACTAGGTATTAAGTGTCTTGCTCAGGGACACATTGGTTGATGTATTGCAGTGGGAATCAAACCACTGCGCCACCCCCATATCATGCACCCCTATTTGTAAAATGAAATATAGGACACAAAATGTATCATACCAAAGCATCAAGGTAAACATTAGTCCACTGGACTTGCTTGGCCTGTTTGTCTGCCAATACCATTGGTCTGCCTAGGACATCCAGGTACTCCTAAATTGTAAAAAACAACACATTAACCAAATTAACACTTTTATGAAGATTAATGTTTAATACATGTGACAAACAAAAAGTCATGGTCTTACCTGTGTGTTTATTCTGATGGCTCCAATGGAAGGAATCTCATAGAAGTATCCTGGATCAATGATCAGACACAATCATTTAAGCAAAACTAATGCCACAATCACACATAGCGACAGAAGGAAATAGACGGCAACTGTACATCACAAAAACCCCAAGTGGTCTACTTTATTATGATACATGACACAAAAGAAAGTAAATTAACATCAATTACTTTTTGCTTAATTGATGTGTAAGGATTTTTTTACTAAAGAAAGTCTATCCAATTGCATTGCCCATGAAGATTCTTTGATTATTTTAATTATCACTTCACCACCCATCTTCTATGGAGGTAATTTGTTTCTTTATTACATGCGAATGATGTTGTCAAAATGATGTTTGAGAAAAACGTTATCACACTGATAGCAAAAAAAGCATTTTATGAAAGAAAGAAAAAACATTTGTGAGAAAAAGTGTTCATACCAATAGCAAAAAATAATAATATTTGAGATTAAAAAAAAGTTTAAATGTAAATTAGAATTTTTTTAATATTATTATCTGTCTCAAAATACCTTTTTAAACTCTCAAATATATATTTTTGGCTATCAGTGTGAAAAAAATTCTCCTATTCCTATTGGCCAGTCTGGTGAGCACCAGGAGTCCATCTGACTCATTCGTCATCTTTCTGCGGCTGCAGGACCTGAAGCTCACCGCCAGTGTTTCAGTTTGGCTGTTAAAAAGTGTTATTATAACTAATATATATTTCTTATATATATAGAGCCACGGGAACATATTTTAAATTGGGGGTGCTGACAAATTTGAGTGAAGTTTTCAGCCAAAGTCAACGACCATACACCTAACTGCATCCATCACAATTTATTGAACTGTATTCAATTCATTATAAATAGCCCATCCAAGACAATAATTAGCCTACCATAGACTACTGACCCGGAAACACCAGAAAATAATAGACCGTTATCGATATTCAACCAAATATAAATTTCTTTATTACCTATACTGTCAAGATGAAGACAAAATATCTATTAATATAATAAAACAAAGGCACTTTGTGGTGTCAAAACACTACTAAGGCTTCGATAATAAAACTGGAACACATGTACATGCTCCACAAGCAAAAAAACAAGAATAAGGTCCATAATATAAGACAGGACCAACTAGGCACGGGTAACACAGGATATAGGCACACGGCTGCGACAATGGCACAGAATAAACACATCACTGAATTATATTAAATCAAATAAAAGTGAAGCAAGCCAGTCAGAAATGCAGCCTTAAGTTTTTGTAGCACAGCAATAGCAAATTTAAGGCATAAACAGGGCCTAATCATTTTATAACAATACGGTAGGATAAATATAGGTGCAACATATTTATGGTTTTCCATTAAGAAGGTTTTACACGCGTGTAATAAACACAATTATCTCCAATAATTTGTATAAACTTTCAGTTGAACTGTTACTAAACAGTTGATGCCAATTTACTGCAAGGCTGCAGCATAATAATAAACCAGCTTTCTTACCTTGTGCTGCAGTCATAACACAAAAAACACGAAGAATCCTCATCTCCAAAACGTCTACCAGGAACAGTGTGACGTTTAATTTCTAATGAAAGGGATTAGGTTTATTTTAATAATCAATTTATTAAATGTTTTGTTTTGTTTTTTTAATTATGGTTGTAGTTGTTTGTCCTTTTGCTAGGGGGTGCTGCAGCACCCTCCGCAGCCCTAGTTCCGTAGACATGTTAAAAAGTTTTTGGATAATTAAAAGGTATTTATTTAGAAGTGGGCTGGCTACTAGTTAGCTAACGCTAGCTTCCGCGCTCAACTAAGGCAGCACATCTATGGTGGCAACAATGGTGTAATGATTCAGATGGATTCCCAAGACAAGACGGTGCTCACCCACTGGTCAATAGGAACGTGGAGAATTTTTTTTTCTCACATTGATAGCAAAAATATATAGATTTTTAGAGTTAAAAAAATTATTTTGAGAGATATTTTTTTTTCTCAAAAATAATTTTAAAAATTTCAAATTTATATTTAAACTTTTTGTAGTCTCAAATATTATTATTATTTGCTATTGGTATTACATTTTTCTCTCAAATGTTTTTCTGTGTGATAACTCTTTCTCTCAAACATTTTTTTCTCTCTCAGATCATTTATTTACTCGCATGAAATAAAGAAACAAATCTAGCTCCATATCTTCACAAATCACTACCAAAAGCTAGTCTTCTGTTAAGTACAATCTAATCTTATGCAGGGATTGTAACAAAGTGATCACAATATGCAGTATGGATGTGTGTGATGATCTGTGATATACCTTTGTTGGAACAGGCCATCCACTGAATGGGTCCTTTATCGTAGTTGTGTTGTCCTACTGAGAAGGTGAAGATCCTCACCTGATGCACAAGATTCAATTCAACCATATTTATCATAACATAACCGCTTACAACGTAAAGCATATTCTTTATCATTTTGGTCAGCTAACCAAGATGCTTTTGCCATTTTTCTTCACTGAATGTAAATCTTTAATTGAATTGATGATTCTCTTGTCTTATAATGTTATTATATTCAAACAAACAGGTCCATTTACTGTTAATATATTTAATTAGGATTCACATAAAATATAAAAAAACTATATAGAAAACTATCTTATTTTCTCACACAATATTCTAACATGTTTTAACATATTGTGGTGTCGTAATAATATTTCAGATCAATTAGAATAAATATTCACAGGATTTTCAGTCTAAAAAATACATGTTCAACTGTATGTGCTATTTTGACGGTGAACTTGAAATAGGTGTGCAACCTGCTCACATGTGTGGTGGGTGTTCATGTTCATAAGTGTGCCTGTGAGTAGGTCTTTACACAATATACCTCAAACCTCATCTGTTTTATGCATAAACCTTTAGGTAGGAAGGATATGCACACGGAAGTCTCGACCCAAAGGGAGCTCCAAAAAGCTGAGTCTAATAAAACTACAAAAGGAGCACATTCACATAGATAAAAGCAAACAATTCAAAGTGCGGTCTGTGTGTGTGTGAGTATGTGTGTGTGTCACCATGTACCTTTTTGTCAGCATTGTACTTCTCCAGTATGGCCTGAGCTCTTTCCTCTCCTCCATCAGTAAACAGCATGATGATCTTGTTGCAGTTCGCTCTACTCACATTAGTCTATTTAAAAGAAAACGTGAGGATTTTCTAATTAATCATTTGTTTATACCCAGGTAGTGGCAAGATTTGGTGGGTCTTCTAGTCCATCCCATTTTTGCTCGAGAAAGACACCTGTTAACATTGTCATAAACTTTGGCCTACTTGACGTTTTCCTGACCTCATCTGAAAACTTCACTTATCAACACCCAGTGTATCTAAAACATAATGATTCAGAGCAATATTCTTTTGTGAACATGCGTGGTCCATAGAGGATGATGCCAATAATCTTTGCTGACTTCCAGACCTTTCCTTTTTATCTTTTATTCACCCTCTCAAGAAATACAACCTTTCAATTAAGATGAGCCAATGTTCTTTTCTCTGGTGCCTCCCTTTTTTTTCTCAATCAAAAACAGTTCAACTTTGGTGTTTTATGAATGTTGCAGATCTTAGGAACTGCTGGCAAAGGCGTCAGACTTGGTAACAGTTCTTGTAATTAATACACACATCTTAATCTATCAGTACAATCATGTGAAAGACCAAGTTCAGAGTTGATCAAAAATACTAGTCTTAGCAGTTTTGTTGAATAACTCAACGTGAGGATGGTGCTTTACCATTCCAGGGTTGTCATGCATCTGTAACAATCTAATGTTTCCTTCCTTGTCTGGACAGTTGAGTAGAGGTAACATTTCCAACCAGCAGATGGCAGTGAGAGACAATGCTCTGCTGCTGCTGTAAATATGGAGGCATTAGACGTATCATTCATTCAAAACTTGTTTTAAGCCTATCATCTTCTCAGTTACACTTAAGTGAGACAAAATGACATGTCTTTTTAAGAAAAAGAGAAAAAATGGAAAATGTACTTACTGTAGAGAGCTGCTGAAAAGCAAACTCAAAGCCTTTTGTGTAGTTTGTAATTCCTTTAGCTGTGATGTTCTGAACAGCATCCTTCAGCAGCTTCTTGTTCCTCACATTGGCTTGAACCAGATGGTCAAAACACGCCGTCTTCTTCACCCTGGTGTTAAACTGGGAAAAAGAGGCAAGGAGTTATGACCTACAATGTAATCATACAATTAGAACATATGTAAAAAAACATACAAATGCAGCACACACACGCACACACACACACACACACACACACACACACACACACACACACACACACACACACACACACACACACACACACACACACTTCCACCTGGCCTTGGCTGTTGTCAGGCAGTGGTAAACAGACATATTCATCAAGCCGCACTAATTGCTTCACATCCTTGGAGCTCAAAGATTTGGTACCCATGGAAACAAGATTCTGCTGTATAAGAACAAGGTTAGGCAGCAACACCATCTTTTTTTAAAGGTGAGACCTTCTCATTTCCACCCCACAGCACACATATGCACACACACTGACTATACCCAACATGAACCAAAAGATGGTCAGTTGTTAAATATCAGTATGTATTTTATGTGTGTGTGTGTGTGTGTGGAGTGTGTGTTTCCAGTGAGCCTGACAGCATTAAAGTGTATTTTAGATTGACAATAAAATACTTACATATCTCAATTGAACTGAAAGGCAATACCATAGCGGCTGGGGTTTGACAACAAGACTGAATCAAGGCGACAGCACATAAACACTCTCAAACGTGCACGCAAACACAATAGAAGTTCACATAATTGCCCCATAGAGCAGACAGGGATCATTTATCACATAATCTATTACGTAAAAGGAGAAGTGAGGAAAGTGAGGACAGAAAAAGAGAAGGGGGAGGGTGTGACTACAAGATTTAGAAGCAGTTAAGTGAGATGGTGTTTCTCTTATAAAAAAAAAACAATGAGCTTAAAAATTGTATGTGAGGCATCAATCATAGGCTGATTAGAAATATACTATTTTTGTAAATTATTTCAATAATTACCTTTTACAAATTCTAGGGTAGTTACTAAAAAACACATTCTAGCTTTGTAAGATAGTGTTATTGACTCGCATAAAATGTGAATACAATCTACAAATTCCACTGTTCCCTTGTGATCCTATTACAACAGTTCTTGTGTGCAGTTGTGATATGTCTAAAACATGTATAATGTGTAGTGCGCAGGGTGAAGTGATACGCGAATACGTGTTCCGGTGCTGAGACACTAAAGTAAAGAGTCAGTTCTACTCTATCCTGTTTGTCTGCATTGTCGTCAATAATACTTTGCGTGTGTGTTATGGTGCAGGCCTTGGGAATGGATTAGTGATGACACAAGAAAGAAGGCTAATCTTCAAGTCCTAATCCCACTGGACTGTCTGCTACTCTGGTTTGGTACTCTGACTTGCCCACTGGACTGACACTGGCTAACAGTACTGACACCAGCTAACACGGCTGAACAGGCTGGATGAAAGTGATGGGGAGTCAGTGAAGTGGGAGGGTGAGAGAAAGTGAGAACACAAGTGTGGAAAAAAATAAATAGAGAGGATGGCAGAAAGGGAAAGAATGAGCAGAAAGGAACAGCCATCAGCATTCTCCTGACCTACCGCAGCTGTTGAGGAAGTGTGTGAGCATCTTCCATGACCAAATGCCAATTTAGTCCCTGAGCTACTGTTAATGAGCAGAAATATATGGGTAATATCAGAGATTAATGATTTAGTGTCAGGTTACAACACCCTCAGGGCCAGACATTGGCTGCTGTGTGTGTGTGTGTGTGTGTGTGTGTGTGTGTGTGTGTGTGTGTGTGTGTGTGTGCGTGTGTGTGTTTGTGTGTGTGTGAGTAAGTAAGTCATTGACAGAAAATAACAGATAAAAAGAAAGAGGGTGACAAAGAGAAAAGAATATTGAGTTTTGGCAAAAGCAATTAAGGGATGATTCTGGTTTATCATAACTTAGTGTTGTCTTATTTTTGTAGCTTTGGAAATCCTTCCTACTGCTAATAATAACATTGTACTCACCACGTTACATTTAAAAAAGAGTTCCATGATGGAATTAGAAACAAAGGCGATCACGTGATCACACAGGTTGTAAAAAGACACCCCAGGATCAACATTCACCTAATGTACTTGCCGTAGCGCACACCTAGTTTTATTATGCAATAACGGATTAGTACCAACATTTCAAGTGCACTCGCTTGAAAAAGTGGTTTGGATTATCTAGCTAAATTTTACGCATGACCAAAACCTGTGTGATAGTTTGACTGCTCGTGTTTTTTTACTCTGTTGAACTTCATTGCAGCAAGGTTTACGTATTCCCAGATTTCATAAATTACTTTGGTAAGGACAATGTTAGTGTAACATTCCACTAAATTACCCTTTTAGTGCTTTCAAAACATCCATGGATGTTTCATTTCTTATTTAGCAATGTAACTTTTATTTTCATATTTTATTTTGATTGGCTTTACTGCTCTTTATTGTTTAATGTCTTGTACTGCACTGTAACTTTTATTATTTTAATCATTTTTATGTAAAGCACTTTGAATTGCCTTGTTGCTGAAATGTGGTATACAAATAAAGCTGCCTTGCCTTGCATCTTCCTCGGACCAATGACAGAATTGGGTGTGACGCAGTTTTAGAGCATAGTAGGAAAACAATTTAAAAACAAAGTTCTAAGTCAAAACTGAGTGGGACTCTTTGATCTAATCTTTCTCATTCTGTCTCACTTTCTAAGACACACACAGATGAACACACACACACTGGGCTCCCAGACAGATTCCGATAATTGCAAATCTTTGCAGAATCACAAGTTCGTCGTGAAACAGAATACATTGTGTTCAAGACAAAGGGTCCCCAGAGAGAGGAAACAGAGTTGGAATGGCTGTCTGAGTGCAAGGAGAAAGAAGACAGCTTCAATCTCTATAAAGACACATCTCAATAAACACCTCCATGGGAACCCATCTCAGCATCACACGGTCTTCTGATTGGCTCTTTCTGAGTATAATCACAAGCCTGGAAGGCCTAGAATAGATGGTCAAAGAATGGAAAGGTGGAAAGGGAGAGCTAGGGAAGTGATTGTTTGATGAGAAGTACAAATAAAGGGAACGTGAAGGGAGTAAAGGGAAGAAAGTTGTGGTATTGTATATAGAAGAGGAGGAGCATACATTGTTTGGGGATCATTCATTGGCATGAAGAGATATACCTTGAGGTATATGTATGCTGCAAAATGCTGAGAGGAATTGCATGACTTGATGATGAAAGGAAAAAGTGATGGAGAGATCAAGAGGGTGATGAATGACTGTTTCCTGGGGTTCACTCCTGTCAGAGGGGCAGCTTTAATTCCTCAGAAGTGGGAATTGGCGCACACACACACACACACACACACACACACACACACATACACACACGTGCGCACACACACACACACACACACACACACACACACACACATACATAAGGAGGTTGGGCAGTGACATGTAGTGCAGTTTTAATCCTGTACACCAAATAGACCAGTGGGTATTTCATTAAAGGGTGGCCAGACCTGAGAGAAATCCATATTTCATTACACTTCATCCATCTCTCTGTCTCCCTTGTGTTGTATATGTGTGTATGGGCATGTGTAGTTTATGTGTACAATGTCTTCATGTGTGCATCTCCACTCAAATGTACATACCGGTAAGTTTATTCATGTGCAAACTCTGAATCTGTGTGTGACTCTGTCCCTTTTCTCAGCATGCAACATGCTCCCCATCGCCTCGCACAATCAGACGACCAAACATTCTGAAAGTGATGTGTTTAATAATACTCACATAAACTACATTGACATAATCGTCATCAGACAGAGTCTCCAGCATCTCACTGACGGAGGTCCTGATCAGTTTGAGAGTCAAGCCAGACACACTCCCGCTTCTGCAACAACAACAACATACCTGACAGCTTCTTGCTGCAATCTGTCTGCTCGGTTTGTGTACTGTGAGATTTGACTCAATATAATTAGAAATGCTTCTGCCTTGGGACATGCATTACATTATGAGGCAAATCTAGGAAGGCACGTTCTATAATCAGGGGAAATCATGACTGATGTGAGGAGGTTATGCATCAATGAGGTTATAAGGTAACTCACGCATCCACAAGGATTAGCATATCTTTGGGTGAGGCTGCTCCTTGAATGTACCTAGATGGACATTAAAGAATGAAAAAAAAACTGGTCTGAGACACACATACACACACACACACACACACACACACACACACTCGGAACCATTTGAAAATATGTACTATATATATTTTTATTTTTTTTTTGGGGGCCATTATATTGTCACAGTGCAATTACAGTGAGTGTATATACAGTAATGTTTAACTATCAACCCGCTTTCATATAAAGCCACACTTATTCATGAGAACCTACAACCATACAAGCAAAGTAAACAATTATATATAATCCTGAATATGTACAATATGAAATTTTAGGCTTGACTTCTGACCAACATTGAATAAATATTATGCTTATTGTAGTTTTCTAGCAGTTTTCTTACCATGGTCTCCTGCGGACATCATACAGGTCAATTTTACTGGGGGTCTTACGAGCATCCATCCAGGGAGAAGCTTTGCAGAGAAGATTAGATATGTGTTGATCATAACGTTTTCATAAATAAAGGAATTAAAACACATATTCCGACTTTTGACACTCCTGTCAGACGAAAGTGTGTATCTACAAATATCTGCATTATGCAGTGTCATATTCAGCCCAACAGTATGTAGTTGCTGTCAGTCATATTTGAAGTATATAAAAAAGCTTAAATCTTTACCATAATGACAGAGAACTTGTTGTATGGAATCCCACATTTTTACACTATCTACATTACAACATATTTTATGCTATATACAATTTTCTTGAAGACATATAAACAGAAGGGGAATATTAAACTAGTCATCTGATATGCTATGCACAAGATCCCTGGATTCATTTACTTTGACACTAATCAGCTGCTTTCTATGTTTATGCTATTAGTAAGGGGCACCATGAAAACAAGGCAGTAAGCGAGTGTGTGGTGGCCTATCATGCATGATAAGAGGTAAAAAATGGAACAAAGAGGAATAAATTCGGGGCGAGTTAAAATTCATGAATATTAGACATAAACTGTTCCCATAAAGCTATATAGTGTCTATGATGGCAGGGAATCTCATGAATAGAAATAGCTTGGCAGAGAAAACAATCACAATAGGGACCAACACTAGACTAATGCAGTTAATGTTAGTATCGCACTATATGGCACCACCTATAAAATTTATGTAGATTGAAATATGGGGATTATTTATTGAGTTTATTTGTTCAGTGATATGTGAACAAAAGCAAACTGATGAATATGTTCCCTGGCTGTTTGTAGTTATGATTCAAAGCCACATGCTGCATCTTATTGTAGGTCAACCAAATAATAATCGGCACCTCAGCTCACCTTTGATATGGAAGGAAAACACACACACACACACACACACACACACACACACACACACACACACACACACACACACACACACACACACAGTTTCATTGTCATATGAACAGATACACAAACAACTTAGGAGGCTAAATAATCAACTAGTGTTAAATGTCAGGCAAAGATAAAGAATATTTTTTTTTTCTTTTTTTACCTGGGTAGTAGCGAGCCAGGCCCGTAGCGCTACCATACACCTGCCAGAGAAGGGTCGGGTCATCCTCTCTGTTTTTTCTAAACACGTCCTCCAGTGCCTCCGACCAGTTCAGTTCATTCAGCACAATGGTGGCTAGACATCCACACACATACACAAACACATATATTTCAAATAACAACATAAATACTAGAAAGGCAAGCACAAAATAATACATTATTGTAATCAGATTTTTTGTGCATGTCTGTGCGTGTATTCTGCAATAATGATCCATCAACATAGCGGTGCAGGTGAGCAGGCCAGTGTAGACTGTCCAAGATATGTGGACATCTCAGATTAATACATTCATTAAGATTCACACACACAAGCCCACTCAGTGTCTACCCGCTCACCCAGCTTGACGCATGAGCCAATATTAGGCCAGCACATCCAGCCAGTCTCAGTATTTAGTAACAGACACTGAGGGGTGGTTTTCTAGCAAAAATGGTTTTGCAGTGAACTTTATTTAATTTGACCTGAAACACTATATCAGGTGTGCGTGTTTGTATGTATATGTGTGTTTGTATGTGTGCATACGTGTGATTGATAGTGTGTGTTGTGAAGGCAACAGGCATTATGGATGTAATGACACAGCAACCAGACAGCTTAGAGCCACAAAACACTCAATGTGATGGATGGAGACAAAACACATGCAGCCCCAACTCTCTGCTCTGTCTCTCTACTGCTCTTCTTTTTTCCTTCATTCCTTTCTTTCTCTTTTTTCTACTATTGTAGTTCTGTACATACTGTATGCTCTGTACATCTATGCATGTGTGTGTGTAAGCGTATGCGTGCGTGTGAGTGTTTGTGTGTGTGTGTGTGTGCATGTGTAAGCATGCATGTGTGTGAGATAGATTGGTATCCTGTATTGAGTGTGACGTGGCTCATTGATGTGCAAAGCATACACTGTTCATTTGCATTCATACCTCTGGAGGGGAGAGTTAATGAAGCCTTGGTTGCCAGGAGTGCATGTTTTTTAGTATTGAAAGAGATAGACAGAGAGAGAGTAAGAAAGAGATAGAGAGAGCGTAAGAGAGAGATAGATAGCGAGAGTGAGAGAGAAGAGAGAGAGAGAGAGAGAGAGACAGACAGACAGACAGACAGACAGACAGACAGACAGACAGAGTATGCAGTGTGTGTTTGTGCTCAGTAATGTATTTACCTCATTAAGGGTATAATTTTAAAGGGAAAGAGATAGAAAAGAATACCACAACCCTTGTTAGATAAAAGGAAATTTACAAACGTTGTAACTTTGGAGTGAAGCCTGATAAAGACAACGAGGTTGGTAGATAGCTATCAATACACAGGCCTGCCCATAGATCTTTAGATAGTTAGATACACGCACAGAGGATATACGCATACACCTCTATGCAAACAAACAAAAATACAATCCTAAAAATGCAACCAAAACATCTAACCTAGTGATACTATCTTGCTTTTTAATGTTTCCATTGGTTTTGAGTACTCCTGAGTTAGTAATATTTAATAAGCTTAACTCCACTGCTGCTTCATAAGTGATGCAGTATCCTCTACTTGCCCATATTGCCACTGACACTAATGAATTCCCTGGCTGCATTTGGCATAGCTTTGATGCCACACTAAATCTGCACCCTATAATGACTTCATCTCAACGGGATATCAGTGGTGCAATAAACTTCACTAACATAACATGGATTAGTTTATTTTGAACATTAAAGAGTACATTATTTCTCACTGCTTTAAATAAGGTAGTCCATCCCTACTTATCATGAACTGTATGTCTAGAAAAGAATGTTAACTTCACTAAAGAAAAACTTACGTTGATACAGTAATGTTTTTTAACCACTAGTGAGATCAACAGCGTGTCAGTTACTAGATCATCAACATGTCAAATGTTTAAAGGAATCGCTTGACATTTTTGACAAACTCAAGACTGGAAACAGGAGAAACAGGTAGCCTGACTCTGTCCAAACATCAAAATATCCGCCTGACAGAACCAATTAAACTTATCTAATAATGTTATATGTTGTCTGTTTAATGCTTACAAATACTGCAGTTTAATCTGACTGTGATGGGAAGATCACAGTGGGAAACCAAAGAGGAGTGAATCCTGGGTAGGGTGATGTTGCAGGCAAGGCAGTGGCGTTTATAAAAGTTTAGATTTTGTTTTAAAAATGGTATCCACAGTGCTCTTAAAAAGGTCTGGCTACACCACAGATATATTCTATAATAGGAGAAAAAACTCTCCGGGTTGTTGTTAACAAATGATTATCATACTATTTTAGTGAGACCTCATAAATAACTACAAATCCCTAATGTTAGGGGAAATCTGTTAATGTTTTGTTACACGTTTCTGGATTTAAAAAAATATATATATATATCGGCCGATTTATTGGAAAATCTGATTTTTAAATAATCAAATATTTGTATCGGTATTGGCCTTAAAAAATCCTTTATCGGTCGGGCTCTAATTAAAATCCTTATTGTGTGATTTTTGCGAGGATCTGTCCCAAACAAAGCATTTTTTCTGTAGTTTGCAGGATACGATTTGTAGGCCAGGACATCTCTGCAGCGACACAATACTTAATTCATAATGGTTTGACATATATTTTGCCACGTACAATATTGTGCCCTCCTGCGATTTGGATAATGCACTAGTCCATATTGTGATTTCGATACGATTAATTGTGCTGCCCTAATCTTGCTACATTACATAAAGGTCATTATGCATTTCTCTCTGTATCCATCTATCTCTTTTTCTGTCTGTCTCCCAGTTGTATCTCTGAATGTTGCTGCATTTCTGCACTTCTTTTTGTTCTGTTCTTCTGAAAAAGAAAAACATCATGCTATCCTGAAGTTATTCATATACACTCTTCACAATATTGTCGTACAGATTAAAATACATAAATTAAATGTTTTTTATCTAGCCCTGAAGTATCACATAAATTGAATGCATACATTTTCAGCAAAAGCAACACCATTTCTTTTCTTTTCTGTCACATGTGACCATGTCCTTCACTGGACAAAACAGATGTGTCTTTTGTGATCTTTCGGTCAACCGAACGTATGCTTCCTAACCTACACTCATCTCACACACTTGACATGCTGCTGCCTATAGAAGGTGATTTCATAAACTTGCCTCCCACTTTACCCAGAAAATCAAATTTACTCCAGCTGAGCAAAAGCTATTCTTGGAACATTTATAGAGTGGAGATCAAATTGGAGAGTTGAAACCTCAATAACGTATAAATCATCTGTTTCTTTTCAGACATACAAAATACTCCTGCATGTGTGCCCATATCTGACACAGTACAGTATATGAGGTAGCGCACACTCAAAGACACAGAATTCTCTTGCTATTAATGTGGGGACTCTTCTAATACCATTGTTTTCCTATCGCATTTTCATTAGCACTACATACTCAAACTTAACCATAACTCTAACTCTAGCCTAATCCTTAAACCTTGTCTCAACCTTAAAAACCAGTCACCATAACAAAGATTGTTCCCCACTGTAAGTGTGGTACGAGCTTTGGGTCCCTACACACACATATTGTTTGTTTTTTATCTCGCTAAGATCAGACTTCAGCTCTGGATAGGTCCCAGCAGCTCAGCCTATCTTTGCATACTCATTACAGGTTAGCAATAAATAGCAGTCTTGAGAGAAAAGCAGTGTGAGGAATCATGGCACCCTGCCCAGATTACGGCCAGAGAAGCATCTCAGGGAAAGAAATGACAATGTCACAATGAGTTGAAAAGCATGCTAATAAGCCAGGCTTGCACTTTTACAGATAACACACACTGACAACAGTATGTGCCCATCCCTTTCCCTCATTTCTGCCCCTGCGTTTGGGGTCAGCAGAAAGGTGAAGTGTTTAACCTTGGGGCCAGCAGGCTGAGGGCCATGCTGGGGAAGTCACTCCATTCTGCTTTCCCTCTCAGTCACTGCTGACGCACCACATCCCACTGTACACCAATTAATGACCATCTAAACACATGGATGCACGCAGACACTTATTGTCACACAGCCACAAATCAAAAATATTATAAACTAAGCACCATCCAGTGCAGCCTGATGGTTAGAGAAACTATCTTGTAATTGAACTCATGTTCCAACTTACGTGAACTATGGCTGCACAATTAATCACAATTTTATCAAAATCGTATTGCGATTTCGATAAAATTGTGATTAATTGTGCAGCCATAGTGCAATATCCAGGACGCAGCATTTGTTAATGGCCAAATCCTATATCAAATCATATCCGACAAACTGAAAATGAAAAATAATGAGAATGACACAAAATGATCATTCCCTCCAATATCGTGAATCATTTTGCAATCGCAATATTGGTCAAAAACAGATATTTTCTTCATATTGTGCCGCCATAACGTAGTATCATTGAGCAAGGCACAGAACACTTTATTGCTCATTGAAAGTCACACTATGATAAGAGTACCTCCCAAGTGCTTAAAATGTAAAAATAGAAGGATTATTACTCTACAGTTAAGATATTCAACAGACCATTCTAAAGTCATTGACATTCAACTTGAGCTGTGCTAATGTCACAGAGACTCTAGAGAATCAAATTACTGTGAACCACTGAAGGTAAATGTCGCCACATGATGATGAAATTATCAGAAATGTACTTTTTTGACAAACAGGCCAAATACACTCTGTAACAGATGCACATACTGTATGTTTAATTATAAATCAATCTGATCAAAACTGATACTGGCCCATGATTTACAGTACAGAAATGATCCTTTCTTGTTTGAACAAATGCTGATAGAACTAACATACCGATTGCTTTCAGCACTGATCATACTGTTTTATAATGACAATTAAGGATGTAGTGTAGGGAACACTTTTTTATTTTAGTTTGGAAAAAAATACTTTATTATCATACTGTGAAGAAACATTTCCAAATAAAACCTTCCACTCTGGGAAAATATAGAAAACAGACAGGATTATGTTAAGAATATATGTTTAGTACAAATGAAGTTGGATCACTGGCTAGAATTCATATCAATCAAACCTTTTAATTATAAATATGCATTAAAGCTAATAATGTAAAGCCTAAACGGGTTGATAGGTTTTCTCGAACAAAGGCCAAAAACCATCAGTTCATTTCATTCAGAGGATCCCCATTCATTCATATCCCAAGGACACATAGCTTAGCCACGAGGCAGAAGAGTACAGGAACATATCCTATTGTGCTGTATCAGTTTTTTTAAACCATCATGTAACCATGGGCAAATTTGCCAGGGGCACAATCTGTAAATAACATTTCCTAATGGGTTGGTGTGTCACTTGTATCCATGGTTACCACTTGGATAAGTGTGTGTGTGTGTGTGTGTGTGTGTGTGTGTGTGTGTGTGTGTCTACTCACAGCCATCATAGATGTCAGTGGGGATGTGGACAGCCGTGTGGTTGTGATCAGTCAAACGTTTAAATGATGGATCCTCTATAAAGTCTGGTCGAATCTTGTATTTTCTTCCCTCTGTCTCATTTGCATCCAGCTAAGGGGGGAAAAGAAAATCAAGATGCAGACAGCAATGCTGACCGTAGGTTTAACATATCATACAAAGCCTCTGTATTCTATTTGCTGATGCATCTTTGCATGTTTATGGGTTTATAAAAAGCACAAGACTGATTATACATCCTTATCAACGTTGTCGCGGCACTTTTCACACCCTCCCAGCTTGTTTAAGAATAGTTATCGTCATTGACTGTATTCTTAATGATATCCTGCATTTGCACCTTATGATCACATTTACTTGGGAGAAGTATCAGGAGACAGCCAGATTGTCTAGGCTCCTTGAGCTTTATAACTCCTACTGTGCATTTACCAATTGACATCAATGAAAGCTGTACAGACAGATATATGAAAAAAGCATGATGAGATATGAAGGAAAGAATGCAGAGTAGAGAGGGAGTGAGGTGGTGAGGTGGAGGAAGAGAGAAAAAGCATGAGGGGGGAGGGAGAGTGCGAGCAGTTGCTTCCTAATAAAGCAACAGTGTAGCCAGCTCATACATCTCATCTGTCAATTAGAGGAGAAACATGGCAGAAACCTCTGCACCTGAGAGAGGGTGGAGAGGAGGCGGGTAGGAAGCTACACAGGAAGAAAAGCCTGGAGAAGAGGCAAAAGAGGGAGGGATTGCAGTAAAAGGCTGAGGCAATGATATAAAGTGAGGTTGAAAAAATAACATACGGATGTAGTGAAAAAGAGATGTAAAACAGATGAGAGGAGGGAAAATGAGGAGGAGAAAGGGAGGACAGGAGAGAAAGAGAGGGTGCTGTATAGTAAAACCATATTACTAGCGCATGTCCGAGTGTGACCCAGGTGTTTGCCAGGGCAAGCAAATAGAAGAAGGAAAAAAAAGAGCACTCACATTGTCCTTTGCATTGTAGTAGGAGATTTCCTCACCCTGTAAACAAGTCACACAGAAACACAAATATCACTTTGTGGCTGCTTTAGGGTGTTGCACAAAGAAGAGTAACATTTATGCAATCATGAAATGCTTAAGCCATTTCTAAACAGTTCTTTATTTTGTTGGTAGAAAACTCGACTAGTAAATTCTCCAGTTTTATGTTAATGAAGACACTAGTCTGTGCTACCGATCAAATGAATACTTTATGAGTTAAGCTGAGTGTTCCTCTTTTTACATCTGTGTCTGTGTGCCTACTGCCATTGGCAAAGCTTCAGGGAAGAATATTCCTGCCATTGAGAATGCAATATGGTCATTCACAGATTAGAAACATCTTTATCTGTCTCTGTGACAAGTATTATAATTGCGTGCCACAGTGGTTCTTAGAAAGCAGAGTATCTGTCATCTGAAATGAGGGGCATCACACATCACAACACAGTGTATAGTATGCAATAAACCAATTTAGTAATAGACACACTACAGTATATGATACACTTACACATACAGTATGTAATATACAAATGCAGGTGTTCCTGTATGTGTGTTTGTCTGTATTTCTGTGTCCCTCCATTACCTCAAAATCGTCTTTCCAGTTATGCTGCATCTGGAAATTCTCAGCAGCTGTGGCCAGTTTCTGGGGAGTGAAATATGACAGGGATTTAGATTGTAAACTGCACAAGGTATGCCTTCTTCACAGCATCACTATAGAAAACCTGAGCAAAAGAGAGTATGTTAAAAAGCATGATGGAGACTGATAATGATCTTACTCACGGAGCTCAAACCACAGGGCTATCATGGTCTAACTGCACTGTCCACTAAAGGCCACACCACATTGTCGTACTAGCAGAATGAAAAGGTTGTACTGTTGTAAGAGAGTAGTGTTTCTGTGTGTATGTGCGAGTGAAAGAAAGAGAGCATGAAAGAAAATATAGAGAAAAGGGGGATGAGCAATGTAAGAAATATCAGATCATTGAATAAAGTCAAGTGCAAATGGATTACCAACAGAGAGGATGCCAATCAATTTACATTATACTAAATGACAGGAGGATATAAATGTAATTAACCTCACCTTTGCTCTCCCCATCTCTCTAACAGACACACACATTCACAATGCGATAGAGAAAATAGTGGTAAAAGTAATATATTTATCGCACTAGGACATTTCTTACACAGTGCAAGCAATAAAAAGGGCAAGCACAAACTAAACAGTGTGTATTCATCACACTTGGAACAAATGACTGCCTTAAGTGCTATGCAGATATCCAGGATAGTATTTCCAATGACAGCTTTTAAGATGGTTCTGTGTTAACAAACCATCTGGCGCCTCAGGTTACTAGCAGGTCAAAGTTTGGACAAAGTTTAGTGGGGGACATTCATGGCCCCCAGTACAAGGTAGACGTACAGGATCCATTTCAATTACTTTATTGTTTCCCTGAATTTCCCCTTACTGCCACCAGCTGGCCAAACCTTTGACTTATCTATAAAACATCTCAAAATCTACTAACTATGTAAATGGACTGGGACAAAATCTGCAGACATCTATGATCCCCAGAGGATTCATGTCATTGTACTTTGGTGATCCTCTGACATTTTGTCTAACATCATCCTAAGGTCAAAATTTCAATTCACTTCAATGTTCACCTAGGCAAATCCACACAGATCAAACCTTAGCCTGGCCCTTGCCTGTCCTTCTTCTACAAAGTAATTATAACCCTGTGGAGGAAAGCCTTTAAATGTATTCCCTGTCTGACAACAACAGCAAAGTTACCATAGCCTCAGAGAAACTCCACTAAGGGATGTGTTTTTTAATTAATCAATGCAATTAGATTGGATGACCTTAAACTGTATTTATAGCTGAATCTCAGTCGATACCCATCTGTTAAACTGCACAAGTAAGGAAGTATAAAAAAGTTCACATCAGATCTGTGCATGAGCAATAAATGGATGAGATGCTTATTGTATATGTCATTCTGTGCTTTTACTGAGTATGGGTCTGAATGTGTATATGTGTGTCTATGGCCATGTGTCTGCTGTAGGCAATGATTCCATTCTTGATCAACATTCCCATCCCTTTGGCCTCCAGTCCTGGGCTCTGTTCCAGACCTGTCTCCTCCTCTGCACTGGCTGTCAGCAGCTAAATATACACCTCATTCGAGCCATAACACACACATACACATACCAACTCAAAATAGTGATTGTTAGGTTATTACGCTCCAAAAAAATTCCATCACTGCATCAATCATCTGTTTTAAATTTATAAACTGTGTCCCTCAAATGCTCGACGATGACGCTTGCTTTCACCAGACATTAGGGGAGTTTAGACTATTTTAGTGATTTCTTCTGGAGATTTACATCTGTATCAATAGCTCTAATTAAAGTAAAAAATTTAATGAGTAGTACGAAATGTCATGTCTGATTCGGACTCATATAATGCCAACAGATATTTAGCCACTGATGACAAGATCTAACTCACTGCCTGCTTACTGCTTCACCAGTTCTTACTGTAGGTAGAACTGGGTGGTCGTATAACATTTGTGACACCTACACTGCAAATTTAAAAATGCAAAAACAATCAAAAGAAAACCTGGTTCCTTATATTTTCATTCCATAAGTGTTTCATTAGAAAAGGAGTAATAATGACTATAATAATGTTCCACCTGGGGGAAAGTGGGAGCAGCAGTTCACATCCAACTGAAAAGGCCAAATGCAGAAGACCTTGTCATTAGGTTAATGTAAGCTAATGTCAATGTAACATGACATCATGTTAATGTCACACCATTGAACTTACTGCGTGTTATCACTTATGCACAAACCCAGACCATCTTTTAAAATAAGTTCAATTTGCTAAATGTATGAAGTACCCGTACCACCATAAATGCACGCTGAAACACACATACAGGCAGCCATGCATGGACATATGGATATTGATTACAAATCTCTCTATTATGTTGTATGTGATATGGGACAGCAGTATAAGCAACAGCTGTTTAAGAGTGCAGCCCGACAGGGTTGTTAAAAATTCATGACAGGGCTTTGACGAGGCTCTCCCCTCTGGGAAATATGGATGTGTGTGAGGATAGATACCTAATTACCCTTCACGTTTTTCTCTATATCTCTCTCTTTCTCAAACACGTTACTACCCAAAGAAAGCAACGCTGTAATCAAAATCCACTCTAAACTACAGTGCCTTCATTTAATGAGACCAATCCCTGAGTGACAGCTAACCTCTCTAAACTGGCATAACAGTTCATTACAGAGCCACTGTAAGTTGCCCTCTCTGCCAATTGATTAGAAGCCAGAGTTTCTCAGTTGAAACACACAAATTTAGCACTACAACAGTTTAGTTAATGAGAGTGCATAACACGATCCCCACAGCGTGCTTGATCAAACCGCTCATTAGTCTCTCTCTCTTATTGTGGTATAGATATCCTAGCTCCACACCATAATGAGTCAACTCTGTCACTGGATGACCACTGGAGACCTGAAGAGAACCACCACTCCCCTGCAGTCTTAATGGGGAGTGTGGGGGGAATAGATGTATATGAGGAGAAGGAGGAATTGGATCAATTGGCGATAGTAAGTGGAGTGGTTTACTGTAAGGAATGAGGTGCTTCAGTGAGAGACATGAACAAAGAAAAGAAGGAATTTATAAGAATCATGTTTTCTAATACCAGGAGAAAAAAACATCCAACACTATCTGCAGGCAGAATTGCTGATACATGTTGGTTGGCTATATCTTACTCCTATTTGAACAGCGGAAGGTTCTAATGATGGCTGCAATAACAGTGTATATCAATATTCCAGCAACCAAATAGGGCCCATAATATAATATTTCTCTATAACATTTGGAGCAGGCACGAGTGTTGGATGGCTATTGGACTTGTTCCTTCTAGCCCCACAGAGAGATATTTCTGCCCGGCTCTCACCAGTCTTAGTTGTCATTCTGCCAGGGCAGCCCAGTAGCCCACCATGCATTTAGTGAGAAAGTAGAGCACAGCTTAAAGGATAGACAGGGAAGATGAGACAGGCTCTGCTAAACGTCACAGAGCTTCCCAGACTCCCTGTGTGTACGTGTGTGTGTGTGTGTGTGTGTGTGTGTGTGTGTGTGTGTGTGTGTGTGTGTGTGTCTAAAGTCTCCACACGCCTAAAATCAATGGGCCATTCAGAGCACACTGCCTTCTCCCCTAGACAACAAAGCAATACTCACAAGAGTAGTAACAGTCTAAAAGATCATTAACACCCACATCCAGTCTCATCTTTCCTATCCTTGTTTCTGACAACGTGTTCAGATTCATGAACACTGGTTATCTATTCGCCATAACCAGTCCCAACTCAAAGGGATGACATGAAAGTAAAAATGTGGGAGATGTGAAGGGTCAGTATGAGAAGCAGCAAAGAAAGAAGTCTGAAAAGAGAAGAGGAAAATACATAAATTATGAGCAGATGGATAAACGGAAAGGACAGCCCAGAGAGAGAAAAAACAATACTCTGACTCAGCATGATCCCAGTGTTCACATTTCTCATTAAAATTTAGCTTATAAGAATGAATAGTGGGATGATACAAATAGATATACAATGGTAGGTGGGTTTTGTTTAGTAAAGAATGATGGGAGCTTTACCCAGCAATGCATTAGTTTGTTTTCTTGGGAAAAATGCATGTGTGTACAAAGTTAAAACAGAAAGAAGGTGGGAGATAAAACAAAGAATAAGAAACAACAGGAGACTTGGGAGAAATAAGAAATACAGAACAGGGGAGATGGAAAAACAGAGTCAAATGGAGAAACAGATAACACAGGAGTGTAAGAGAGGAGTGATACAAAAGGTGAGTTGAAGGGAGAGGGAAGAGACATGCAGTAGGAGAAAGGAGGGAGCAATACAATAGAGAGACAGAGGTCAGAAGAGATAAAGAAGGGTGATTTCAAATTCCAGTTTGACAGAGAACTGTGGCAAAAGGCCAGAAGCTGGACACAGGAGAGAAACAGAAGACTGGAGAAGAAAGGTGACAGAAAGAGAGGGATCCAAGGATCGAAGGAAAAGGAACCGGAGATGAGAAAAGGGAGAAAGGGAGCGTGAGACAAGAGAGAAAGGGCAGATGAATCTGCAGATGAATCTGCAGCTGTGAGAGCCCATGGGGAGTGCCGTGCTGCTTCACATGACTTCTCTCAGAGGCCAAAGCCTCCAATGGGAACAGTAAATCTACAGCTGCTTCAAGTCTTATTCGCTCTCTTTGGCTCTTTTGCTCTCATCTCTGCGTTTCTCTACTATCCACCTGAAATGTTGTATATTGTTATATTATATTAACACAAACCGTGTTATGCAGGGAGAAATGTTGGTAATTCATTGATCATTGCTGAATGATGAATAATTATTAAAACCATTAGTAATAGCGTTTAACTCATTTACTTGGATGCCCTTTCAGAAAGTGGCATTAAGACAAATTGAGGACAAAAGCAAAACTAATCAAATATTAAATGCTGCGATTTCCTGCAAGGCAAAAGGTAAAAAAGCAAATGTGGAAAGGCATGACGGAAATGTAACAGCAACGGTGTCAGAAAGCAACAATGTTCATGTGGATTGTGACTGAGAAACAGTATCTCAAACTGGTGTAAGACAAAGGCTACTAATTATCTCATCTCCATTACTGTAATTACAACAAAGTGTCACAATATTGATTCTGAAAAAACTACCTGTCACATTTAATTTATATAGATTATTATTATATATGATAATAGATTGAAATATTGAAACTGTCTCAAGTATTCCATTGTTATCTTTAACAGGTTGTGATCCACCAATAAAGTTTGGATCTCTACTCGATGAATATATTAGATACTTGTCCCTGGCCTATTATAAGTCTAGTTAGACTTTTCCATCTGCACTGCTCCCTCTCACTATCTCTCTCTCTCTCTGTCCATCACACACACATAAACAGGAATGCAAGCACACAGACAGACACATGCAGACACCTCTTGTCTTCTTAATATGATCAGCGCAGAGCGGAGATGGGAGGTTGAGTAACATCTGCTCAGGAGACCGGAATATCTCTGATCGTATCATGGTCTCTGTTCATTACTGCGTTACTTTGGCACACAGACATATACACACATGAAAACCTCCTAATGTCACATCTTGTGCTCATTATTATAACATTGTGACAGCAGGCAACAGATTAATAAAAATATGGTCCAACACCTGGGCCCGAAGACGAACACACTAAAGACTTAACTCACTGATAACTGAACTGCACAATGTAGACATCAAGGTGAAATCAGGAAGGGAAAGCTAGTTTGTACAAATCCAAATTGGCAAAACAATGGAACAAATGCATTGTTTTAAGAGCTTTTTGATGACTTTGACACTTAAAAGACACAGTTTGTTGGTGCCTGGTTAGCTCACCTGGTAGAGCGGGCGCCCATGTGTAGAAGTTTACTCCTTGACTCTACGGTTGCGGCTTCGACTCCGACCTGCTGCATGTCATTCCCCTTCTCTCTCCCCTTTCAAGTCTAAACTGTCCTATACAAATAAAGGCCTGAAAATATGCCCCAAAAATAATCTTAAAAAAAAGATAAAAGAAAGGCAGATCCAGTAAGCCTAAATTGTTTACACAATTTTTTGTGGTGGTGAGGAGAGAAAATATTTTAGAAAATATGATCAAGGTGTTAAAGTTGTTAAATGAAATGTTGAAATTTAACAGTATCACACAAAATCAATTATGGGTTATCATACCGACTTCCTTTTAAATAGCATAGAAATTGAGAGATGTAAACTGAAAGAAATATTCAAGGGAAATATGCTGTGTCTATGGTATTATTGTGGAATATGAGCTTAAAAATGTACCAGTGCAATGCATCCCTTTGATTTCAACAAAAGCTGAGGAGTGGATTCTGCCGCAGGTCAGGTTTGAGCATTTCAATGGACATTTTGAAATATTTATCCTGCAGTGAAAATGGATCATCCAAACTGTAGCTAGATTCTGAATTCTAGCTAACTACAATGCAAACTGATAAAATACATATTTAACAGTAACAATTTCCAAGTGCTAACGTCTGGCATATTTAATTATAGTAATCACTTCATGTCTATTTTTAATATGTAGATGATTGCATCCAATAAAATGTTCCTTGTTTATAAATTATAACGTTACTGAAGTCCATCATTCAAAGGCTTTTCGATAATGAACTCAACTTGCATGCCAGTAATCATGATGCCGTCATTGGAAAAGGAAGATTTCATTTTTTTTTGTAAACACAAACATTAACCTTCACACATTTACAAGTTCACTCTCACACACACGCACACACGCACGCACACACGCACGCACGCACACACACACACACACACACACACAGTACCTGGCCACCTGTGTCCTGTAGAGTTTTAGTGGTGATGGTTAAGGTATTACTCTAAGTAATGTTGTAGACTGGCTCATTGGTTACTGGACAGAGCCTTTCACCCCAGGAGAAGAAAGGAAATTGTACTTACACACACACACACACACACACACACACACACACACACACACATATACACACAGTCACTTACTCACCTCATGCAAATTGTTCAAACAGTTGTTAGTTGTTGTTAGGTTGTTAGTAATAGTGAGAGGATGGACTGTCAACAATACCTTGATGTGTGTGTGTGTGTGTGTGTGTGTGTGTGTGTGTGTGTGTGTGTGTGTGTGTGTCTGTCTTTAGTGTTTTATCAGTTTGCCTTTTGCCAAACCAGTCAATCAATTGTTAAGTGTTTACAGTAATTACAGTGCACATAGAAAGCAAGACCAGGAGAGAACAAACTGTGGATGGGGGTAAATTAAGTAAATGGATCTGGGCTCCGGCACATCAAACACTTTCACTATGTGGTGAATTGCTTTTGACAAACCTTTTTAGAGTTCTCTCTCTCTCTCTCTCTCTCTCTCTCTCTCTCTCTCTCTCTCTCTCTCTCTCTCTCTCTCTCTCTCTCTCTCTCTCACACACATCCACACACAATTGTCTCTCTCTTTGAGTGTAGAAGTATTGTCGGACTCAAATTACCCCTGTTCATCGACCATACTATTTAGGACAAGTAAACCTGTCTATGTTAAAGTATGACTGTATATGTGTTTACTGTAGAAGTGTGTCTGTTGCCATAGCCTACTGATATGTTTCTTTACAGTAATAATAATGACAACAAGGGTCATCTGGGAATGTAGAGTGGCTGATCTGTGCATACAGTATATGAATGTGACTCTGACTTAAGAGGACACTTACAGACTTCACTACAGAAAGGTAAAGTAGATATGCATAAACCATGTGTAGCCAACAATAAAAACTAATTAATATGTAAATTAAGCAAATAGGTGTAACAATAGACCTATTTCAACCCGTATACCATTGGGCCACCCTACGTATCTTTACTTTCCTTAGTTAACATAAAGCCACATTAAAATTAGCTCACAACAGGTGACAGGTGATTGTAATGTTCATTATTTGGTGAGAAAATGCAAGCCGGTAAGGGAAAGGGGAAATTGGCTTGAGCCACTATGCATACACATCCAAGTAGGTGTTTGAGTGTGTGAGTGCTCCCTGTTGCAATCAAGCCCAGGTATACATCGAAAAACCTTTGATAAAGGAATCTCTCCTAACAGTGTGCAGCCAAGTACTCATTCATAATGCATGTTACACTCTGCCACACACTTATTTATGGAAGCATGCATGGACACACATCCTGTACATACACCTGTGGCTCTGTACACTGTGGCCTTTCAGAGGGCATTCATCATACAGCATTAGAGATCAGAGATGGAATGACAGAGAGGACGAGAGAGAGAGAGAGAGAGAGAGAAGGGGGCAAAAAGAGTATTAAAGTTTTAAAGCAGTCGGTAACTAAGTGAAAGTGGCTAATGTGCCTTGGGCTATCTTCCATTATATTGACATTGAGAGTCACTCCCAACCTCCTATCAAAGGCACTCAACAAGAAAGGATCTCCCAACCACACTGAAGATTACCCTTCTATATTCTGTCTGATAAACAGCCAAATTTCTTCATTTAACTAAGATGATGATTGGTCAGCAAAAATCCCTCAAAGCACTACTATAAAATCTACAGGGACATGTGTATGTAGTTCAGGTTTGAGTTTGCTGGTGTTTAGTGTCACTGCTATTTGTTATACCTTAAAAAGACCCCCCCCAAAAAAGATCGTTCATCTGTCAATCACTCTATGTATCCATTACATTCATGCATTTGCCCTTCTTTCAAATGATCCCTTCATCCATTTATCTCCTCATCCATACATCTCAGGACAGAGAGTTTAATCTCAGTATGCCTTGAGGTTACTCTTAGGAGAGGATGAGACGCAAAGACACAATAAAGAGTGACAAGTTATGGATGTCCGGAGGTTAGATGGACTGTTAGCATCAGGTGAGATGACCCGCAACCTACAAAGTACTCTAACACACACACACACACACACACACACACACACACACACACACACACACACACACACACACACACACACACACTTGCTATCACATGGATAGTGTGCTGTAGCCAATTTTATCCTTGCTGCTTACGCATCTTATGGCACGAGTACTCGGAAAAATGATAAGAACACCAGGGTGTTTACTTAACATACACAAGGCAGACACTTGGCAGGAGATGTGTTTATGGACATTCATAAATACTCCCTCTCCATTACTAATAAGACAACAATGGTGATGCCTTATAAAGGCAGAAAAAAGGGTTGCTGTGAACTGTCTGAATGTATACAAAGTTCAAATTCTAGATATAGATTAGAATCTCTGACCCACTTCTAAGGTTAAAAAAGGGAGGAAACAGAGGGGGCGAAAGAGAGAAAAACCCCAGGGTCAAAGCTGTCATTATCAAACTGGATACTGTAGAAGAAAGATCTCAGTCTTCGCTCTCTACTCTTTTGTGTGCATGCTTCACCCACCGTTGTTATCATTCAAAAAATCACACAATTAAGTGATCTGTTCTACACCTATCCCCTCACCACTGAAATATTAGTATGCTTTTACAAAATAACCACAACGTTGGGAATAAGTAACAGCCTCCAGAATTATGAAGGTTGTTGAGTGATTTCTTCCTAATATTTTGTTTCGCTCACAGCAAGCTTTTCGATATGGGAAAGGACCAAGGATCTTTTTGCCAGATGATGATTACAGTGACATGTTTTGAACCTGACTTCCTCAATTTAAAGGATCATTTCAACCAAACCCACAGCAATCCCACTTGGAAAATAGTGTGAAACCTTAGCGAGTAAAAAATAATTAATTAAATAAATACCTTGCCAGACAGTGGTGTAACTGCAATGGAATGCTTTGTGTTTTGAGCAATAGCTTATAATCAAAAATCAAAATTTATTGCTTACATCATTTCACTAATATGATTATAGACAATAATTTCAATTTACAACTATTATTCAATTTGACCAAAAGGGGGATAATGTAGGCCTATAATTTATGCCCCATCATTTTTTGTTGATGCACGAGCTTCAACAATCATTAAATATCCAACAGATATTCAACTCAACATTCATTGTATTGGAATCTAGCAATGATCAGTCCAAAGGTGTGGTAAATTTGCCTTTGAAGTGCAAAATATAAAAAGAGAAAAAAAAAATAGAGGTATGAAATTTTAATCCTTATACTTTGACTAGGATTACAACATTTCTCCCATTAAATCTTCTATCTAAAGATCTAAACTATCACAGTTGTGGTTCTCTGCAGCTGAAGCCCTCAGGCACAGTGTTGTAGGTTCATACCAGGCCTGTCCGTGTTGGAAGCCAAACTTGCATGAAGGCACATTTTCCATCGGAAGGTTTGGGCATTTAAATTAAATGCACCTTACTTAAAAAAAGAATTATTTGACATGTAAAATTACTATATCATTTGTTTAAATTATTAAATGGTGGACTAAACACTAGTTTGATCCACTTTTTTCTTTGGTATTGAATATACAGTGCTGCTCACGAGTATAGGAACCCCTGCTTAAGTTGACTAAAAGAAGAAAAATCATCTTTTGAAAACTGATCTTATTGCCTTAATTAAAAAATGAGGAAAAATCCAACCTTTAAGGACACCAATTTTGATATGAATAATGAATGAATGAATAATCTATTGTAAATCGAAAAATGTTCTTCCTTAAAATACAAGGGGCATGAGTATAGACACCCCTATGTTAAATTCCAATAGAAGCATTTTTTTAATTCCTCTTTTTAGTCAACTTAAGCAGGGGTTCCCATGTTCATGAGCAGCACTGTATTAGTCTACAATGTCTTAAAAGAAGCAGATGGAAAACTTATTTTTGTCACTGTGGTTAATTAACATCTTCCTCATCCTGTATTCAGCTTTATAACTAAAGTAAAATTACAAACTGACAGTTGGTTCCTCTAAGTGGAGTGAGTCTTACCTCCAAGGCAGCAGATCTCTTCCGCAGCAGCTGTTCAATTTTCGTGGCTGCTCTGGCCACCAGCTCCTCTGCGTCGTTTTGCTCAACACTGTACAGGTGCTGATTTTTCAAAAAAATCTAGACACAAAGAGTAAAATCATGTATGTAATTGATGAGTCACCAAATACCCATGTGTCAAAAATGTTTTTGTTTTATTTAAAAAGAAGAATACAACTTTTAAACAAAAAATAGTGCAACTTCTGTGATGTTATGGTATATGTGGTAGAGCCATTAGCTCTCTCTTGATGCATGTGTGTGCAGCGTGTGGGTGTTTACCTGAGTGAGGCTCTTTCCAGCTGTGGCTGTGTCTGCCAGGGTGACAAGCTCTTTCTGAATCTGATCAACCCATTCTTTAATCCTATGGGGAAAAGCAATGCACATATCCAATCTTAAGGTAACTCAGATGTAACCGGTTTGGAAGAGACATCACAAACATTTCACAATGCAATTAAGCTGTCCATCAGGTTATCTTGCATCTATCATCTAACATGACCATCTGGACAGACAGTGTAAACACAAACAAGGCCAAAGATAATCACTCTGATAGGTCAAGCAAAATGTCAACCAATCAAACTTCAATCACCGGGAACAAATACAATGTCATCTAATCAAACATGTGTCATTGGGTGTCAGCCAATACGATTACTTTCTAAGAGTTCAAACATGAAGTCAACCAATCAGATAAGTGTCAGCCAGTGTTGTGACCGGTGACAGTGATATGAGTGGACAGGCAAGAGGTGGGAGGTGGCCAGGAGTCAGACAACATGCTCCTCTGTATAGCAAAGAGCTCTGGGGACATCAGGTCCAGCCTAGTGCCACACATTTGTTTTACCCTTCGCTCATCCTGCTCCAATCATGTTGTCAAACCATAAGCTCACAGCATGCATAATAATATACTGACATAGTAAATCACTTCTTGCCTCCTAAACACAGTGGCTGTGGTCTGTGGATAGAGATAGATGGGAGAAGAATGTCAAAGACCTAAGAAATTCTGCATTTAGTGACATGTGTAAATGTCATCAGCGTCAGTGAGCCAATAAGCACGCAGTATGCTTGTACCAAGATCTAATAATGTTTGTGATTGGCTGTCTAACATTACACATTGTAGAGGCATGCAGGGAAAACTCTACCTTACACAGAGACAAATATAAATAAATAAAAAGAATTGTGCCGTAATGTGTAATGTTGTAATTTCTTTTTGCTTTAGAAAATTGGTCTCGATAAAAGTATTAACATTTTTTGAACAATACCCAGCCCTAAGCGCACCTGAGGCTTACAGGAGCAAAACTTTTTTGTGCATGTGAATGCATTACTGTAATTCACCATGTATAATGCGATGCATGCACACATACACAGGCACATTGAGACAGTTCCATTAATATTGTATGAGAATGATAACAGGTTGGGCATGGGATACAGATGCTCTCATTGCTATGCATTCACACTAACACAGACTCAATTGCGATCCTCCCCAATGGCAAAGAGACATATCATACTCACATTTACACACTGAGATAAACATAGAAAACAGATTTGCATAACCACAAAATATTCCTCAACAATTGGTATTGCAGAAGTGTAACCTGTGTCGTGCATGTTACAATATATGTGTGCAAAACATCAATGCTCAATACCTACTTCACAGGAAGGTGATAAGAATTAAACAAAGAAAGAAAGGTGCAAAAGATCAAGAAGCCAGACAAGATATGTGAAGAAATATGAGACACTGCAAGAGCGAGAATACTATTGGGGATAGCGTAGTTTAAAATTGTTTAGGAAGTGAGAGGGTAGCTGGAGATTTTAGAGCAGGGTCAGCTATAATTCATGCTATACCTTATGACCAAAGTCAGATGGTTTAGCGGTTTTGGACAACACTGTAGACTGAGGCTTGGCAGAGCTGTATGGCTATGTGAACAAAAACTGACATAGATGTCCAGCTGCTGTACTGTATGTTAGGGTGATTTAGAGCCACCAACTGGTGTTTGGGTACTCATCGTTCATCTGCAAACATGTTCAAAGGGATCAGTGGTGCTAGATGCAACAACAAATCCTTCAAACAATATGACCATATAGGTTGTTTATTGCTACTACTGTATCTAAAATTAATACACACTATCTCTAAAATGTCCTTTGGGATGAATAATATATCTATTATGACCTATAAGAGTGTGTTGTGATGTCCATTATGGAAATAGATATCTGCTGATAAAGATTGTGATATGATCAAAACCTCCAAAATAACTGCTAAACAGACCTTGTGGTGAGACTGTTGCTGTTGCTGACTGTTGCTGCAAATATTCTCGGGACTTATTGGTCTTTATGAGTCGCAGGCTGCTTTGTAATTGTAATTTGTAATTGTAATTTCCCCACTAGGGATAAAAAAAAGTATAAATTATTAAATTATTATTACTGCTTGTAATTACACTAATAACGCTAGTGGTTACAATTACATGCATTTTGAGTTATTTTTAAAAAAAATTAAATTTATATAATAGGCTTATATGTAAACCTGTATATTAACCCTATGTGTAATATGCTTAATATGCTTAAAATTATTATTTTCTTATTCTACTAGGGATACAGGTACTGTATGTGCATTTGAGAGCAACACAGCGAGTCGGATTCCTTTTATGTGAACATAGTTACAGGTAGTCACATTCTTTATGATTCTTGCTACATATTAGTTATACAAACTACAACTATGCATGACATGCCACTCTTCTCCTCTTCTAAACTCTCTTTCACTCTCTTCTCTCCTCTTAAATTCTCCTCCTATCCTTTGTTGTCCCTACGGACCGAAAACAGATTGTAAGGTATTTTAGTGGACCAAGGACATCTAAGCTATCAAAGCCTGAAGTATATGTGTATATACAGTATGTCTGTTACTGCTACCAGTATATATGTCTGTTACTGCTACCAGTGCAAATCTCTATAACAATGCTGACACATGGATGAGATAACCCAGGCTATGGTAGCCTGGTTGACACCAGCCCCCTCTCAGAGTGGGTCTGGGGAAGGTTCATTCACAGCACCAACGGACTCCGCTCAAATGCCTCTGGGTGCAATTGGATAATCCTTCAACCAATCAGACCAACAATCCAGGTGACTTAGCAGTGACAGCGGCATCAACAGGTTGCTGCGCTTTGGGGGTCGTCATGTGGAAAGTAAACAAAAAGCTGATTGCCGTCGCTGCGCTAACGTCATCGTGTAAAGCGCGCCTCAACGATTGTGATTGGTGCCTCAATTTGGAAAAATTTTAAATGGGTTTGAATGGGGTCTTGGCCAGACTGACTTGCAGAGCGAATCTCAAATTTGCTGGAAGTTCGTCAGGGTTTTCCCAGGCCAAGGCTATGGTGCAGTGTGGGCATTGTGTTTTTCTGCACATCCAATATGGATAACATAGACATTTATGTAGAATATTTTGGCTTCATGAGAGTGTCAATATTTTATCCCCTGTATGTGCATTTGCTTTGTCTGTGTGTGTGTGTGTGTGTGTGTGTGTAAAAACCGGACACCTGTTGCTTTATATGAATATTCACAGAAACCCTTATTAAATTTGCCTTAAATGGTCAGATGTATTATCTTTAAGCATGGAAAATCTCTGGACATTAACTCATTAACCTCATTCTTAAATCATGCAATTCCAGCCATCCCTTGAGGTTTAATGGTGACACTTCATAAATGCCATAAGAGGAGGCTTGCTCTCAGTTATGGTTGATACTACTGTGTGTGAAGTCACATCACCTCCTTCATGTAATGTATCTCATTACACTTTTTCCATACGTACACAAATAGGGGTAACAATTAGTGCAACAATTATTATTTCATCTTCATCACACTGTAATCACACACATAATGCAAGCTGTTTTCAATGACTAAAATAACACAGTGATTCAGTAATAAAGTCATTGTTATTGAGCTGAGGTAGCTAATTTTCTGCTCTGGTTGCTGGGCTCTCATTACTGCAGCCTCTGGTACAACACTGGATAATTAAACACATACACACACAAATGTACATGCAAATGGCAACTGGGTCAGACACTGCCCTACATTGTGTTTGTTCAGACACAGGAAGAGCAAATGAGACCCAAACAGAAAGAGAGGCAGAAAGAAAATTCAAGAAAAAGAGGGACAGATAATGCTATTAATTTGGCACTTGATAGAGTAATGACCTGGCCTGTGTGTATTTCAGTTGGCCGCTGTGTTAAACTACAATCTAATTACACATCATGACAGAGGCTTGGACCGAAGTCCAGACAGCAAAGCAGAATGAGGCATGGAAACACCAACTGTGATGCACCAACACAACCCGCGGTGCTCTGCTCACGCTCTAAAGCCTATTCTACACACTCACACCCAAGTGGCCAATTTAGACATTCTTCAGCCTAAAAAGTACCTTGTTATGAAGTAGAAGGTTTTTGGATCAAGGTCTGACCAGACCAGCATCCTTTGTCTTTTTCACAACAGTTATTACCTTAGAATTGCCATTTTATTAGGTTTGGTGATCTGATTCTAAAATATTCCTGGCACAACCAACATGAGTTGCAGTTTGCAAACCCCTTATGTATTATGAATATTTTTCTGTCCATCAGTATGATCCAGAAGAGTGTGCTTGATGAAAGCCACTCTATTTTAATTGCTTTTGGCTCATCTTATCTATGCTCAAACACTCTATTGCTTTCTATCATCATCATAAAATATATATATATATATATATATTTGCCTTTTTTTTCTACCAAAAATGTTTTGTGCTGGTCAGGAGGTACTTATGTAAGATATAAAACAGTATTTCAAAGTGGGTACATTATTGAAACAAGTTTGAGAACCACTGTAGATGATCCAGGCTGCACATTTCCCTCTGCATGTGTTTTATAAGACGAACCCTCCACAACCTCCAATAGAAATGAAATTCAGCAACCATTCAAAAAAACAGTGATGGCCATAGAAATATAAAGATAATGCTACTGAATGTACACCCTCACCATAGCAAATCCAAGTAGACTTTCAGCTTCCAGTATAATGTGCATTTAGAATGGATGCTGGGGCACTTGAATCCACAATATGCATTTGTGGTCTCCCTGCTACAACCTGAAGAACATGACATAGGATTTTTGAACCAATTTTACCTGCAAGATGATGGAGGCCTTTTGTAAATACGAATCACCGAACAGAATTAACTTTAAAACATATTCATACACTTACTCACTTACTTATTCATACATTCACACTGAGCATCAAGCAAATTGAGACTGCTGTGTAGTTGAGTTCAATCTGCAGCGGTAGCTTTTTGACTTGAATTGGTGACATGTAGTCTCACTTTGCCAGACAATCCACACGCTGCTGAGCGGAGCAGGGTCTGGCTAGTCCACATAGCATTTGTGATGGGAGAAAATCGTGCTTTGATTTATTGGCATTTCTTTAAACCAATCACAATTGTCTTGGGCGGCCCTAAGCTCCAGCCACTGTCGTGTGAGAGAAAACGCTGCCACTTTGGCTATGTCTCTCTTGTAAAAGGGATAATATATCTTAAGTGATGTCCTGGCTAGATAAATAAAAATAAAACAACTATTTAAATGTGCTTACCTGCATTGATTATGTAAATACATGCCCCATGAAAATTACAAACACTAAAATCTGCAATTTTCTCCAAACATATTGATGAATTGTTAACACTTAAATAACCAGCACATCCTCATACCTAACAACTGAATATTTGTTATTTGTTGAATCATAGCCATGTTTAACACGCAACAGTAACACGTGACCGTAACACGTGACCGTAACATGTGACCGTAACATGTGGACGTTACTAACATTCTATTTAACATAACGGACATAGTCTTAAACACAAAAAAATACTTAGGTTTAGGAAATCATCAGGGATTGGCGTATAATTAGTCACGTAAAACTACTAAAATGAGGACATAACTGCGCCGAGGAGGTGATTGCTGTTGGCTGCCTTTTAGTTTTACATGGAACACAAACCCCGGACTCCTGAGTGAAAGTCCTGTGTTATTTTGCCACTCTGATGGTAGGTCCACATACACATTTTTTGACAGCAGGGATTGCCCAGCTTTAAAGTATTGGATTCCTGGGGGTTTGCAGTTATCAATCAATAACCAATAAAAAGTGAAGAAAACAGACTACACTCTCCTACATCTGCGATGGCTGCACCTGAATGGATGAACTGATTGGGCTGCTTCACCTGGATTTCAAAACAGACCACCATGATGGCCCGTATAGATTTTATCTTATTTTACAAGTGTGTTTCTAAAAATATTTTATGTGAAAAATAGGCTATGCAGTTGCTAAATCTGTCTAAAGTTAGATCCACAGCACTCAGTTTAAAAGATTTTTGTGAGTTTTGGAGAGTAGAGATGGATGCCCCTGATTTGCATAAAGTTGTCTAGCTGCCTACACAGACAATGAATGGGAAGTGTCCAAATGACGCCTGCAAGTGGACACATACCACAACACGTAGTCATCTAACTTACATCTTTGCTCCTGTGTTAATTCCCACGACCACTAGATGTTGCTGCCATACAGAAAATGTAAATAATGGTTGTTGCTTGTACAACCGACCTATATTGTTGTTTTCTGGGTGAGCAAATAACAGTTAAATATATTATGATGTTGTTAAAGTTTAAAGTTGTAAACACAAGATGTTAATTTTCCATTTGACTCAAACTCGTGAATTATACCTTCAATTCATATTGTTAAAAAATGACTGGTTGGGACATGGGCCCATGTGCTGTTAGATGGCTCTTACTGTAATAAATTGTTCAGGTGAATAATGCCAAAATCTTAAATGTGAACTCGCTTTTAAGTTTTAACTTTGAATGGAATTACTCAGCTGAATGTAAAGGAACATATATAAGTCCAATAACTCTGATTTTGCGAATGACTAATTGGATTGTTCTGTCGAATTTGGGCGAAATGTTGTTTTATTATTACAGGCGAAATAGTAAACCAAGACTTTGCAAGATCGTTTCAAACAGTCAGGGTTAAGGGTCACAGACAAGGGCCAACTTTTGTCATTTTACATAAAGGAACAGGACCAGACGAAGCCACTGTAACTCCTCAACTTCATAGAGGAGCTGTCACGGAGCTCCGTGTCCACAGAGAGCCCCAAACTGCCCATTACAGTAACCAAAATTAATCAGTCAGGAACGTTTACATATCGTATAGACTACCTTCAAGATGACCACTGGTGCACGAAGGAAATTACCTGCCCATCCCTTTCTCACACCCCCAAGCGCCAACACACAGTGAGTGGCTCATTAATGTAGCCCAATACTTGTCTCCAAATGACGAGCACTTAAAACAGGGAGTCTGCAAACCAGAACATGAGCTGCTCGAAATAGGATTACAGAGGCTATAGCCTACTTACATGAGTTGTGTGGGAAACTGCGATGCCAATGTCCCGTTCTGCCATAATAGGACCAGAAACACCCAGGCATGTACCCTGCAGGTATTCATTGTAAAAAGAGGGGGGAAATTCCCCGACGCGCGTCAACACCAAATGTGTTCCGCTCCCTTTCGCCGCCGATGAATGGGAGCGCGTGCAGAAGCAGCGTGAGTCTCTCCCTCACAGATTAACGAACCCTGACACCTCTAATCTGAGCACCCGGCCATCCCGCGCTCAAACAGGTACTGAAGCAGGATATCCAGGCTCTCTCTCTCTCTCTCTCTCTCTCTCTCTCTCTCTCTCTCTCTCTCTCTCTCTCTCTCTCTCTCTCTCTCTCTCTCACACACACACACACACACGCCCCTTTTCAATTCAAAATAGTGGAAAAATACTTTTATCAGTGATAATTGTTAGTGACATGACCTAATGCAATTAAGACTATCCCCATATTATAAAACCTAATGGTGGTAGTGTTAATAAATAGAACATTACCACAACATTACAGTGAAATGTAATTAAATGTATTATATTTTAAAGAGATTTGTTTTGATCCAAAAAAGCATCACTCTAAATGAATTCTTTTGAATCCTTCTTTTTAGATGTACAGTAGGCTACATCATTCCTTATTTGGAGCCACACATTTTTTTACCTCCCTATAAAGAAACACCTGCTAAAAGGATGGTCTGACCACAGGTACCACACACACACACACACACACACACACACACACACACACACACACACACACACACACACACACACACACACACACACACACACACACACACACACACACACACAAGGAAACTCACACTGAATACAGATGCAGGTTTGGCTCTAATGCCCTACAACCTTTCAATTCCTACAACCTGAAGGGATGAAAGAATTTACGGGCTTTAACAGCACAATCTTCGCCAGTCGCTATCAGTCATCCTGGTAGCATGAGTGGTAGCGAGCAGAGAAACTGTCACACATGTGAATCACATGTGCTAGTGTGACAGATCTATTGATTTCACACATAGTGTAAAATCTTATGTGCAAAGTACAGTAAGAGCCCAATAAATCTTTGTGCCATCAATCATACCTGTTTTATCAGATTGAATTTGCAGCTATACGCTGCACATCAAACAGGAATGTGTAAATTATAGAATATATACAAGCTCCTGCACCACTGTAGAATATAAAATCACAGTTTCTGTCATGATTTGGAATTAAGAGCAATAACACTTTGATTAAAGAAAACGTAGTGTGTGTGTGTGTGTGTGTGTGTGTGTGTTGTGTTTGTGTGTTTGTGTGTGTGTGTAAGTAAGTAATTCAGGCCTGGAGGTAGGGCAGGGCAGCACAAGCAAGATGCTTGGGGATTTGGTTATCAATCGTTGCTTGGCAACCACACCATCTCTCGTGTCTTCTCACCCTCCTCTCCTTCCTTTTCCCTATTTCACTCTTTGTTTCTCCCATCCCCACCTCTCCCCCTGCTCTCACTGTACTGCACAGTTGCTCTTCCACGCTCACTTTCTCCACTATTCTCCTCCCTTCACTCACTGTCACATCCACATTCACTGGCGGTACACCTTCCTCACACTCATTTCCCCCAGCACAGGAACAGATGCACCTGCTGATGGCATGGAATAAAGTAAGTGAATAGTGAGGAGGAGGGACAAAAAAAAAAAAAATCTCACACTCCCGAATAGGAAGAGGTGTCAGAAATGCCTGTGCTTATAAGACTAATAATCTAGGTTTGCCTTATCTTACATTTGTCACTACACACAAACTGGGAATTCCCAAATAATATAACTATTTTTCAGTAAAACATAATAATATGCCCAAAAATAATTTGCACATAATAAAAATTTATTTTTAGCCAAATGGGCTAATCCTGACTTCAGAAGTGAGAACCACCTGTAGAAATGAATTCGCAATATCTGGTAACAATATTGATGGTAAAAAGGTTAAGGATCAGTTATACTGTACAATGAAGGCTGGAGTTATTTAATAGAGGATACTGCCATCTGCAGGTAATTCATAAAAATCACAAGAATCAATTTCTGTTAAAGAATTTAAACTAGTTGCACTATGACTATAACCTGGAATATAATAGTTTTACCTTTTTATGTTCAAGATGTTTATTCTGTTCTCTCTCTCTCTCTCTCTCTCTCTCTCTCTCTCTATATATATATATATATATATATATATATATATATATATATATATATATATATATATATATATATATATATATATATATCCTCTTTTGAATCTCTCAAACCCCACCCACATTATTTGGAAACCCTTATAAGCGTGACCCAATATTGTAAACCGTGTTTCTGCTCCTTCAGTTCCTGTTGTGGGTTTGTGTTTGTAACCTTTCTCCCTGGGCTTGTGTTGTTGGTCCTGTCTTGTGTTCCCCGAGTGTCTGTATGTTCTGTTTCCGGTTTTATTGTGAAATCTGGTATTTGTCTCGTCCTGCCTTTAGTTTTACTTCCTGTTTCTTCCCTCTCTTGTGATTACCTGATGTTTTCCACCTGCTTCCCTGCCCTCTTGTCACCTGCCTCTCGTTACCTCAATACCTTGTGTATTTATTGTTTGTGTTTCCCTTGTCTCTTGCCAGATCCTTTTGTCTTGTCCTCTTGACTGTTGGTGTTTTGCTGTCCTTTGTCTTATCTGGAGCTTTCCCCATTAATGTTACCATGCAGTTGTTCCCTGGTTTTTGCTTTGCTGACTTCCCCTGGACCATTTTTGGGATTGTGTTGGACCATTTTTGGGACCTTTTGTGTCTTTTTGTTTTTCCCTGTTCTCTGTTGGATAACTCTTGTTATGAATTGATACTATAATTAAATTGAATTAAAACATTTAATTATGTCATATAGGGAAGACTGGACCTTTCACATATTATTGTGATTCTGTCATTCTGACTGTTTTGTGAATGAGTATTGTCATATTCATAATGTCATTGTCTCATAATACATATTGTCAAGCTCTGGCTCTAGTGGCTGTAATTCTGCAATAAGGCTGAATTTTGGGAAAGAGACTTCAGATATGGTATTAGGGGACAACTAAGGTCTATATAAAAGCATCCAAAGAGCACCATGTCATGGGACCTTTAACCCTTGTATGTTCAGTTCTGTGGGACCCGTTTTCAATGTTTGCAAAAAGAAAAATATGCTATTTATTATTTCTTCTAACTCAAACTCAACAGGAGTTTTTTGGATTTACTGGACCAGTGTATTTAAATGTACTGTATTAGGTATTCTTTACATACATTGTTATGGCTGTATTAATTTAAAAGCCTAATAATGTGGTGGATCCACCAGAAAACAAATATGAATACCACACAAGGGTTAAAATGTATAAATTCTTCATTTGTCATATCATGATCATCACAATCACAATTTAAAAAATGAAAAATCCAACAATGATCAATTTGCCTGCTTTGCTTGACCCTTGAAATCCTCTTTGCTTAGTAAATTGTTGTTGACTAATAGGTTGGGTTAAAACAGGGAAACATTAACTACCTTATATCTGGGGATGGAAGAAATCATTATATCCTTTACTTGAAAATAATAATACCAGTAAAATAGTAAAACAAAAATAAATGCCCTGCACTCAAAACTCTTCTTACTTAAAGGTGAAATAGGTAAGACTTATAAAACTAACTTTCTGTCATATTTGCTGAAACTGCTATATGGTGTTTTTTGCTTCCAACGTCAGCAGTCAAAAACTTGGGGGTTACTTTTGATTGCAGCATGAAATTTGACAAGCAGATCAGTAATGTTGTTAGAATGAGCTTTTTCCAGCTTTGTCTGCTGGCTAAAGTTAAGCCTTTTCTGAGCAGGCACAACCTAGAAAATTCATGCTCTTATAAGGTTGGACTACTGTCATGCTCTCTATCTTGGTCTGAATCAGACCTCCATTTCATGTATTCAGCTTGTGCAAAATGCTGCTGCTCACTTTTTAACAAATACATCTAGACATGCGCATATCACTCCCGTTCTCTACACTTTGCATTGGCTCCCGGTGTGTTTTAGAATAGATTTTAAGATTGTATTGTTTGTTTTTAAGGCTTTTAATGGTCTGGCCCCAGAGTATTTGAATGGAATTTTAACTTTGTGGGAGCACAACCGGTCATTGCGGTCTTTAGAAGAAGGAGGAGACTGGTCAGAGGGACTGAGAAGTTGTTAATATTCAAATTATAAATCCTGGATCCTACCTACAGCACCTTTAAAAGTACAGTACCTATTAGCTTCAATGTTATGTTTTATTATTCTACTTTATGCCACTCCATCACATTTGGAGGGAATAGTTATTTTTACTCCACTACATTAATCTGATAGCTATAGTTAGGCCTACTTGTTACTTTGCATATTTAGATTACTCATAGAAAATATAATCAACAAATAAATGATTATGGTTTTTTTTTCTTCTGCAAGGCAGTACATAAAGTGGTTAGAATGAACTTTTACCACACATTGGTAACACATTGATGCATCAGTAATTATAATATAGTAGGCCTATAATTTTCTGGGGCGTTCTGCATAATGAGTACTTTCACTTTTGGTACTTCAAGTATATTTTGATATGGATGTACTTTTGCCAAGGTAACATGTAAAATGCATCATAGTAACAGATTATTTCTACACTGTGGTATTGCTGCTGTAGTTATACATTTGTGGTGGAAATGCACTTGCCCTTGAGAAGGTCTAATTCATAAATGGTGATTAAACTACTCCAAAAAATAGTGTTGCAGAGGAGTTACTTTTTTACTGCAAATGTGCCTTTCACAATAAAACACACATTGTGCATCACTTTGTCACCATCTTGTGGTAATATCAAGAATGGCACTGTGAAATGCACTACAGACTGCTTTTTAACAGTGCCACTCTGACTATTATCATTTAAAAAAGCAGTAAGTATGGTCTTTATTTAGGAACACAAAATTAGTTAACATTCTTTTAAATTCAATTTCATAATGAAAAAAACAAGCCCAACTCTGCATGTGTAATATAGCTCTTCTTAATATTTATTCTTTTATTCTTTAGACTCAGGGGAAACAGCTGATCTTTTACAGCACAATTTGCATAATATCTCTACACATCCTGTGTACAACCACAAAACCATAACATTAGATTCTTTGTTTTTACACTGAGTGAAAAACAAGACAATTGTACAAGCATATTTCTTTACAGTCAGCATACGGATAAATCTATACATATTATTTCTCTTTTTAAACATAATCTGTAGGCAAAATATACAGACAAACCATTAACAAAACATGCAACATCCAAAACACAAAGTCTCAGACAACTATTGAAGTTGAATAGCTTTTTTTTCCCTTTGTGTTGTTTCAGTCGTTTACAGGACGCGGTTGCACAGGCAGTCATTGGTTGACAGCACATGTTTTGATTACACAGTCAACTCCCCTTATACAACTATAAACACACATTGCTGTACAATTATAAGTCTTTTGTGATTTTTTTTTTTGACACTCACATGCTCAGACTTTGGACGATATAAACATTCAATCTTTGTAGAAAATAAACACTTTATGTACACATGTCAAAGGACTTGAGTCACATCCACACCCCTCAGAACAACAACAAATGGATGGTTTCACAATTACAGGCAACAACAGATTGGAACAAACAGTAATTAGCTTGGGGAAGGTCTAATGAAACACGAGGGGTTAAACAGTCATGACTGACTATTGAGGGACTATGTCTCATTTACTGTACGTTGTACACAGACTGGTATATAGACTATGAGCATGATGTACTGTGAGGGTCATTTCTCCGCCGTGCATTGTGTTTAGGAACCCCAACGTGTTTGTATGTTTTTCTTTTGCCACATAGATACAAAATGCACACCACAATATTTTCTGCCACCACATACACCATAATTCAGCTCATTTCAGTGCAGAAACACAAAACACATAATCTTGCATGTCATGACAGTCAAAGTAAGATAAGAAAATAAAAAAATGTAATAAGTGCACACGCTCCATGTAGAAGTTAACAGCTGTTAACATCAATTTATATTAAAATCAGTAAAAACAATTAATATATTTAATATTTTCTTTTAATGATCTATAAATTAAAGAATATTTTTTCTACAAATTTCTTTTAGACCATATCTTCACAGATATAACATTACGTTCCAAAAAAAAAATACATTCAAACACATTTATGTTGCATAGAATTAAGAACCAATGGGTCTGGAATAAAAAAAGTAAGGTTGGCACAGCAAATTAAATATCTGAAAAATTAACCACAATCCCTTCTTTATTATATATATATTTTTTGTTATCCTTTGCTATATGATTTAAGTGACATCGTGTTCAAAGTGTCTTTGTTGTTTCCTCCGTTATATTTAATTCTTTAAAAAATTGCATCAGCCCTGTGATATGCCTAAATACACCGACAGTAGTTCTGAAGGTCATGTGTTAGTGTTTTTTTTTTTCTTTTTCTTTCTATAGATATGGAGGGATAACATTACAAGATGAATACATGGGTCACCTGCTCCAAATTTGTACTGAGACTTGGCCCCCATCTAATTGAACTCCAGTGGGCCTGAGTGAGTGCTTTGGTGACAGGCAGTGAAAGAGGCTGGTTTACCGTGTTGCGGGAGTCACAGACATAAAACCAGCATAGTGAGTTTTACAGCACAGCCGGACACACAGAGAAACCTTGACATTTGACTGGTAAGAACATTGTTTTTTTTTTCATTTTGAAATTATTTTTAGGTAAAACTCAGACCAGGGGGCTTTACTAATACACAGAAAGCAAAGCTGTCATACTGAAGCGATGACAGTTGCAGATCCACAGATGGTTTTGACACAACTTTTGTAAATTACATGTTCATTCCAACAGTGTAATTACATGATGAGCTACACAGAAAGAAACATTAGCATACTCTGACCTACTCTGAGCTCTGAACTACAACAACCTTAAAGTTAAATGTTGTACTCATGACACAGATGTGATAAACTCTTGTCATCCTCTACAGTTGGCTTGTAACTTTCCACACAACAAGTGTTTTGGATCAAAATGCTGTTCATTTTATTGTAATTCTAACCTACTTTACACAATAGCATGGATCACTGGATGTTGACTTTGACCTTTAAAATGTGTAATCACAGCCCTGTTAAATATCTAATGGTGCATCAGTGTGATCAGAGGTCCACATTCACAAAACGGCTATTAAGACTGCCTACACCATAGACGGAAGTAGTCTACTGGATTGTCAGTGCGTCACCCACAACCTTAAACAGAGATCATATGTCTATATTTTATTATAAATAATCTGCTGACAAGAGAACAACTCTTATACATTATATTGTATTTAGATATATTCTGCATCTGATATCTTTGTAAATTATATAAACATCACACTGTACAATGTGGTTTCTCTGTAATCTGCATGTGTGATATCTACAATCTGTAGTGCTGTACAATTTGTCTTCATCCCATAGCAAAAGTCAACAATCTGACTACTTTTTTTCCTCTTTTTACATGAAACTAAAAGACTATCGTACAAAAGAACATTACGCATTCCTTCATCATTAAGCATTTCAAGACCACTGATTTTCACACACATCACAACCATAACTTGGGCATTTCAACAATTAAAACACAATGCTATTTCAGTTAATGACCAAAATCAATTTTTTTCTCCATCTTCCCTTCTGATAGATATGTTTGATTAGTTGCACAACACCGAAACAACAAAGTCTCATGTGGATCATGGAGTGGAACTAAGGTAAGAAAGACAACCCTGCTCTAAAAGCCACATTGCTGCATGTTCCAGTGCCTGCTGTGGTATTTGCATGTTTGCATTCCACAATCAAGCCCAGCCAGCACAAACTTGATATGAGGTGGACATGTGGGCTGGCAGTGTTGGACTGATAAAGTTGTAATGGTATTAGCACATAATTGAAGTGAATTAAATGTATCTTTTTTAGTTCCACATTTTTTGCTCTTAATCATCACTGAACTAGTACATTCTGTCTTCACCTCTAATCTATCTGGAAGGTGCTCAGGGGTTGGTCTGAGTGGAGCTGACGAACAATTTGTGCCAGCTGACCACTCTCTTCCTCATGTCTACCTTGTCTAGCCAGATGTAGGCTTCCCCTATCAGGGTCTTCTTCATGAACTTGCCTCCGTTGGACACCAAGAAAAGCTGCAAAGACATGGGAGAGAGAAACAGATTTGTCATGGCTGACTCTGTTGTTATCAAATTGTTAGGGTTTGTGCTTTGTCAGGTCACGCACCCATTCTTTCTTAAAAAGTGCACAGGTAAAGCACGTTATTCAGTATGAATAATGCAAGCACCATTGGGTGAAATGGTTACAAGACAACAAATCATTGTGCGACACATGCTTGAGAGGTAGACACAACCAGATCCATATATGAAGGTTTGCAACTGTCGTATTTGGTGGCCTGTTGTACCTGTATGGAGTGTCCAGTTGAGTTGAGGGGAAATCTGAAGGTCTCATTGAAAGAGGGCTCTCTGTCATGTCGACAAACTCTGGTCTTCTTCTTGATGATCCTCTTCTGAGTGGCTACATTTACCACATACAACTTAACGTACAGGTCTGAAGAAAAATCAGATGCATCATGAATATGGATTAGTGAAGCTGCAAACTATTTCATTTTTCTCAAAACACAGCCATATACTTGCACTCATGCATGTGCACAGAAAAACACTACTTCCAGACCTGGCAGGTGGTCAGGGCTTTTGAATTTATAAGTGATATTTCTGCATTGAAGGATCTCCAAGACCAGTTGATCGCCTTCTGTCTTCACCTCCTTCTTGAGAGCCACCTTGATCTCCCCCATTACTTGCGTTTTACCGCCTAAAAAATAAGAATGAAAAGAGATGTGGGTGAGATTTCTATATGTCTGTATTCCCTGGCTGAGCCCTTGGCTAAGTACCTGCAGGCAGATTCCTACAGTTGCACAGAAAAGTGTGTTCTCTTAGGATTATTTCAAATATTTAACAAATATGCATTTCTAAAACTGGACTCATATCAGAACAAAAGCAGGTAAGGGAACATCTTTCCAGTTTCACAGGTTTTTTAGACCATGTCTATTATGTCTCTCTATTGATAATTAAGTGTAAGGGATTTTAGTAAGATAGGCTAATTTAAATGAGTGGTTAGGCACCATGGAAATTACCTCCTGACCCTCATCTGTGTAACAGCTGCCAGCTACAGCCTATGACCTTGGGCTTTTTGTTGCAAATTGTAACTAGAGATGGAAGATAGGCACCTTGACACCTGAGCCACATGAAACATAGATATAGTTATAATAGCTGGTAGGATAGGGTGACATCCACTTCTCTTCCACCATCCCAAACCATGCATTAAGTCATTAGGCTGGGTAAATAATGATTCTTGACAATACCCACTTAACTGAGCATTTGACTCCACAACAAAATAGAGTCATTATGAAAACACAGTTTAGAGGCAGTTAATACAGTGTCAGAGTAAATAAATGTTTTCTGTTGTTATACAAAGTATCCAGCAGGTGGAGACATACAACCAAGTAACAATAAAAACTTGCCTTCATTTTCTGGGGTCCCTAGTTGGTTTTTGTCGGTGCCGTTAGGAATAGTCTTACCACTGTGAGAAGAAAACATATAGGCATCATCAGATCTATGGAATGGCAATATCATTTTAGGCATTACTGTCAGCCTTGAGCATTACTGGATGTGCTAAGAATGAGATACAAATGGTCTTACATGCGTGGCACTTGAAATATGGCACTGTCTACTCCAGTCCCTGCCCCCTCTTCCCCATCCAGACCTCCATAGGCGTCCCCCACAAGACTCGGGGCAGACAGCACCACTGACCCTGAGACATCTCCCAGTCGGTGTCCTGGTCCTGAGGGTGGCAAGAGCAAACATGATGGTGAGGAAATCTATCTATCTATCTATCTATCTATCTATCTATCTATCTATCTATCTATCTATCTATCTATCTATCTATCTATCTATCTATCTATCTATCTATCTATCTATCTATCTATCTATCTATCTATCTATCTATCTATCTATCTGTCTGTCTGTCTGTCTGTCTGTCTGTCTGTCTGTCTGTCTGTCTGTCTGTCTGTCTGTCTGTCTGTCTGTCTGTCTGTCTGTCTGTCTGTCTGTCTGTCTGTCTGTCTCAATTATTTGTACATAGCAACGGACAAAGAATGTCTTCATGCATGCATGTCCAACAGAAACACTTTGCACCCCCAGCTATCACTCACTGACAGTGACACACAACTATAACTGAGCATCACATAACAGCTAATCAGGGGTGGGACAGATCAGCATAGATGACAGCTTGTCCTTTAGCAGTGCTGCTCAGTTAACGTGTCAAGATCACAGCAAATCCCTTCACTAGAAATAAATCAAAATTAATATAGGGTGAGGAAATATGAATGTTCTTTCATTAACTTTATTATTTTCTCTCGGGTCCTGGCTGCTTTTGAGTTATCATATACAGTATGAAAGAGTGTGATTAGTTGAAGGAGTATGTGAAGTGTTTCTGTCTAGACTAAGGGTGGAGACATTCTTTGCCTTCTTGATCTCAGTGTCCACTGCGTCCATTTGCTTTGGAGTAACACAATAACCAATAATCTGTGGCACAAATAGTTGGACAAGCCATTTCTATAGCCATGAAAACACAAATATATCAATAACAACAAAAACAAAAAAAGACACGCACATGCACATAAACAGACTTACATGAAAAGAGATGTTTTGCTACTTCAATTATTTACACATTTAGTTATATGGCTTTTCTTTTTCATCTTTTTTTTTTAAATTAGTTTTTTGTGTTATTACATTATGGTTAATAAGTTATTAATATTTAGCATATTTCCTATGTTGCCTCACCTTCCCTTGACACTTCTTTTCCTCTCATGGTTAGCTGACCGCTTTACTCTCATTGGCCGGTGAGTGAGCCTCCTGTTGACATTTGAACCTCTTGGTGTGTCTGTGTTTCCTGGTTTGACTGGTTCAGTCTCAGATTTGTGTCCCATTTGTTTTAGGCAGCAGGTTTGGGAGAGGATTGGGTAGGGAGGGGGAGCCTGTGTGCCATACCAGTATGTTTCTGTATGCGCGTGTGTGTGTGTGTGTGTGTGTGTTGTGACTTATCTAAGGGTTCACATGCACAGAGAGAGAGACTGCAGCATCACAAAGTCCTCAGTGGCCAGGGAACAGTAACCAGGGAAGCTGCAACTGCATGCTCAGTAAATATTTCTGACACTGGGCTAACTTATCTTAGAAAGCTATGACTACAAAATTCTTCATTTTGAGTTTAAATTGTGTTAATATGGTACAAGACATGGGGGACTGCCATCCCAGTTTGGTTTCTATACCGGGGTTGAATATCTCCACACTTATGTTCTGTAGAAACCATGTGCTTGGGATTGGCACATGCACAATTCATGAAAAAACATAGGGGTCTGGGGCTCTTATTTTGGAGCTAATTGGATATATATATATTGTTCATTAGTTGTGTTATAAATTGTTAAACTCCTCTACTTTATGTCCTACTAAAGATATCGAAATAGGCAGCAAAATGTTTAACAGATGGGAAGTGTCAAATACTCTATTTGGGATATTTACTGTGCTGAATGTGCCAGATTTATACATATTTAATTTCAGATTTTAAGACTGAATATAATGTTTTTTTTATAGCAAGTTTAGGTTTTGGTATTAGTCAGTTATTTAGTCTTTTTTCTTCTGCCTTGGATTTTTAGTGGCTATATTAGTAAGATTTATCTAACTTGGAGGAGTCAAAAATTAAACTAAAATTATCGCTCAAAACAAATCACTCTGTGCTCACAGAAAACAAAGTAAGACAAGGAGTGCAGAAGGCAAAGGTAAAATGTTAAAGAGGTGAACGCACAGCGGTTCAGGTTTTCATCAAACGTTCTCAACAAAGCTTGCATGCGCAGGAAAAAGGAAGCATGTCACAGGAAGTGTATCATGGGTAGGGACAGGATTTACTTGGTTGCAGGCGGGACTGTTGCACGGCAGCCTCGGCAGCAGCAATTGCTATCCCAGCATCCTCAAGGTGGGCCTGAGTGACGCTGCTCTTGCTTTGGCTTCGGGAGGGGCCATGGGAGCGCAGTTGGCCATCAGAAGAAGACTTGGAGCTGCCTGGGCTGCTGTGTGACTTTTCCAAAGGCATCATCTGCATGTCTGTAGGAAGAAGAAATGGAAGGTTATGAATGCTAGTGGGTCGAGATGATGTACAGTAGATGATTCCACATTGTTCCACAACAATATTTATTTTTATCTCCTCCCCAACGGTCTTTATTGTGTCATCTACTGCAGCACATGGAAAGTGACAACAGCTGTCAAGAAAGGATTAGCATTTTTGTTTTTTATGGTAACAGCCTGTATTTCTATGACAACTGAGTGACCAGTTTTATGAATAATTAAACGCAAACGGAGACCTGCCAAGGATAATCAATGTCATGATGTGTCATATAAACTGATTCATGGAAATGAGTATGTGTATGAGTAGTTCCCAGCCTAAAAACAAGTACTTATTGGGGATTATTTTACCTTTGGCTGGATCAGGGAAGATTCCATGGCTTCTGCTCTTGATTACAGAGGTTTTAGGCGAATCATGACTCCCATCCGGTCCATGACCCTGTTCCATACCATGCCCAGGCCCCATCCCAGAGCCTGACATATGGCCTAGGCTGTGTCCCTGACCATAACCCTGACCTGCACCAGACCCCGGTGGGCCTTGAGCAGCATGGTGTGCTTTGTTGTGCTCAATGCTCTCACTCTGCTCCTTCAGCGGCAGCCATCGAGGAGTGTTGTCGAGCTGGGCCGTGTTCGACAAGTCAATCAACACCTGAGGCACAATTAACATACACCAAGCAGTGACATTGAGAGAAAGAAAAAAGAAATCCAACACTGTAAAACAAAGCCCAACAAACAGGTAGAGAAAAACTCACTGATACACAGAGAGGAATGTGTATAAAGGTATATAACAGGACAGTGTGTGCAAACAGTCTCTTTGCTAAAGAATTGTAATGCATACTTCATTAAGCCCACAATGAATAGCACTACAGATGTACTGGCATGAAGCAAAGCTTGACTTGGGAGTTTGTAAGAGGATTCTAGTATTATTAGGTTGTTTTAAGAAAATGTGATTGGTCCTTCGAAAAACAGCAGAATCCTTTTGTGTGATGTAAACACTAAATGCATTTGACATTTTCAGATATTTTTATTCAGATTCCAAAAGCACTCACTTCTCCTAGGAAGTCATTGGAGGAGGACCTGTCATAGTCCCAAACTGTCACCTCCAGCGTCTTTTTCTTTAACTGGATAGAAAGAGTGAAGAAGGAGAGGGGGCACAGATTATGATGAGGGATTTGTGCATATGTATGTGTGAGGGAGAGAAATGTGTATGTGTTCCTGTGTTTGTGTGTTGGTGGAGGAAGCGCAAAATAAAACAGGCACGCTCTATGTGCAGTGCATGAATTAATGCAAACCTTTAATAGGCGGGTCATTTACTGTAATAAGCAAGGAAGCAAGAATTCACATTACATGTGGTCGGTTCCAATACATAAACATGCATGTGTGCATACATTTGTGAATGTGTATAAGTATATGGGAATGTGTAGGAGGTGATGGAAACATATCTCAAAGGGTGAGTGAGCGAAGAGTCAACCCAGCAGCATTTTTGAGGCCGTGATTAACAGGTAGGGAGCCCGAGAGGAGACGATGAAGGTCTCTTTTCTCAGACCACTAAAGCTAGCGGATGTGCACTCATCTCACTGTTGTAATTACAGTCTGGGTGGTGTCTCTGTCACTAACAACACAAGTTCCCATATTCACAGTAACACTCGAAGAGTAACAGACAAGCATACAGGCACATGATTATCAAGTTGATTTCACTCTTTTTGTCAAAATGACACGTAAGCTGTCTGTGTTGAGACTGTGTTGGAGCAGAAATGATGGTTGTTAACTTGGGAGTGCTGATAAGAGGTTGCAGAGGGATACGAAGAACAGCCCTGGGGACAGGGCTGCAGATAGAATCCTAAGAAGAGTATAAGACATGCATTTCATCCAAAGTGGCCCACAGCACATACACTAACTGCACAAGCAAGACAGGTCGAAGTGTGTGTGTGTGTGTGTGTGTGTGTGTGTGTGTGTGTGTGTGTGTGTGTGTGTGTGTGTGTGTGTGTGTGTGTGTGTGTGTGTGAATGTTAATGTCATTTTGCACAGTACCTGCTCAAGATGAATGTTTTTGTAGATGACAGTCTGGTTCCATTCTGGGTTCATGGTCTTCTGGGCATACTTGGTCCTTCTCTTGTTATCAGCACTGATAAGTCATGATATTCAGAACGATTGGTTGTCAGTAATAAATGAAAATGTACCTTCCCTACCTGACCCAATGGCAAACATTCACCAAACTTTGATATGCTCAATGCATGTGGACTAAATAGATGCTTGTGAAATAGTCAATCTCCTTGTATTGGAGACATCATAAACAAATTCAAATGTAAATGTTCTTTAAATTTTAAACTGTTTCGGCGAAGATGCTTTTACAAAATCACAATGACTTCAGAGAAAGAAGCTGGGGAGATCTAAAGTGAGAGGCACGGAGAGAAAAAGCAATGACAGGAGTGTTCTTAAACACCATGAAATAGAGCAGATAATTGGACAAACAACAGAGGCCACAACAAAAGGATGGAAAAACACTTTGGAGACATAATTCACGGAAAGAAAAACATAACACCAACAAAAAACAAAGATCAGCACCACACTACCTTGCATTCTGGACAACCATGACTTGGCTGAGGGAGTCCAGAAGAGGAAGAGGAGGGCAGATATCACAAACAAGAAAAGCAAAAACACAGAAAACAGTCAGAGAAGCTCAGAGAGCTCAAAGAAAAGCCAGTAAAGGATAGAGAGCTGAGGCAATCAATATTCTCTGTAGGGTGTATCACTGTTTTAGTGCCCAAGCAATGTCTGTGACAAGTTCAAAAACATCAAAATGATAACAACTGGCCAATTCACTATTCTGAACGGTTGTGGTCATACTATGACTGTGCACTCTACTGCTATTGTCTGTTAAACAGCAGAGGAACCAAAGTGCTCTGCTATAGAGCTTTTATGTCTAACCCATACAGTGTGTAGTAGTGAGGGATCATAATCACATAAACAGGTCTGATGGGGTCATTATCTCTGAGCAGATACTGTTACAGAGCATCAGATAAAGGATGTATCGATCCTGTCTTTTGCTATCCACAGGCTCTCGGGAAGATGGTAGATCAGGAAAGAGGAGGAAGCCCTGGACTAGGAAGCTAAACTTCTCAATTCTGTCAAAAGTGGGCAGCGTAAGCAAGAACTTGCACACATGTATGCTGTCTATGAGCAGATAGTTGAACATATTACATATAACCACTCCAAGCTTTATTAAAAGTCTAAAACACCCATCCATTGATTCATAGAGATTAAATCTGATTGAAATTATACTACAAATGACTGCCTCATATCATCATGTCCAGTCTCATTCTCTCCTACAAACTTGGGTAATTAGCCAATTCCGTACGGGACATACAATATAAACTCAGAAAGAAATAGGGGGAGAGAAAACAAGACAGACACAGAAGCAGAAAGGCAGACACAGACCAGACATCCATCACTTAGATACAGTCAGAGCTCACCCTCTCCCAGGTAAGAGGTAGACTTTGACAAAAGGGTCAGAGTAGCCGTCGTTGTCCCTTGGGGCCAGGTTTCTAGCCTGCAGGACGTGGACGATCAGGTTTCCCAGGTTCCTATCATAGTTGATCTGGAGCTAAGGTAAAACGAGTGGAGTGAAGGCTGTGTGAGAACGACCAAACTACAGCTGAAAGAAAATCTCTAGTACTTTTGTAAGTGTTTTTATACCTGAATTTCTCCAGTGATGGGGTGAGGTATCCTCATTACCTCTATTGGCTAGAAAAAATATGGGGAAGAGCATACAATGGATGTAAATTGAATGTTTCATGAAGTGACCCCACAAAGAAAAGTACATACTAGACTTCCGCCACTATGCATCCATCTATCCATCAGACTCCTAAACAGCAGACAGGAGTTTATACTCATGGTCTACCTCAAAACTGTACTCAACTGTTTACATTTCTCCAGTTTTCCCACACTTACATTATTATTATTATTATATATTTTTTTTTACATATGCAGCTGATTCAAATAGTTTTAATTTGTATTTCTGCTGTATATATTGTAAGTTTTAGTTTTTTTGGCATTCGGTGGACAGCAAAGGAAGAATTTCATTGTACAGGAAAACATGTTTCCTTACTGTGCTTATGACAATAAACCTTTGAATCTTGAGAAACTATGCTTGCAGCAAATGGTGCTCTGACTACACTGTTGAAATACATATTATAATCTTACAGATGAATGGGTTGTCCTTGAAATGTTGAGATGTTGAGTAAAGATTTCTCACCGGATCTATGCGCCTCAAGAGAGATTTGAGCTGTGTACAGTAATTGACTGGAAAGTCCTCCAGTGAAGTTTGAGAAGGTTAATCAATTATTTGAGCTACTTAGACATCAATGGAAATTATATGTTTCAGTTTAGACGATTTCCAATGTACAAATATATTTCTACTGTTTGTTTCATATTCTATGCTAGGTATTCATAACCATTTGTTATTATATAAGGTATGTTCATTTTTTCTATCAGTGTGACATGCCTTTCAATAATCAAGCACATTGCTTATAATTAAGCACTTTTGTACGCATATTGCCTATTTCATGTGTAAGGAACACCCATACCCAGGGTTATGCACTGTACACCACTATTTTCTTGTTCCATTATAATTGGCCTGTCACTCTCTAATGAACACAGTCACACCATTTGACCTTCACGTGCAACCTCCCATTTGTAATGTAATGTACAGGTATGTGTGATGTAATACTGATGGATGATGCATGATGGATCACACAGGGTTCCACAGACTTCCACTTAAAAGAGATCCATACTATAATTCATTCAGACTAGATTTATGTATCAACCTCTGACATATAAGCCAGTTGTTCAATATCTATATTCCTCCTCGTCATCACATTGTAAACTGAACTCTTCACAACAAAAGAGTTTGTTTGAGATGAGGCCGCAGAAAGCATGCTAACAGGTCAAATCCTCAACCTTTTGTCGTTGTTTCTTGTTTATGGCAGGAGATGCAGGCTGGCCGGGGCTTGGTACACCACTGGAGGCCGCCGATCCAGGACCCGAGTGGAGGAGGGCGGAGCGCTCCAGTGCAGAGAGGACCCCCAAACCCCCAGGCCCAGGCCCTGCTCCAGCCACACCAGGAGCCAGCTGCTGGGACACTTTCTGCAGTTCTGCAGCCAACTGCTTAGGATCCACACCAGGAGAACGCTGCCCACCCACTGAGACAAATGCATATAGTAACTCACCTTGTAATGTGAAATAGGTACACAGATGCATGCATGCATGCAGACATATCAACAAATGCTTGTACATACCAGCCTTAAGCTGGACATGGTGCTCCAGGGCTTGTGGGTGCTCAGGGTCAGACAGCATATTAAGGTCGCTGTTTGGATCCATACAGGAAATTTATAATGGGATATACACCAGTGTATCTTAGCAGTAATCATAGAGTGATACTTGTCAGATGAAGGGGTGTGGAATGACAGAAAGGTAAATTAGGGAGGAGAGAAGGTGTACATGGATGCAGAGATAACACATTGCGACTAAACATGTTGGAGTTTTAGTGGGATTGAGGGGTACATTATGGCAGATGGGACTCACAGTCTCACACAGAGCTCCGCCTCTGCACACGGCTGGCCCATGATGCACTGCACTTCTTCGTAAGTCTTTCTCGTCAGAGGGATTCCATTCCACTCCAACACCTGCATTCCTGTGGTGTGATGAAAGCAGGCAGGCATTTCAGAGGCAAAAGGGTATTATCAATTCCCACACAATCTGTTATAGCCTGATGGCAAACTCATTTCACCCCATCTCTGTTTAAAATGAAAGGTGATTCAGTCTGGATAGTGCAGCCTACATGTTCACACAACAGAAGTAATGCTTTAATTTGTAGTATACCCAATGGGACACTTTATAATTTCATTATCAATTTGGTTTTTGTGTTGACTTTGACATTACATTATTATAGCATTACACACAGCACAGCAACAGGAAACTAGAGTTTTGCACACTATCTTATTTTTTTATTCCTCACAAAGAATTGCAAAAAATTGCATTTTAGAGGTTGAGCATATGAGACAAAACAACACACCTGAAATAGAAAATCTATGTACTAATTATATAAAATACAAAAATCAATGCACAGCAAACTTAAACTGCCAAACCCAATGCTAGAGCTGTATGAGGACTCACTTACACAACTGAAACCTCTTCAGATTAGACTTCTGCTTACGAAGCAACTCTCCAGCTGCTGTGACAATAAAGGCTTGAATTAATATCTACATATTCTACTGCATGAGCCAGTGCTCATTTAGATTATTCCCTCTGCTCTCGCTATATATATAATTTACTGTATCTTCCCCCAGTTTATTTCTCTTTGCACCTGAAGGCATGTTCCGCTGCCATTCTCATAAACATCACATTTGCATAGTTACAATTCAGCATACGCTAGAAAGTAAATACGCCGGCCTGACCACTATTCCTATGTCTTTATTACAACTAATAATGCCATGAAAAGGGAACCCAGTCTAACCTTTTCTATCATAATAATTCCAAACAAAAAATATGAATATATTACATCAGACCAAGAAGAATTACATGATCTTCATCCTTTACCCCCTCCCTTGTGCAATAGCAAAAGCCATGGCATTCCTTTTGGTGAAGTTATATTTAAAGAGAGAAACTAGAACCAATTGTGTTCTAACCATATCTTCAAACTGTAGGAATTTCCATTGATATTCAGGCTCCCCTCTATCCAAATAATAAATATTAGAAGATTGATCACAAAATTTGAATAAATGTACTGTATGTTAGAAATCAAGTAGGGATTTCTGAACATTCTTAACCCTCATGTTGTCCTCAGGTCAAATTGACCCGTTTTCCTATATCAATGTTCTTTTTAACTACCCAATTGTAATGAATAACATGATGATTCCACACAACGCTCTTTGGCAAGTACAAATCTCTACTTTCATTAATTTTGGGGTTTCTTATTCAATTTTATAGCATTTGAGAAAAAAAAAAAACTGAAGTGGTTTTGAAATAGTATTGAATAAAAGTTGACATATTCCAATCTGTGATTATCCATCAACATACATTCCTTTAATTTTTGTCTAAATAATTCCTAATTTCTGTTTTTCTAACTCAAACATTAGGTTTAATTTCCTATAAATGAGGTTTATTGAACATAAATTCCAAACATAACTGTATAACTAACTGTTAAACTAAAGTTAATAAGTTAGTGTTAAGTGACAATTGTTGGAAAATGGGATAAAAACATACAAGTTAAAAACATTGATAAAAAAAGCCTATCGATTTTCATGGGAAGATAACACAAGGGTTAAAACTAATTATTGTGTACTGTATGTATGTTTGTCTATGCCTGCCTTTGTGTATTTGTGTGTCTATAATGACGCTAAATATAGCCTAATGACTAACGCAGCCCAGTGCAATGGAGGGTGAGTTGACAGGCTTTTTCTGTTTGAATGTGATGTGTCGGGGAATGAGACATGACAGACCACAACACAGAAGGCTACAGCAGCCTCTGACAACTCCGTCTGGAATTCACTGATTCAGGCAGAGACTTTTTCTTAAGGCATATACGCTGCCATGAAAATAATAACACTTTAAAGATTTGCATTTACATCATTAATCTCTCAGGCCTCAGAAATGGTATTTCTTGTACAGCAAAGTCAAATGAATGCAGCTCCTAATTTGAACATCATGTTCTTTTGTGGAATAATGGAAATATGTAGTATTTTTCCTACTATTCCAAACTTAGCTTTGTATTTTCCGTGTTTCAAAAAGTGAATGTTGTATTTCCTGATTAAGAAATAATAATAATGAAAATAAACTGAAAAAAGCAAGCTGGGTCAGAAAAACAATAATTTATACCACCTCCTTTTCTCATTCTCTTCTTACCCTCTACAACTTTTCCTGTTTGTTCTGCCACACCACCAGGGATAACTTTGGCAATGTAGGCTCCAATCTCTCCTCGGCTTCCTGGAATCTCCTTCCCACCTACCACACGGATCCCAAGTCCATTCCCTGGGGGACAAATAAACATGCAAATCCCAATAAGCGTGAAAAGTGATGGAAAATGATTATGTGCATAATTGTAGTATGGCATGTCTCTGTGTTCTGTGTTTGCCTCGTACCTGACACACTGGTGTCCTTTGGGTCTCTCTTCAGCTTGATGCAAGTGTGAGGAAAGGCATAAGGAACCAGTTTCATCTGAGAGAGAGAGCATTTACAGCATCAAGAAAATAGGTTTCATGGTTAACTAATTGAAACAACATTTAGTTAAGGAAACAACATAGTGTGAAGTTGAATGTTGAATGAATGGATCTCACCTGTCTCCTGTCTGACATGTTTCCGCTCTGTGGATGCCCTTCTCTTGGCTTATCAAACCAATCTGTGTCCTCTCTCCTGAGGTGGTAGGCTAGACAGGGAGATATAGTGGTTAACAGCCATGTACACACAAACACACACCTACAGTATCCCCATAGCTTGATAAATCTCTCCTTGAAATATGGACATGACTACTTGGGCAGTGTTCAATCTTGCAATTGAGCTTTGTCACACATTCATCCCCCTTAGTACGATTACAGGAAGATCTCTGATCTGCACTGACTGGATAGATGAAATCACAGAAATATAAACTCTGGTCCACACTATCCATGCCAACTGTGAGATCCAATGATCACTGCACGCACTACGTGAAGGATGAATACATTTTAAGGTTTGCATTGTTGTGATACTATGCAGTGCACCCAATCTCAGTGTGAGGGCTCCCTTCTGTCAACATTTTTAAAGCTGCTTTGTGTTGAAGCATTGAAAGAAACCTTTGGAACGTTTGACAAGACACTGAAAGGTTGAGTTGTCCTATTGTGTGTTTTTATTCCAATAATAATAATCATAATAATATAAAACTGTTTTGTTTGTCATTTTTGTCAAAACAATTCTTTGCGCTGTACAATTTTAGGAATGAAGTGGTAAAATATATGCGCACTAAGTCCTTACCTTCCACTGTAGCTTATAGTACACAATCAAACACCACCAACTGTGAAGTGGTATTGTACTATTTTAATGTATTTATGATGTGTGCTGTGAAAACCCCCAAACCTCATCATACAGACATCTAACACCTTCAAAGCAATGTAACATCTAAAAGACATCAGATGTCTTCTGTTCCATTTAGCATCATGATTGCAAGGCTCAAATACCATCTAAAGCCGTGTTAACAAGACAGATTGGTGGAGAATGGTCTACATTACAAATGTGAGTCATCACTTTGGTGTTTGATGCAAATGATTGCCACTAAGGATAGAATGTGCACAGATGTGCCAAATGTAACTAATTCTAATTCCACCAAGGAGATGCACCCATAACGATGAAGAGAAATGACCTGATACTATACACACTCAGGGCTCTATTTTAACGATCTAAGCGCTTGGCGTGAAGGGCATAGTGTGAAACGCATGGTGCAGGTGGGTTTAGGGCTTGCGCATGGTCGCAAATGGTTGTACTTAGGGTCTCCATTAATTCATCGGTATGTTTTGGGCGTAACATGCAATAAACCAATCAGAGTGTCATCTCCCATTCCCTTTAAAAGCCAGGTGCTTTTGTACCTTGGCACAATGCTATTATGATGGCGGATTTGCACCATAACATTTTTATTTGTAATCTTTTGCATGTTTGTGTACTGCTGCGCTTCCCTGTGTGTGTAACAAGCATAGTGTGTGCACACTGTGCTTAAGCTGAGGCACATTTTACTAATGTGCTGTTAAAATAAAAAGTGAAATGCTGCGTTACTGACTTTGGACCAAGTTTTTGTTGGTCAATGGCGCAATCACTTCCCGCTGCCTCAATAATCCAAGAATTCACTTGAACGCACCTCCCTGTAAAACAAGCTCACCCATGGGCGCTAAGATGGGCACAGGTGCATTTGCTATTTAAACAGTGTGGAATTTGTAAAAATAAAAAATAAAAATAAATAAAAGTGGATAAAATACGCACTGCAGCAGCAAATTTCATTCTTTTTTTGTGGCAAAGCTTAGCATGATCACACAATAAAAGCAAGATGCAAAAGTGTATGACATGAATACTACTAATGGGTCTGATATGCTTACAGAAGCATTATGATTTCAATCCAAAAAGATTTATAACTGAAGAAATTTCAGTATAAAACACATAACATGTATCTAGTGCCATTGACATGGGGTTCAACTACTACTAGAGACCTGCTAAATGGCATGTATTGTATACTATTGAGATGTGGTTCATTCCAGAATGAGTCTGGTGTGTTAACAAAACCAGAGAAGTGGATCATTCAGAACTATGATGTGCGGCATGGAGGCATACAGTCTCTATGTAACTACATGGAACTGGGATGCTGTCTCACCTTCTATATTCCAGTTTGGGCCTCCAGCTGGGGTACAAAGTTATATGTTTTGTTTCAGAAACACGTTCAACACATGTTCAGTAATCTAACAAACTACAGGAACTGTGCTTTATATTGTGAGTATACTTTAGCACATGCACTGAAATCAGTAGTGAATATAAGATGCATGCTTGAAATTACTGCAATTCTGACATTACTAGCCTGTCAGACAGTTACAATTTTAAGCAGTAGCACTATAAAAAAACAAATAAAACACATTTTAGCGCAAAAAGTAATCTATCAAATAATGTAAGATTAATCTTATAGCAGTACCATGAAAGTAAGGGTTTAAACTAGTACTGTAAGATACTCTACCGTGTCTGATACTTTCATGAAAGATTCTGGCATCATCTCTGTTCAAAGCCAGCATGGACTCATTTAGTGCTGTAATCAAGGCAGATGGGACACTTTAACGTGGGGTCAGGACAAATATCACCTTCTTATCAAGAATTTAACCATATTGATCCTTCGCAAATTGTTCAGAAACTAAGTGAAAGTTGCTTAAAATTTTGGTTACCGTGATGCATTGTTATATGTATCTGATAATCAATTTGGATGTATGTATCAAATTAAATCTTACATATACATTTTCAAGTGGTAAATTGGTAAAAAGTGGTAAATTGTCATCTACAGAAATGGATTTTCCAAACCTAAATGAACACTGCCAATCTCCCACTTATGAAAATGGACATAGTACAATATTTTCTATCAATCACTAGGGGACCTGGACCTCTCACATTGCAATGAGACATCCACAGTAACAACCAACAAGCAGAAGACATTCAGTTTATTAAAATGGAAATGTAAAACATATATTGCACAACATGCAAGGATGCAAAATCAGATACAGATACAAAATTAAAGACATGTAGAAACAAAGACACACAGTTACATACAAGACTAATGAGACACACTAATATGATGCTAAATGTAAGTTGTACCACATAGCTGCATGGTGGTTCTTGATTACTCTTAAATTGTCACTGACTTGCAAGGAGTTGCCACAGAAGATGCCTCAACTGCACTTGCAGAGCACTTGAGTATGTCTAGACACAATGATGCAGCAGTATTCCTTTAAACCTATTGCTGCTAGTTGTTTTTCAAAATAGCTGAAAGGGTGTCTAAGACGAGTAAATGTACGTTTCTGAGGCGATGACCTACTTTTTACAAAGACACTTTCGCTCTGCAGTTTGGTCGGGGAGAGCTGGAAAAAAGACTCCCTTGACAGTCCTTGTCATACCTTTATGTAAAAGTCCGTTACTACAGGTTTCTGCAGCAGCTTCCACATGGTCTATACAGCACCTCAGACACTCCGAATATATATATATATAGAAGACATATTATTTATTATTGTTATTTTATTTACCTTGGATTGCGATTTACGTTCATGAGGCACTTCACGTGTGAGACAATGTTTAAACATTATATTGTTCTATTTTAACAGTTTTTTTATTTAGGAATGGCTTACAGATTTAGACATTTATTGCACTTGTACTGAAATATTTTGTGGTAAATCACATCTAAAGATTAAAAAATACTCTCGTCCTATCAATAAGTTTCTAAATAACCACTCACAAAACACATAATTCTTAACATAAATAATTATACAGGAGTAAATCCTTAATAACTATTTATTCAAAGCTACCATGCATTCACTGAGTGATATTTCGTTCAGGGTGGCTGTCAAGTATGTATTGCTTAGTATAAACAATTAATAAATAAATATTGGACTCTGACTAACAATAAGGCAGCTATATTGTGGACAACATGTATAAAAAATACTAGCCCTTAGATGTTGTGCACATTAGCTGTGTTACCACTAAAGTAGAAGTAAGGATGATCATGTCACTGTGAAGAGGTAAAGCCATTGTAAAAAATAAATAAAAGCCAAAGCATGCTAATGAAATCACAGTAAAAACATGGACAGAACTGATTAGTGACATACGTAAACTGAAGCCAAGCGTATTATGTATGAGTGAGTAAGATATGGAAAAGAAAGGAAACAGCATGCAAACATAATTAACCTTGACAGTGGGATATATAGTAACACACAACAAACAACAATTGTCTGGAGCAATAATGATTAAGAAATGATCAGATAATCCACAAACTCAGTAAGATCACTCAGATAGGGCTGCACAATTAATAAAATGTTAATCACGGTCACGATTTTGGCTTCCCACGATCAAATTTGCGTGACCGAGCAATATTTTAAATGCCTCATTTCATAGAATGTTTTGTTGTTTTTTTGCAAAGCCGATCTACCGCTCTGTAAACCACTGTCTTATCATGTGCCAGTTAGAGTTGTTCCCTGCACCGCGCAGCTTAGTTTCTAGATGTAGACAGTCACAGAGGACAGAATAACGTGAGGAAAATTCAACAGATAGCAGTCGGTTTTGTGTCGGTCTCAAGGTTTACCAGTTTACTAGTAAACACAACATTTTGTCCCGTCTGTGTTGTTTTTCAGACAACAGCAGTGACCAGTACTAGTCAGTGCTAGGTAGTGTGTGTTAGCTCACAGGGCTCTAGGGCGCGAGTAACATTTTTCCTCTAGGTCGCACCGGTGCACCTGATGTCCTCACATCCGCTGCCTCTCCACAAAAGAAGCAATGCTGTTTATATGGATATGGTTTAATTTTGCGTTACATGACCCATTTTTTCTGTAAAGCCGTGCCTGTGTTGGATCTCTCCTCTAGCACAGCTGTATATTGTTAAGCATGAGAAGCAAACCTGTATTTGTACCAGTGTTTCCACTGATAACTCTGCTATCGCGGCCGCCACGGCGAAAAACACAGAAGAAGTTATTGAATGCATCTTTTAATCAGTTATTGTTGAAAACAAGTGAAAGAGCTTTCTCAGAGATACGTAAAAAATATATCCTACGCTATTTATTTTAGATAGCTAATTTTTATTTACATGTGTTGCAGCTGTATGTCTATACAAAATACAACTTCAACACAAGAAGAATGTAGCATAATGTGGATTTGAAAGCAGTTATACATAGCCTATGTGGCAATAAAATATTTTTTGTTTAAAATCAACAAATAATCGTAATAATTAATCGTGATCACAATATTGATCAAAATAATTGTGATTATCATTTTGGCCATAATCGTGCAGCCCTACACTCAGCATTAACATGCATGAAAAGCAAGTCCACACATTTGAGTTCTTGCAACAGTCTCAGGCTCCATTTACCTTCGCTGTCAGACATGGCGCCTTGCAAGTCATCCATGATGAATGCGATGTCTCGATCATAGCCCCGCGTCCGAGATTCTTCCCTCATATGTTGCTGTGCCTCTGGCAGTGAATGGCTGGACCCAAATTGGTCCCTGGAGTCAGCTGAGATGGGAGGGAGTGGTCCAGCTGAGGCTCTTGCCATACCCATAGGCTGGCCAACTGGGCTCAGAGGGCTCTCCTCCTCAGAGTTCTGAGCCACAATGGGGATACGGCCCCTACTTTGGCTGATAGGTAAACTGGTGGGCTTTGCTCTGGCCACCCCAGGGGCAAATGCTGCATCCAGGACCTCTCCTTCTGTTTTAAGTCCAAGCGAGGAGCTGGATAGGTCCCGTTTGATAGATAGATCCAAGCCATAGACAGAAGATGGGCGGGAGGAGGGGCGTGATGAGGGTCTGGAACGGGTGCCACTTGGGTAGGTGCCGTCATCCTGGGCAATGGCCCTGATAGTGGATCCAAGTCCAAGGGACTGGCCAAGATTAAGAGAACCAGCTAAATTGGCCCCCATGGAGGAGCCCAAATATTTTTGTTGCTCGGACAAGTTCTTTCTTAGCCCAAATGTAATCTCATCCTGAAGCAGCCTAGCTGTGGCAGCCAGATTGGTCACAGAAGAGGCCCCAGATCCCATGTAGCTTCCAAAGTTGGGCTCCAGGTCCCTACTCTCTTGAATTGGAGAACATTTTGTAATGGCTTTAGGGTCTATTAGGGCCTTTTTGTTCTTCATCTGTTTCTGGTAAAGCACAGCCGCTGGGAGCTGCTTTGCAGCCTGTTTTTCAAGGGTGAGCCTGCCAATGCTATATTTCTCTCCTTTAGGGAAGTGGCGAAAACTGCCATCACTGGGGAGATACTGGGGAAGGCCTAGGCCTGTTAAGTGTTCTAGTCCTTCAGTTCCTCGCCTGAACTCCTGCTTGATCTGCTGCTTTAGTAGCTTCAGCTCATAAGGCTCCTCCATAGTGTCATCTTCTCCTTTACCATAACCCTGAAGTCGAGATGAGCCTAAAAAATCTGCCACCTAAAGGGAAAAAATAATACGTCACATATTGAGTGTTTTCTCAACAGTAATGTAAATTACATATATACCTTTAGAATAAGTGATCAATGACACAGATGTGGCCAGACTGATCCATTGTGTCTGTTGGTAATTGTTAGTTGTGTGTATATATATATATATATATACTGCATATTGGAAGAGAAACTTTTTATAGAAATTAAGCTTTGTATTGCTGCCATTTGTTTTGTGGCATTCCAAACAGGCTATAATAACTGTATCATTGAATGAAAAAGCAGTGTAGCAATGCTCTCAAATCTGTTAATTTTGTATCTTCAGTGACAGCACCCTTGAAGCAAACTATATAAATAGAGATATATACATGAGGTTATGAGAGAGGTAAAAATTAGGACAGTACAGTATTTACCTCTGCTGTGCGCCTGACTTCTGCTGCCCTGAGTAGTCTGTCAGCCTTGGACAACTCCTTATCAGGCAAGTTGAATCCAGAACCCAAGCCGGTGTTGCCCAGTCCCGTTGAGGCCTTGGTGAGCTCACCTATGTCCTCTATCAGCACGTAGTTCCTAGAATTGTGGTGGTCAATATCAGCATAGAAGGAATCAGCAGAAATGCTAGACATGGGGCTAGAGGCCATGCTCCTCTCCCCTAGCCCTAGCCTCAAGTCCAAGCTGCCATACTTGCCCCCCAGGTGAGCAACCCCATAACCACTTTCTGTAGAGGTTGGCACAATGAGCAGAGGCTGGTTATGTATCACTTCATAGTTGGTGGTGATTTTAGGCTCTAAATCAGACAGAGTAGATTGTCGCTGCTTTCCCTGTTGCAAAAGCAAAGCATGTTGGTAGCTGCTAGACTGAGCCTGGGCATGGGAGAGGGACAGGGTTGCGTAAGGAGACACCTGTTGATGGTAAAGAGATTGCTGCTGATACAGGTTCTGTTGGGTGTAATGGCTGGTGGTTTGGGTCTGGGGAACATACTGGGCATAGTGAGAGTAGGGACTGGTTAGTGTGTTGTACTGGGAATCAGCTTCTGTCTGAGGGGGAATAAATTGGTCAAACTCAGACTGGGGAGCTGTCCGTGGTCTCTCCAGGCCATCAGCCCTGGCCTCTCTGATGTTGCTAACCTCACTGTCTGACATGTAATCTCTTTCCTCTGCCACCCCCTGGAGATAGGCCCTCTCTCTCTTCTCTCTCTCCTTCAGCAAGGCCTCCTTTCGCCGATTGATACCCATCTCCAGGTACCTACAGTAATAAGAAAAATGGGTACATATTGTTTTACAATTTTAGCACTAACAATTATATTAGCATTAACCAAACCAAAGAGGCAAAAAAATGTTCCGGGTTCACACATTAGTACCTTTTGTATTAGTGTGACATGTGTGAGTGTGAAGAGGTCTCACTGAGTGATGTCAAGGCAGCCTTTTAGCCCATAAGCTATTAAGGTAAGAGGGGAATCATGCAGATTAATTAGGAATAATGATTGCATGAGAGGGTCAAACGCAAGGCTATTAGTTGTAAACAATTTATGACATGCAGTAATGTCACAGGATCCGAAAAAAGTAGAAGCCTATACCCTAAATTGTGTTGGTGTTAAATCTGTGGTATCTCACCGTAGCTTGGCATCAATCTCCTTTTCCTCTTCATCTAGCTCTGCTTGTTTCTTGCGAAGTTTAGAAGACTCTCTCTCCACCAGATCAAGCTCCTTGTCAATGTCCTGCAGGATCTTTGCCCGGGCCATTGTTGTACTGCGGGCAAGACGACGACGAGCAGAGTTGGTGATGTAGCCTGACCGTCCTGACAGAGAGTCATCCTCAGGAGGCGGGTCTGGTAGTGTCCGCTTTACCTTCTTACCTGTACCAGAGGGAGAGCCTCGGCTCTAGAACATAAAAAAGATATATCTATCAATTATTGAATGGTTTAAAAAACATTTTAATTACTTCATTAATGCACTGCATACTTCATGATCATTTTTGTATTTAAAGCATTTTCATCATTCTGAAACAATCATAATCACAGTCATCAATAGTAATAAAACAGTTCTTATTTCTTTCATTTCTTTTCTGCTAGGACTTACAGAATAGCTGTCTGCATAGTATCCACCCATCCTGTCGTCTGTGGCAGGACTAAGGGATTTAGGATCAGACAGAGACTTCTGACCAGCCTTTAATGTTTGAGGGCCAGAGGAAAATCTGGTTGGGTCAGCAGTCAGCATTCTTTGCCCTCCAAGTGACTTTTCTGGGGACATGGGGGAGACTGAGGTGTAGAAGACTTTAGTCTTAGAGGGGGCATCTGCTGTTAGGTGTGTGCTGTAGCCAACCTCAATGGGTGTGTGCCTTCTGTCTGAGTCAGTCTGACAGCTCAGACTGCCACCTCTTTGAGAGTTCTCTGGAGCTGAGATATGCTTGATGATTTCCACCCTGGTGTCCATCTGGACATTGGGTCGTTTGATAGATCCGGAGTGGTCAGTCTGGACAGATATCTCAGCCACTGTCTGGATAGCAATGCTAGAGACTTTGGAGCCATGTTTCCCATCACTGCTATGTTTTCGAGAACGCCTTCGTGCTTTTGTGGGAGCATCCCATTCATCTTTGTCCTCATCATCAGTTTGAGCTGAGCTATCAACATTTCTCTTATTCTTCTTTCTCCTTCCTACATGCTGCTTCTCGGCTGAGTCTTCATCATCTGTTTGCACTCCACTATCAATTATTTTTTTCCCTGTGTCCTGATCAGCTTCAAGCCTCTTTACTAGATTAAGCTGGTCCTGACTTTTCTCTAATTGTGTCCCAATAGTTGAAGTTTTTGACTCATCTTTGACAGGCCAGTACTGGCCACTGTCCCCTACCCCTGCATATTTAGCATCTAGGATATTTCCTGTGGTACCACTACTACCATAGTGCTCATCAAGCTGGCGCTGAAGTTGCAGTTGGAGTTGTTGGATTTGCTGCAACTGCTCTTTCTGCTGGGCATATGTCTCCTGCTGGGCCACCATGTGGGCATGGTGTTCTTCCTCTTGTTGCATGAGAAGCTGCTGTTTCAGAGCCTGAAGCTCCTCAAGCTCCCTTTGGACCATGAGTTGCTCCTGTTCACGGTAACGCTGGATCTCCTGCCTCTCCCACTCAAGCTCCTCAGCGAGACAAAGCTGCTTAAGCTTTTCTAGCTCTAGAAACTCCCTCTCCATCTGATATTGGGCCATCTTGGTATTGTCTAAGCCAGGGAATATTGGAGAAGAGGCTAAGGCATCCAGAGAGGCAGCAATTGCCTCCAGGGTTGTGTCTGAGTACATGTCCGGGTAGCCTGTTATGATGTCAGCCAAAGCTGTGGGTAAAAGTTCTTTTGGTAGCCCTGTGTCAAAAGGAATGATTTGTCCAGGGTCTGTACTGGGAATGAAGCCGTACGGATGCGGCAATGACTGGTTCTGGACTGTTGATGTAGGTGTTAAGGTAGTGCTGAAGATGGAGCCTGGTTGAGTTGTAATTGCATATGTGGATGGAACTGGAGCAGCAACAGAGGTGTAAACTATTCCATCTGAGGTTCTTAGAACACCATTTACCCCAAACCCAGCTGTTGGAACCTGGGAATATGGAGCAGTAGTCATCCCAGGGTAGACTCCAGTAGCTTTGCTAGTGTAGTCTAGAGCTTTACCTGCCATAATAAGTCCAGAGATATGTATTTTACTTGATCAAATATATTATTATTTCAGAAACAAAGTTTTACTGTATATGGCTTGAAGGTCATGCAATTTGGCTTTAAAAATACAAATTTCACATGCATCTGGATATCTGCATTCATTTTGGCTAGCAGGATGCAAAACCAAAATATTGAGGAAGCACACGCAGGCACACACATGCATCTGTATGAAGACAAAAGAAAAACAATATAAACAAGCAGGCATTCATATTCAATGAAAACATGCACAATACATTCAAATAAATTAAACAGTTGCAAGCATGAATTAATAAAATGTAAGGGAACACAACCACATATGCCTTCCTTATGCAAAATATTGAACTGTAATAATGTAAGTTAAAGAGTAAAGGCACTTTGTAAGTAAAAGTTTCAAGTCTATGAAAACAATTAAATGCAAGCCTATAATGCAAGCACAGAGCATGGTAATAAAAAACATGCACAAATGCAGAAATACTCCCATACTCACCAGCAGAAAGTTTAGCAGCTGTGAGATCTATAGCGCCATCTGCAGATCCATTAAGATAGTCAAAGTCATTCCTGGGATCATAGGAGAACAGTCCTGCCTCAGTCAGGTTGGTTTCAGACATTGAGGCTTTTATGCCATTCATGCCTTTGATACCATACAGTCCAGCATTATCATATTGGTAGTGGTCATCTCTATAGCCAAAACGGTTGTCAGGCTGGGCTGTAACCGGGGACTGTGTTCTGCAGCTTCCTGTAAATGGTAGCTTGTAAATGACATCACAGCACACACTCCTCCTACCAGCTGTAAGGTCGACTGGAGTCCCATCATCCTCTACAACAGTGGTCACCACTCCTGGGCTTGTGTCAGACAAAGCTACCATAGCTCTCACTGGTCTGTAGTTGGACAGATCCATGGCCCCTGTGGCCTCTAGAGAAAGGACAGGACCTCCATTGCTGATAGCTGCTGGGGAAATCATTGGCTGTTGGCCTTCTGAGGAGACCAGAGCTCCGAAGGAAAGATTAATGGGTATGTCTTGAGCTCCAGATGCTACAGCACTGACTACGGGCTGGGAATTCACAGGTCTGTATACAATCTGAGCTAGTGGTTCGAATTGTTTGTATGTTGTGAGAGGCAGTGGCAATGACGTACCAGAGCCCTGCAAATCTAATGGTTTCTCTGCTGGAGTGTTTTTGTATGAGGCAATGGTGGCTGTGCATGTGACAATTGTGATGCTGTCAGTGACCACAGACAGTGTGGTTGCAGGGGTGATCTCTGTACTAAGATTGACTATCTCAGGCTGCACTGCTGTGATTTGACGTCCAGTAAAGTCACTTGAAAAAGACTGTCGACATGACTCAGGTGGTGTCAGGTCCATGCCTTGTTCAGTCATCTTTATGCCAATCTTCATGGTACGCAAATCAATAACATCACCAGGGTAGATTATCTTTCCATTCTGTTTCGGCAGAGGTTGGATTTTAGCTCCGTCTGGTTGTATAGTGATTGCTACACTGGGATAAGGGACCTGTGGAAGTCTTTCATGAACAACAGAAACAGTGGTCCTCTGGACCTCAGTGGTGACCACCTGAGTGACCAGGCTAGGCAGGCTTTCAGGAGGCTGGCCTAAGGTGGAAATTGAAGATGAATACCTGTGACTCATACTGGCGACCACTTTTTCTGGTCCTCGAATCTCTTGGCTCTCAATAGACTCTTGCTGAATTTTAGTGATAGTGACTGGAGCCACAGATACACCATGTGGAATGTCCTGTGCAGCAGGCATTGAGGTTCTTCTGGTGTATGCCTCAGTGGTTATTATCTCCAGAGGTTGATCATATTCCGATGAATAAGTTAATACTTGTGGTCTTTGTTCTGTTGAATGAATAGATCCTCTCTTGTAGGGGAACTGAACAGCATAACCATCAATAGTAACATCTTTTTCAGCTGGCATGTTTACAATATGTGTCAATGGCAATGACTGCTGCATAGTTATGGATTCTCTCCTGGTAGCAGCAAAGGCTTCAGTCGTAACCACCTGCATTGGTGTTTCGTACTCTGCAGGATATGTAAAAATCTCACTTGTGGTGTATGTTGGTTGTGCTATGGACGATATAGAAGTCCTGCTACTGGTGGTTTCCCCAGTTGACATGACTGACATCCCAGCCAACTCCTTGGGCTGCAACACTGATGATGGCATTGAAGATTTTACATTAACATCCTTTGTTAAAATATCTGTGGTTGTATCTCGTTCAGGCTGCAATGCTATGACCTCTATTGGTGACATTGAATGTGACATTGATGACAATGTAATTCCTCCATAGACCTGTGGAATATAAGTAACATGAGGTACTTCTGGCTGTGCTGTCATTGGTTGGACTTCTGTGACTACAGGTGTTAGTGTTACCTCACCAGTTGCAGCAGCAGATGGTGCCATTAACTTAGCTACTTCTGGTATTGGGGTAACATCAACAACTACAGGTAGAGGATGAGGTACAGCAGATACTGGTGCTGCTTCTGGTATTCTAACAGCAGTGTCAGTTGAAATAATCTCTGTAGGTAATTCAAACTTTGTAGGGAGGGTCAAACCTTCAGCTGCAAGAAGTGGTTGTTGCAAAGATAGCTGCCCTGTCACTGAATGCAAAACTGCTAAAGGCTGAACAGTCTGTGGTACTGATGGGATTTCAGCAATAGTAGGAGGATTATTAAAAAATGTAGGCAATTCTTGCTGTATAGAGTGAGTCACTCCTTCAACTGCTGTAAGTTGCTGTTGAGCTGGAATTTGCTGACTCACTCCTGGTATTGATGATCCTACCATTACTGGCTCAGTGACTATGACATGAGTAGGCATATCCTGTTCTTTGTGTAGCATTTCGTCAGTGGAAACTTGTGGATAAAGAACAGTTGACAGAATTGCAACTGGTCTATCTTGGGGAACAAGTGTAACTACGGGTACCTCATGCTGCAGTGGTACAGTAACATCTGTCAGGGGCTGTGGCTGCACAGGCACACTTGGTTGTGGGGCCTGAGGAATTACTGCTTCATCTGGAACATCTGGCAGAATATTTATGACCTCTGTGGCTATGTTTGGTTGTTGAGCAACAAGTGGTATAGACTGGGCTCTTGCAGTGGCTTGCACAGTTAAAGGTTGAATAATAACCTTTGGCTCTGGGGGCATTGTGATGACCTCATACATTGTTTTAGGTGGTGGCAGTTGCTGAATGGATTCTTGATGTTGCATATATGTTTTTTTAATTGGAAAAGGTACACTATGTGCCTGAATAGATGTGTCCTGACCTGATGACACTACTGTGACATCAGTGGCAGTTGTTGGTGGCACAAAGTCTCTCCTGGCTTGCACTTTAATAGCCACTTCTTCAGAGGCTGTCACTTGCTGTACTGCCACTGTTGGAGCTATGAATATTGGAGGTGGATACTTTACAGTTGGGACAGACGCTCGCCTAACTGTAGCTTGTGCCGAGAATGCCTCAGTGGGTGTTTTCTGCTCTGAAGGTGTGGTCCGTACCCCTGACACTTTTGTAGATGGAATAGAGCCTTGTCTTACAGGTGCCTGGACTGTTATGCCCTCTGTAGGTGAGCCAGGCTCAGATGGCAGGGTTATCACAACGTACGTTTGCAAACATTTTGCATGTCTAGGAGACAAAGGTGACTTTGGAGATGTTGCACCCAACTTAGATTCCACAGGTCGTGTTAGGCTTAGTGAAAGAGCATTTGGAGGTTCTTTTGTCCTGGGAAGTGTTGCAGCTTTGGGGGCCACAGGAGGGGGAGGTGGCTTGACACTCTCTCCTGGCTTGTGGCTGAAAACCAGTCCAGCTGGAATTGATATAGGCTTTGGTGGTATGGGTGGAGGAGGCTTGGCGGTTTGACTAGGGCTAGTTGTTGTATCAAAAACTTGTGCTACTGTTGCTGTTGCAATCGTCACTGCAGTGGAAACCAACTGCTTTGGATAAACAGCTGGCTTGGATAAAGTGGTTGGAGGTGGTGGAGGTGGTGGAGGTGTATCTGCTATGGGTATTTCTACTGCATTCATAACTTTTGTCCCTGCCATAGGTTTAGGTGGAAGTGGTGGAGCAGAAGCTACTGACACTGCTGACACCTTGGTGGATAGTGAAGCTGTATCTATGCTGGGTATATCTGAAGCTATTTGACTACTTTGTGGCAGACAAGCAGTGGCAGCTATTGACCCTGTGCTAGATATATCGTGTTGGGTTTGGCCAAGCAGAGGTATGTTTTCTACACTTGGCACCATGATGACAACATGCCCTTGTCTGGTTGGGCTTACTACTTGAGGTACAGCCACACTATCTGGTTGTATGTCTTCCATTCTTGGCTGACATACTTGACATACGGACTGCATTGGATGGTCAGCCACTGTGGTTACCCTATCTGTGGTGTGGTGTATAGAAGGGGTGACATGCTGGAGAGTCCTTACAAGTGGCTGCCTTGTATTAGACTCAGGTAATGTTACTGAAGTTGACCGAGGGGGAGGAGGGGGTGGTACCTTCTTTTTGATAACAGTAGTTGATGCTGGAGCTGGTGCAGACACCTGGGCTGTTTGAACTGGAGCTGGCGTTACTACTGGGCTTATTAATGGGATGGCTGCTTGTAAAGGGACTGCATGAACCACTTCAGTTCGGGCTTGATCAGGGGTAGTTATGCGTTCTAAAACTGGTAGCGGGGTTTGAGCAGAGATTGGAGATGTAGTTGAAACCAGGTCAGGCATCTGGACTATGACTGGCCCAGGGCATGAGACCAGAGTGACAGAAGCAGAAACAACATTGGCTGAAGCTGGTGTGGAGACTGCAACAGGTGAAGCTGTAGCTATGGTTGTAGGATGAGCTGAGACAACAACAGGTGCTGGACTGTGTGGTGAGACCTGCATAACAGCGGGAGCCTCCATAGGCACCGGAGATGGAGATGAAACCAAGTCTGGCATTTGGACCACAACAGGTACAGGAGTTACCTTCCCCAATAGGGCTGGATTTGGGGCTTCAGCTGTAGAAGCCTTAACTTCATCTACTGCAGTTTCTTGAGCTGTGGATGGATCAGACACCACATCTGGTATTGTAACTATAACTGTGGTTGGAGTGGGATGAGAGACTAAGCCCCCAATAGGTACTGCTGCAGTTGTGGCAGGCGATGGTGGAGAGATATCTGGAAGTGACTGGGCTACAAATGAAGTTGGAGGTGTTGGTGTAGACAGTGGAGTTGAATCTGATGAAAGAGGTGTTTGAGCCTGGAATGAGGATGAAGATGTAGCATTTGAAGCCAAACTGGTATCTGGCGTGGCTGGTGAAGTTGGAGGTGACATTGTTGATACAGGGGAGGGTGTAGCTGTTAGTTCTGGGGCTGATATTGGAGTTGGAATAGGTTTTGGCTCTGGAATTTCACACACCACACAGACAGGCTCTATCTCAGTGGTTTCAGACAAAGGTGGGCTTATGGATGGGTCTTCCTTAGTCTCAGAATCATCACTGGGGGTAATGTCGGAGGACATACCAACACCATACTCTTCTGCAAGACTGTCATCCTCTTCCTCCCCAGATGAACACTGTGTGATCTTGAGGTCTGGTATGGGGAACAATGACTTTTTGAGTGCAGGATCTTGAGGAACCATAGGCCTAACAAAACCTATGGATCCAGTAGGAGTACTGGGAACAACAGTCACCTCAGAACGTTTAGGGGGTTCGGTGGGCCGTGGTGGAGCTGGCCTTTTCTTTTTCTTCACTGCCACTTCACTTGGAGTTTCAGTGGCTGTATGAGGTATATCAATTTGTTCAGTGAGGGACGTCTCTTCCATGGGTATGGTCACAACACAGGTCTCATCAAAGGGAGGCCCTGTGACTGAAGCCCCTGATGAGGAAGATTCCATGGCTGTCTGGGCCTGTTGAAACTCTTGCTCTATCATCATCAATTCTTTCTTTTTCTGTATCATCTCCTCATAAACCTCCTCCGGAGACCTCAGTTTTTTGAGACACTCAGAGCTAGTATCCGGTTTAAATTCCTCCTCTTGAGATTCACCAATCTTAATTTCAGGCTCTTGAACTAAGGATTCATAAAGATAGTCCTCTATTGCCATTCCTCCATAGAGTGGCTCAATATCAGGAGGACTTTCCCCTGGAATAGCTTTTGTTTTCTGAATAATTTCCTCATATGCTTCTTCGGCACTCTTCAATAATTTGTTTACAGAATCCTCTTTAAATGGATCAGGAGTGTATGGGATCACTGTTAGTGAAGGCTTACGTCCTCTCTGCACAGCTTGTCTAGCCTCTGCTTCTGATTCTATACTGGCAGAGTACTCAGAGCCAGATGTTCTACTGCTTTCATCCATTACGGTGACTTGTCTCAGATTCTCCGTGGAGGAAGCATATTCAATTGGAGACAGTGGTTGGCCATTGGTACTTTGTTCATATTTGTCTTTCCTAGACTTCTCTCCCCCCATAGTCTTCTCTTCCTCAGAGGAGTCTTCAATGGTGGGGAGAGGCTGGGTTGGCTGCCTGTGCCTGCCTTTGCGATGATGTTTGTCCCCACTGACTTTCTTGTGACTGGGGCTGCTATCACTATCCTCCTCCAGAGATGAAGCTGACGTGGGTGAAGATCCTGGGGTAAAGCTAGATACATGAACACTAGATGATCCTTTTGACAGGGATTCTGTGATGCTCTCTACTTCTTCATCAGTGCTTTGTCTTTGTCTCGTGACTGAAATAGCTTTCTTGAAAGTCGTGCTGGGTATTGTTTCAGGAACATCTTGGGTAGTTGCAGTGTCAGTTTTCGCGAGGACATTTTTCCTGGCTGCGCTTTCTTCATTCTCTCTGCTACTTTTTCTTGACAGTGATTTGACTGCCACTGAAGCATTATCAAGCTCAACCTCTTTAATAGCTTTCTCATCTTCTAAATTATTTTCTTTCTCATCTTCTGAAAAAGACATTTCTTCCTCATCACCCATACCCATTATCTGCTTGCGAATGAATTCTTCATCTTCTATAGAGGAGTCAGCGCTTTCAGTTTTTATGTCCTCACTGCTGGATGAAACACTGCTGACCTTTAGCCTTCTCCTCTGGACTTTTGGTGAGGGTGTGACCTCACTTTCACTGCTCTCAACAATTGCTTGGAAGCTTAGGCGCCTTCTCTCAGCTTTGACCTCCTCCTTTACTGGAATGGATGGATCAGTATTTACATCATTTTTATGTGTATCACTAACCACCTGCCCATCCTTTAATTCCTGTGATATAGGTAAAATCTGAGGTTGGTCATCATCATGCTCCTTTGCTTTGAATTCAGGCTTTGTGGATGTCACAGAGACAACAGTTGTTTCCAGCCCAGTAGGTAGGGAGACCTTTCCTTCTTCCATTGCCTCTTGTTTGATTTCATCTTGCTCCTGAAAATTTAAAACAAACAAGCTAACGTAAATGAAAGAACCAGACTTTCTTGAAAAAACACAACCCAATATTTTACCTGTTTTTTTCATTGTTTTTGTAACTAGTGTATGTCTGAAAATGGTCTAATGCAATGGGAAGATGCATCATTCACTCAAGTATTGTCAACATAAAATAAGCAATACAAAATACTATACTGCAGTAGAAATGCAAACAAACTAAAGAGAATGTACAGTAAGATGCTCTTGAGTTAATCAGTGTAATTGAAACCCCAGAGCGTAGTTGTAGGACAAATCTTTCCACAGTCATACAAAGTCCATCATTAGTGTTTTGTGTCACATTAATCAACATAATATTATCATATGGTGAAAATGAGCGAGAAATTACTAACAAAAATTATGGGTAAAATAATTCTTGGTGCGCTACCCTACTGTTAGAAAAAAACACAACCTAGGCTACACATAATATGCCAGTTTTGCAGCCAAGAATTTAATTTAAAATAAAAAATTATAATAAACAACATTTAATTTTTAAGTACATTTTAAGTAACATAGGGAAGTATAGCCAGGATGGCAGCATCTCTTCATAGTATGTATTATTTTTTTTTACACAATATTGATTGTATTATGTCAATAATAAAAACAAAAACATTTTGTTTTAAGAAAGAGGACACATTCTTACTTTTATGATGATGTTTTTTGTAGATACTGGTTGTGCCCCTGAAGCTGAGGGGATGTCAATTTTCTTTTCAACCAGTGTATCGGCCATTTCCATGCTGTCATCTGCTGTGACTGGTTCTACTTCCAATACAAGTTGTGGTTCTTGTGACTTTGGTTGCACCTCAACTTGCTCTAAAGACTTTGCTGGCTCTGTCAGTTTGATATAATCATCAGGCTGTACGTCCTTTGTAGTATTCTGTGAAGCAGACAATTCTGGCTTTGTTTTAGGCATTGGGGAAATTACAGCCATAGAAACCTCTGCAGCAATAGGGGATGCGGGTGCAACTGAAGCTTCAGTCACTGGGAAAGAGGAAGCTGCAGCTACAATTGCTTCAACTTTGACTTTTGGAAGATCAGGTTGAGACTCTTGAGCTTTGTGAAATTCTCTTTCACTGAGCTCCACTTTTACTGCCTTTTCTGTATTTTCCACTGTTACAGTCTTGGGAACATCTGTGTTTGGACCTTCAGCCTTTGGTGTTATTGCTGTCTGCTGTGCAGCGACCATAGTGGGTATAATGGGTCCTGCTGTGGATGCTGCTAAAGGTTGTTTTTCTGATGTAACAGGTGAAATCTTTGCTATTGTGGGTAAGCATGTGGTGTCAATCTCGATTTGAGCGGAATCTGCTGTAGCCGTGGTTTCCATGATGACAGATGTAGGTTCCACCTTTTCTTTTGGGGTTGGACCTGTTGGTACTGCCTTGATGACGGCAGGTGTGGGCTGTGATTTTGTGGCCACAGGTGTAGGTTCTGACATTGTAGGGGAAGTTTTGTGGTCTGTCTTTTTGGTTGCAGGTGTGTCCAGGGTCTCTGGCTTGGCAGAAACAAATGAAAGCTGGGGCATTTTTCCTGAGTCTCCCAGCTGTTCAGACAAAGCCCTCTGAGTCTGGCAGTTCAGACATAGCCATTCCTTCTGTGATCAAACAAACAAACAAACACATGATTAGGAAACATCCCAAGATTTACATATTACACCAACTTTTTTTTTTACCTGTAATATATCACATATCCAAGTAAAGACTTTAAATTCAGTTTATATTCAGTTGATTCTAAAACAGCATTTTGCAGATTTCTAATCAGATCCCTACTCAAAGTAGAGGCCTAGAGGTTATTTCATTAAAGAGAATAAGAAAAGCAGGGCTTATTGTGAAATGTGTGCCTTGAGTGAAACTAACTTACGGGTAAACAGCACAGTTGTGGCTTTTGTAACTGCTGCTTTTCACTGTCATTAAGCTTATACACTCATGCCAGTGCAATATTCTGTTGCAGCTCTTGCCACCACTACACCATCTTCGTTACATGCTAAACGTGCAGTATTGTTGACTTAAACATACTGTTCTGGTATGTGTTTGATAAGGCTGGATTAGTTCTTCCCTGTGGATGCTTTGTTGCTGTTTCGAGATATTCTTTGCAAAAGCAGAGCTTTTTCATTGCATTTGTAATATTCTAGGTCTGACTAAATTAGAATTTTTGAGAAAACTACCAAAAGCAATCACATTTGCTTTTTAGTATTGAAATCGTCCAAATGGTGCAATTTTATAACATTTGTTTGTTAAATTTTTTTAGAAGTATATAAGAAAAATAATTGAAACAAAGTGTATTTTCTCCAATGCCTTAATTGTGTGTGTGTGTGTGTGTGTGTGTGTGTGTGTGTGTGTGTGTGTGTGTGTGTGTGTGTTGTGCAGAGACATTGCATCTGAAAAGTAGCCTGATCAGGAGCTTGATTAAAATGAAGTGGTAGTTCCATTGTAACATAGTTACAGTTTTGGAAAACTGTTTTTGAGGTGAATTTGCTGAAAACAAGTCTCATTTATGGATATCAGACTCTATACTTTGTAAAAGACCTCTACACTTTAATACAGTTTTACAAATACAAACAAAACAAACAAAAACATTTGTCTGGTGTCTAGTCTTAGTATTAAAATACATGTTATTGAACTTGCACAGTAAGTGATAGCACGCACAAATTACTTCTTTAGGGGGCAAATGTTGGTGTTTGACTGTAACTTTAAAGTTGAAATGAGGTCAAATAGAAGAGGTAAAATACTAGTTAAAATAACACACTAACTGCATGATGTCATATTTGCCAAGGCAATCAGGTATTGCTGTGCATTGCAGTGGCATAGTATATCTTAGACTTGTGCTTATGCGGAGTAATGCCATAGCACTCAAAGTAATACAAATTCAATCTTCATCCTGCACTTGTGGCTGGACAATTCAAACAACCAGAGCATTTACACAGAAATATCAACAACAAATACTATTTTCAATAGAAGCTTGTGATCCCTAATATTAAAATGCTTGCTGCCATTCCAGAACACTTGTAAGATAGCAATAAAAATGCTTAATTTGCAAAAAACTAATCACCTTTTATTACCAATGGTATTACTGTGGAAATGTAATCCTCTGAAGGCGCATTTATTGTCACATCTTAGCTTCATTAATGGACAGTTAAGAAAGAGAGGAAGGCTTTTAAGCTATCATTAGAAAATGCAGTGTGTCTCTAGCAACCTAAAGCAGACCAAATGACAGCAATGTGCCTGCCTCTGCAGAGCCACAGAGATCAGTTCTGATACACAAGACAGAGTAGATTACATCGCACAGATGTCCTGTTTGTGAAACATTTAGTTGTAATTGCTGTACCCATGAGATAAAGTATTAGAACCTATACACATTTATTATGTTGTATGAAACCACAACTGCCACATGTGCACACTATTGTTCATGCACTTTATAAATGGAATAAGTATCTGAATGTGTATCTAAAAACACATTTTGTCTTGGAACTTGCACTGGTTTAGGAAGCAGTGACGTAAATAAAATCACATGCATGCAGTTCACAGGCTCATGTGCTGAGTTGGGCTTTAGTAAGTAATCAACCCTATGTCATACCCTGGCTTAGGCCTACTCCTGCAATCCAGCTGTCATGGACATTTCATCTGCGTTCCCAAAAACTTGCCTAAAATATCCCACTGCTAAGACCTATTGTTATCATACTGCTGCACAGAACAACTGGCTGAGGGAACATTTCAAAACAAAAAATGATTTGTCTAAACTTACACAATCACAGCAATATGTATTGTTGTCCTACTAAGGGCTGCGTATAGCACAATATAGCATAATTCCACTGCAAATAAGGCATGGCTGAAAACATAAATGCTCATTTTCAATCCTGAGACTTTGGGCAGCAGCAACATGAACAAACATGATTACTGTAGCTGCATTTATTTAAAATGTTTTCACTATCTGAGAAAGAGTCATGGCAAACATCATTGCAGCTAATATTCACTCTTTGATAAATAAAGAGATATTAATGCAAAACATTGCTTATTGCTAAAATGCATGGGTGCACATAAAAACTAAATCCTAATAAGGGGTCATTTATATTTCTTTGTAAAAAGTTATGACACTGTCGCACATTGCAACTAGTTCATCTTCAATACAGAATAGCTTACGAATAAGAAATTCTTAAATAAATAAAGTTGATAAAATCATGTTGATTATTAAGGTTAATCCTTCTACTTCTCCTTCTCCTCTATCCTGCTTGCAGGATGTAATCCCAGCTGACAAGCATTGTGCTTCTGTCGCATACATATTCTAATCAGCAATCAATTATTAGTAATCACAAATTCCAGCTCTTCCTACTTTTCTGATCATCTTATAGACCCACCTCAATGCCCTTATCAGAGGCAGCTCATATAAACTGATGCTATCTTTGTAGCTAAGAAAATAATAATACCTGTATATTATTAACATTTAGGGGAAAATGTTTTTCAAAATCTTGTCTTTCTTTGTAGATAAAATCCTAAAATGTCAACCCATACTTTTAGAAAATTGGCAATATATAAAAAAACTCACAAATAATAACTAATTGTTCCATGTTCAGAATCCGAATCAGAAAAGAAGTTATTGCCAAGTACGTAACGCTTACAAGGAATTTGCCTTGGTGGTTGGTGCATACATGAACAAACATAATAAACATTAATATGAAATAATCAATAAATACAGAAACAAATACAAAATAGCTGTTTAACATAAGAAAAAAGAAGCTGAGAAAAAAGAATCCATAGATCAGATCAATTTGGTAATTTCTTAAGAGATACTGATCTGTAAATAAACATAATTACAGTTCCAATACAAGTTACAGTACAAATACAGTACAATTACTTATCATCTCTATTATTGACCACTGATCAATTGCGTCACCCACTTACTTTATGAAAAACCAGGTTACCTAAATACATTTTTAATCACTGAAGAGAATTGAAGACTGAAATTAACACGTTTAAACAATACACAGGTTGTAAAAAAGGGCAAGATTGTCAAAACCCACATTTGCATAACTCATTAAAATCCAACATTGTGGCCTATTCTCTTCTGCTTCTCTGTACAGGACAAACTTGAAAAGAGTCTATCAGGAAAGACTGATAAAGAACGATCAAACAGCAGTGTTAGCAGATGGCTGAGCCGTGGCCATGAATTCCTGAGTCTGTCTGCTGGTCTACTGTTTACTCCCTCTCCTGCAATTGCCATATGACCAAGTCTCAGCATGATACCACCACTGGGCCATTCTTGCATCTGATAACTCATATAAACTTAACCTAAAACTGAATCAGACTGCGATACAAAATAAAATTGAAAAATATCTCAGTCAACAAAAAGACCTAATCCCATCACGTTCTTGTCCAGTGCCAGTTACTGCATCAGTCTCAGAGCCATGCATCAGAGCCACAGGGTTTGGAAAGTTGCCATCATCCTTTTGTCTAATTAAATCTGTTTTATGAGTAAAGAGCAGGAGCCCCGAGCAGAGAGCTGTGGGGGAGGCTGCTCCCCAAGATTAGCCTGTGAGCTGGATTACCAAACCTTCACAATAACAGCAGTCAGGAAATGATGCTCTTGACACACAGGCGTGCTGCATTAGGCTGGATCTGCTGAGCTTTACAAAGAAATGCCCATTTCACTTTATTCACAGCAAGACACATTCTGCAGTTATGTAACTCCTTAGGAAAAGACTCCATTCATGTAGGGCACAGATTACCTTCAATTCATGACATTTTAAGATACCTATATATTTTACACTTTCATTTGAACACCATGCAAGTGTTTATTTGTATTCAAAACCTACATACACAATTGGCACATTCTTCCATGCATTATTGACATCTGAAAAGACACAGTGGTGTTGATATGTTGCAAATCATTGCTGTTGATCAATCAGTGTGCTCTAGTCCTTTCTTTTCCTGTCTTCTCTTGTTAACTATCAGCTTTAGGGTATGTGACAAGTGTGGTTCAACAAAGACATTGTAAATTAAACCTAAAATTCAAATGACCAAACATCTATTAAACTGCTGTTAACAGGAAAGACTGTCAGCCATTTCCCCACTAAAGAAGCAATCCCATAATTTGATTTTGTATTCATTTTACAAAACCACACATTCTAAATAGATCCAGACATTTATATTTATAAAAGCTAGACTGAAAGGATGGCCTTTGGGCTGTGGACTACACCACTATTTCTCAGTCTTTCTTCAGTGCTTTCCTGATGTTGATTGTGGAGCTGGTAAGTTTCCTATTGATTTTCTGGCAGATGCCTTTGGCACAAGCTGTAGCTGGCTAATATACTTGGCTTTCAGCAGCCCCCCACAGGGCAGAACTCCTCATAAATCAAGTCCTCTGATAATAGAGAACGTTGAACTACTAATCTGCAATAAGCAGAGTGCTTTAATCTAAAGACAAGGAAATACACTCTCTGCTTTTTCCAATCTGATAAATGACACATCAGCAAACTTTGTGTTGATGGCAGGGTGAAATGGGGTGAACAATGGGGTAGAACAGAGTGAAGAGGACGTGGCATAGATAGAAAGCAAAGACACTAGGAAGTATATTACCAAAGCTATCCGTCTTAGGTAAGGTCCTATTCCTTTTCTTCTGATAAAAGGCCACAACATGTATCAAAATAGCAACATCCTTTTCTCATATTAAGGGAAATCGTTGCAGCTTGAGGGATAAGTGTCAAAACCTCCCAAATGCCATGAAACATCAAACACACTGAAAAAGAACTGAGCACGGTGGCAATAAATAAATACAATGACCTCATTGTTTATATATGAGACTATAATATAGACATATGAGACTATAATCTATAAGCTTCTACTGCAGAGTCATGTCTAAAGCACAACTCGACTCAATTGTATCACTGCTAGACTTATGTACCTTTCATATGAGGCTATGAAAAAAGTAGTGATGGAGCAGGTAGGCAGTACTTTTATATATTTTCACAGAGTGACTATTTTAAAACTCCACACCAGGGAGTGTCTCCTCCTTATAATGAGGCCAATGGTCTGTGGTTGTCTGGCCTACATGCATCTCACACATATGATGTGTGTAAAGAATATCAAACTTTGAGGCTGATGAAAAAAACTGCAAGTGTCACATTGCAGGTTTTCTACTTTGCCGGCAATGTACGTCAGGGATCTTGTCATGAATCCCTCTCTCATGAAATCTTTGCACAATGTTTGTAACTTGTTTTTACCTTTAATTCATCCAATTGATCTTATAATAAACTAATATTTTAGGACAAAATATCAGGTAAAGACTGCTTTTGCAACTAAATCAATTTCAAGTGAAGGATACAGCCAAATGGTAATATTTTATGGAAATTACTGAGGAACTATGACGCTGTCTTGTCTGTCACACACAAAGCTTTAGCTGGCAAAGCCTGACACACGTGTGTCCTACTTATCAGACAACAGTCACTCCCAGGCTTTTGATGGCATCAGCTGAAGCAGAAAGGAAAAGAAAAAATGGATAGACCTGCTTCCGGCACTCACTTTGCCTAAAGTGGCCTTCTCGAACCCTTACAAGTCCTGTTCATATTTTAAAAAGGAGGCATCTTGGGAATTTTACTAAAAAGCCACACACATTCATCATGGAGAACTGGCAGGCACAGCCCCTTTGGATAAAGCAGATTGTAGACCAGCAATAAGCATGGCGGCTCATCATGTCCAGTGGTGTCAAGGCAAAGCTATTTCTGTTTTTCACGGCTATTAAGAGGAATGAATCTATGTTGTACACACAGCAGCAATAATCCACACTGTCCCTTCCCCCATCCAACCTCTACCCTAAGGCCCTCCCCCCTCTCTGGTGTTCAGAAGAAACGTGAGAACTGTCAATTACATAAGAGGCTATTTCTATTTAATCTAATCTATTTCTATTTGTATTTTTCTCCACAAAAATGTGCCATTTGGGCTGAGCGTGTGGTAATTTATCTCTGGGAAACCAAATTGAAGTCAGAAATAATAACATGAGAAAAAATAATGCTCACAGCCACTCAATCACAGAGATGAGTTTTGTTGTTTACTGAGAGTTTACAGAAAGAACGTTGTCCCCATTCTCATACAAACTGTCAGCCAAAAATACTCACATTATTTTTTGGATTTAATGTAACCAACTTTGTATCATTTTTAATAGGAACTCACATTATGAAAGTATTAGTATCAAAGATTACCTAATTAGTTACATGACTTGCGTGGTGTCATTTGAGTCCCTTTAAAATGAACATTAAAATAATTAAGAGAAAAACAAAAACCTTCAACATTTTCACCAAATCATTTTAGATAGGTCCGAGAAAACCCATCTATAAAGAAATTTAGGGCATTAACTGCTATAGTAATATTGCTTGGCAGAAGAACAGACCAACCCCACAGGGGAATACTGCACCTAACATACTTATGAAAATGCTACAAAGGGTACACAGCAATGCATTCAACAATGACCTGTATGGGTCTGCCACCCACATACAATTAAGGGGGAATTGTTGAATTATATGGAGCCACAGATCTGTAAGAGAGCAGATGGCCTGAAAGGAAATGTCTGCTGCTCTAATGTACTGTACCGTGTTGTTTGGACTTGATCTGTTTCACCTCTGCTTATTGGCATATCACAGGGCTTTGCCATCTCAGATCTCTCACAAGGGTTGGAGATTCCCTGGCCTGCTATGGCAGCAGATCCCATCTCACTAATGCTGTTGCACAAAACCTCAATCACTATAATACATTTCAGTGCTGCAGATTTGCTGAATCTGTGTTTCTTATGAGCTGTTATGTAGTAACTCGGGCCATTCTAGTGGGCGACAGATACTGTAGCAGCTACCACATAGCCTGCATTTCAGTATGTTTTTTCAAATTTCTTGTGAGACCTCTCTCAGTAGGTCAATAATTAAAAAAGATTGCATTAATTAGCTGCAAACAGACCTCTGTTCAAAGTCACACTCTGAAAACCAATTCAAGCAAGATCTCTGTATATTTTCTATGCTGTGGCACCTTCATCTACAGCCAATCTCACAGTTTCCCCATCCCTTTACACTGCTGAAGAGTAGTAAAAATAGTCAAAAAAGTACTAAATATCAATGGTACTGCTTCCTCACTCAAACCCAAAAGAAGATACTCTTAAACGAAAAAGAATTGATAACAAACAGCAAAAACAATAACTATATTCACTTGTAATACAAAAATAGTGGTTTTTTTTAATAAATAAGAACTATCAAATGAATCTTTTCATAAACTATAATACTACTACTACTTATGTAATTTATATGCTCAAATATCGAAGGGCAAACAAAGACATCTCTGTTATTTATAATACATGAAGCTATGCTGTGTTTTACTATTGAAATTAAACCAAAACATGTAGCAACAGCAACATGATTTACTGAAGCTGAACATGTTCACATTTCTTTAGGTGAAGATGACATTAGAGCTAAACAAAAGCAGTGAGGAAAATATAGACACCATGAAACCTAAATATCTTAATGACGACTTGTCTTCAGCTGCATTGTTCTTTACTCTATCTTCACTAAATCACCAGTGCAACAGTGCTATACTTCAGCTCTGAATGGTGTTGAAACATACGTGCATATGGATTAAAGTGTGTTTCTCTGTCATTCAGAGGTAGCCTCACTAGTGCTTTGCTGATCAGAAGTCAGACATAAATACTAAAAGTGCTGCCCTCATCATGGTTCAGTAAAATGAAAATGGGGCAACTTAGTTGATTGTGGGTGGTGATGGCCAAGTGGATGTGGATGACACATGCCTTTGGTGTGGGAGACCTGGGTTCAATTCCCACTGTGATACATCAACCAATGTGTCCCTGAGCAAGACACTTAACCCCTAGTTGCTCAAGAGGTGTACAACCTCTGACATATAGAGCAATTTTAAGTTGCTTTGGATAAAAGTGTCAGCTAAATTACATGTATTGTAATCTAATAATAAAATGGAACAGTTTGAGTTGGAAATCAGGGACAGACCTAAAAAACAAAAAGTGAAATTAAATGTATTGCACTTACCGCTTCTGTATGAGGCATTGGGTTAAATCCACAAAGGTTGCAAACAGTGTTCTTGCATTCAGTGCACATATTGTAATTGGGAGGATCCTTGGAGCCCAAGTTGAGGTCGACCTTACAGAGTGGACAGGTGGACTGGCCAGGTTTGACAGTGACTTGGGAGGCCTTTGCAGCCTTGGGAGGCTCTGATGGAGCTGCCTTAGGAACAACTTGGGTCACTTCTGTGGATTTTGTAGTCTCTGGTGGAACTTTCTCTACTTTGGCCTGTGCTGATGGAGCAGGCTTGGCCTGTTGAGGTGGTTCTGATTTCTTTGCGGCAGGTGGTTTGGAATCCTTTGTAGGTGGCATCTTGGGAGAAACCGGAGGTGTAGCTTTAGGAGAGACAGTAGTGGACATCTTACGTGGAGTAGGTGGTGTAGTTTTAGGTTCCTCCTGAACAGCCGAGGTTATCAACGTAGATGCAGAGCTGAAGATAGAGGAACCAAAACCAAACATCTTTCCAGTCACTGACTCAGCAGGCTTTGCAGCAGAAGGTTGTGTTTTAGGGCCGCCAAGGCCAAAGAAGCCACCTGACTCTTGTTTAGCAGGCTGAGCTGGCGATGGGACAGATTTGGCAGGAGGGGTTGCAGATTTTGAGGGCTGTTGTGGTTTTCCAGCTTCTTGTTTTGCAAGACCTGCAGTCACTTGTGGCTTTAGAGTTTGAGAAAGCTGCCCTTGTGGGGATTTTTTATCAGGCTGCTGCTTTCCAGGCCCATCCTGACCTTGTCCAGTACCTGAAAGGACCTGTGTCTGTGGCACAGAATCTCGTTGTGGTATCTCCGTCCTTTGGACTGCAGTGGGCACTGGAGCCTCAGTTTTGGGGGTTTCTTTTTTCTGTGGCGTTGCTTGAGTTGCCTCTTTTTTGACTGCTGTAGATTCTGTAGACTTCTCCTTTTGGACTAATGGTGGTACAACCTTCTGTTCAGAGCCAAGAGTCGTAAAAACCTTGCTTGGGGAGGGCTGTGGTTTCACTACAGGACCTCCAGTCAGCTCAGATGCTCCTAGGGCTCTCTGCATCTGGCAGTTCAGACAAAGCCATTCCTTTACCTATAAAGAGTGAAATACAATATACAAAGCATTGTTAAACACAGCAACAACACAGTGTTTTAACAAACCAAGGAGCAAATATTTTCCAGGACAAATTTAAAGTGATTACAAAAACGATATTTAACCACATCAAGCATCTTTGTGTCACATGCATTTATTCACAGATCTTTAATTAATATAAATGATAATCTGGATTGTAAAGATAAAATCTGTTGATTCTCAAAACGTGGGTCTGACCTTTATAATCATTATTATAATGCACTGAATAAAACTGCTGAACAAAGCATGAGGTAAGGAAACCAATGTAAGTTGTTTTTCAGTAACAAAGACTTTGTGTGGTATTACAATAAATCTCTTTGTTTTAGCAGTTAAGTGCACCTTACAAATTATCAGCATCAAATTGTATGTTAGCTATTCAAACCTTGCAACTCATTGGTCATTGAACAATATTTGTTAAACGCTAATTTAAATCAATCAATAAATAAAGTGAGAATAACAAACACAAAACAATTGTGGGGATAGTAATTTACCTCTGACACAACCGGCATCGTATTAAATCCACATTGGTTGCAGGCTGTAATCTTGCATTCTGTGCAGGTGTTGTAGTTGGGAGGATCTTTGGAGCCTATGTTGAGGTCAACTTTACAGAGTGGACAGATGGACAGAACTACTTTTGAAGCACCTTGGATGTCTGTTGGTGTTTTAGGGGGCTCTGATGAAGCTTTGTCCACTTTGGCTTGTACTGTTGAAGGAGTCTTTTCCTGCTGAAGTTTCTCTGTTTTTTTCTCTTCGGTTTTCTGGACAGCAGGTGGCTTGGTGTCCTTTGCAGGTAATGTTTTTGGAGAAGCTGGCGGTGTAGTTCTAGGAGAGACATGGGCTGTTGTTGACATCTTACGCGGAGTCGGTGGTGTAGTTTTGGGTTCATCCTGGACAGCTGACGTTATCAAAGTGGTTGCAGAGCTTAAGAAAGATGACCCAAACCCAAACATCTTTCCAGTCACTGACTCAGGAGGCTTTGCTGCAGCAGGCTGTGCTTTAGGACTACCAAAACCAAAGAAGCCTCCTGATGCCTGTTTTGCAGGCTGAGCTGCTGGTGATACAGATTGGGCAGGGGAGGTACCAGCTTTTGGAAGCTGTCGTGGTGGTGTCTTTCCTGCCTCTGGGCCTGGTGGAGGAGCAGACATAGCAGTAGAAGTCACAGGTTTTCGAATCTGTTGTGGGGGTGACTTTCCTGCCTCTGGACCTGTTGCAGGAGCAGACATAGCAGTAGAAGTACCAGTGTCTGGAGGCTGTTGCGGGGGTGGCTTTACTGCCTCTGGACCTGTTGGAGGAGCAGACATAGCAATAGAAGTACCAGCGTCTGGAGGCTGTAGTGGGGGTGGCTTTACTGCCTCGGGACCTGTTGGAGGAGCAGACATAGCAGTAGAAGTACCAGTGTCTGGAGGCTGTTGTGGGGGTGGCTTTACTGCCTCGGGACCTGTCGGATGAGCAGACATAGCAGTAGAAGTCATAGCTTTTGCAGACTCTTGTGGGGGTATATTACGTTGTCCTTTGATCGTCTCTCCAGAAGGCTTTTGTGAAGCCAGTGAAACATCAGTCTTTGTGGTAGTGGATTGAACAGTTTTGTCAGGCAATGAAGCAGCTGCAGGGGTATCTTTCTTTGTTGGTCCACTAACTGCTGGGGATTCAGTTTTTTTGACTGTTGAAACAAGTTCAATTTTGGGTGTGGCTGGTTTATGGATGTCCTCCTGCGAAGTTGACATTGGGGTCTCCTTCTTCTGTGAGGTGGCAGGGATGTCTCTACTCGGTGAAGGTTGGGGTTTTATCATGGGAAGGCCTAGAGGTTCAGAAGCTCCAAGTGCTCTCTGCATCTGGCAGTTGAGACAAAGCCATTCCTTCCCCTGAAAAACAAACCCAGAACATGAGTAACATTCTTTGCATTTTGTTACATGTGATAACAAACTCTCAAAACAGCATTTTGTTGTATTGGCCCAAACAATAACTAATTTGTTTAATTGGAAGGGACAACATAGATTGGAGTAACAAATTTCAATTTTCAATATAACTGTAGTTAAATGGACATAAAGTTTGACAAGGATTTTTTACAGTACAGTACTTAATATTTAAAAATGCCAACCAAAAATTAAACCTGTGACTCACTAGCCAATAAACAGAAATAAATAAAAACAAAAAAATAAAGTTTTAATAAACTGTCTGCTGACCAGAAATGCTGAATGACAAAATAAATTCAACATGAATTTTATTACCTCTGTTACATTTGACATTGGACTAAATCCACATTTGCTGCAGACAGTAGATTTGCATTCAGAGCAGGTGTTGTAGTTGGGAAGCTCTTCAGAGCCCATGTTAAGTCCTGCCTTACAGAGTGGACAAGTAGACAAGCCCACTTTGGGAGCAGCTTGAGAGGCTTCTGGTTTTGCCAGCTCTGATGGCTCCACTTTGGCCTGCTCTAAAGGAGGAGCCTTGGGCTGCTGAGGTTGATCTCTAATCTTTTCTGAATGTGGTTTCTGAGCAGAAGGTGGTTGGGCCTCCTTTGCTGAAGTCATCCTTGGAGAAACTGGGGGGCTGCTCTTTGGAGAAATTTGCCATGATGATACATTGCCAGAGACTTGAGCTGGGGCAGACATTTTGCGGGAACTGGGTGGTGTTGTGCGGGACTCCTCCTTGACTGCAGATGTTATCATGGTGGATGCTGAGCTGAAGAGGGATGAACCAAATCCTAACATCTTCCCAGTCACAGCTTCAGTTGTTTTTGAGGCAGCACGCTGAGATTTAGGACTACCAAAGCTGAAGAAACCTCCTGATTCTTGATTTGTTGGCTGTTTTGCTGGAGGAAGAGATTTGGCAAGTGATGTTTCAACAGAGTTTGATTCTTTGTCTAGGGCTTTTGGGGGCTGTACTTCATCAGATGATGTGAGTGGCTGATCAGCTGATATCTGAACAAGTTTAGCTTTCTCCTCTTTCTTTTCTGATACTTCTTTAGGTGCAGGGGAACTTGGTGGAGTGTTATCCTTTTTCTTCTGGAGAGAAGTTTCAGTATCTGTGTTGACAGGATGAGGTTGAACTGGCAGTGGTTTATTGGGGTCTGCAACTACTGCTGTGGTCTCTTTGATGGGAGGTGCAGTGGAGGTTGAGACCTCTTTTGCAGGTGTTGAGACAGTGGTTGATGTTTGGGTAACATCCAATGGAAATGAGGGTTTAAATTCTTTCTTTTGTGGTGCACCTGGTGTTGGACTGTCATTCTGTTTTTTGTCTGGCACTTCAGCTTTTTGTGGGAAAATAATGACTTTCTTTTGATATGCCGTGGCGTCTTTTGGGGCAGAAGCAGGTGGGGGCACATTGTTGGGTGATGCCTGGGGTTTCTTCAGTGGAGGCACTACTGAGTCGGCTGCTGTGAGAGCTCTTTGCATCTGACAAGTCAGACACAACCACTCCTTCACCTAAGGGGACAAGTTGGAAAACCATATTATTTTGAGTGTGTCTGCAAAACATTAAAGGGTGTGTATGATGAAATAGCTTAGCACAATGAAAGGCAGTATGTATGTATTTCTACATTTTATTTTAGGTACACAACATAATACATTTTTCGAATATCAATATATATTTAAAAGAAAATTATATAACATGTAGATATTATTAAAAATATAAATTAATACACACACTTTGAGTGAATCCCACTTACTTCTGACAAATTTGGCATAGGGTTAAATCCACACTGGTTGCAGACAGTGTTCTTGCACTCGGTGCAGGTATTGTAGTTAGGTGACTCATTGGACCCCATGTTGAGTTCCACCTTACAGAGTGGACAAGTAGACTGGCCTGGTTTGACAGTGACTTGGGAGGCCTCTGCAGCCTTGGGAGGCTCCGATGTAGCTTTTCCCACTTTAGGCCGGACTGATGGAGGTGTCTTGGTCTGTTGGGGCTGTTCTGGCTTTGTCTGTTGTTCTTTCTTCTGAGAAGCAGGGGATTTGATCTCTTTTGCTGGAGACATCTTGGGAGAAACTGGTGGAGTGGTCTTGGGCTGGTCCTGAACGGCTGAGGTTATCAAAGTGGATGCAGAACTGAAGATGGAAGAGCCAAAACCAAACATTTTCCCTGTCACTGCTTCTGCTGGCGTTGCAGCATCGGGTTGAGTTTTACCACCACCAAAACCAAAGAAGCCTCCTGACTCTCGCTGTGTTGCTGCTGTGGCATTACTCAGCTTACGTTCAGTTTGCCTTATCTGGTCTGGTGATTTATTAGGACCCGGTGTTTTCTGCGGCTCCTGTGGCCTCTTCTGAGAAGGAACTGGGCTGGGTTGTTTTGGACCCTCTGGCTTCTTAGCAGCTTCGACTGTAGTTGGCTGTGCTGTTACAGACGGTTTCCTCTGAGGCGAGTCTTTCTTTTCAGGTTCAGCTGGGCTGATGATGTCTTTATTTTGTGGTTTGACAGGTATCTGAGAGTTGACGGAAGCAACTCCTTGGGGCTGTGTTGATCCTAGAGCCCGCTGCATCTGGCAGGTGAGACACAACCACTCCTTCACCTAAAAATAAGAAAGAAAAGTTTAATTCTAATTTGTTCAGTAATCTTTGTATAATTATGTTTTATATTTATGTAAGGCAGTAAGTATTTTTATCTGTCATATTGCAGAAGTTATAAAGCTAATAACAGGAAAGAAATAATTAACAAAGGCATGCTTAATTTCAACACAATGAGGAGCCAGAAATGTTCACTTTCAGAAAAGTAAATGTGATGTAATTAATTACAGTCATATAGCATTCAAATATAAAATAACATTTCATTAAGAAATATATTTGTTTTCTCTTACCGCTGTTTCATTTGGCATAGGGTTAAATCCACACTGATTACAGACAGTGTTCTTGCATTCAGAACAGGTATTGTAGTTGGGTGGATCCTTGGAACCCACATTAAGTTCCACCTTACAGAGTGGACAGGTAGACTGGCCTGATTTGACAGCTACAAGGGAGGCTGCTGCAGCCTTTGGAGGCTCTGATGGGCCTTTGTCCAATTTGGCCTGTCCAGATGGAGGTGTCTTTGTTTGCAGGGATGGCTCTGTCTTCTTCTGCTGATCCAGCTTCTGAGCGCTAGGGGACTTGATAACTTTTGCTGGAGACATCTTGGGAGAAACTGGTGGAGTGGTCTTGGGCTGGTCCTGAACAGCTGAGGTTATCAAAGTGGATGCAGAACTGAAGATGGAAGAGCCAAAACCAAACATTTTCCCTGTCACTGCTTCTGCTGGCGTTGCAGCATCGGGTTGAGTTTTACCACCACCAAAACCAAAGAAGCCTCCTGACTCTCGCTGTGTTGCTGCTGTGGCATTACTCAGCTTACGTTCAGTTTGCCTTATCTGGTCTGGTGATTTATTAGGACCCGGTGTTTTCTGCGGCTCCTGTGGCCTCTTCTGAGAAGGAACTGGGCTGGGTTGTTTTGGACCCTCTGGCTTCTTAGCAGCTTCGACTGTAGTTGGCTGTGCTGTTGCAGACGGTTTCCTCTGAGGCGAGTCTTTCTTTTCAGGTTCAGCTGGGCTGATGATGTCTTTATTTTGTGGTTTGACAGGTATCTGAGAGTTGACGGAAGCAACTCCTTGGGGCTGTGTTGATCCTAGAGCCCGCTGCATCTGGCAGGTGAGACACAACCACTCCTTCACCTAAAAATAAGAAAGAAAAGTTTAATTCTAATCTGTTCAGTAATCTTTGTATAATTATGTTTTATATTTATGTAAGGCAGTACGTATTTTTATTTGTCATTTTGCAGAAGTTATAAAGCTAATAACAGGAAATAAATAATTAACAAAGGCATGCTTAATTTCAACACAATGAGGAGCCAGAAATGTTCACTTTCAGAAAAGTAAATGTGGTGTAATTAATTACAGTCATATAGCATTCAAATATAAAATAACATTTCATTAAGAAATATATTTGTTTTCTCTTACCGCTGTTTCATTTGGCATAGGGTTAAATCCACACTGATTACAGACAGTGTTCTTGCATTCAGAACAGGTATTGTAGTTGGGTGGATCCTTGGAACCCACATTAAGTTCCACCTTACAGAGTGGACAGGTAGACTGGCCTGGCTTGACAGCTGCAAGGGAGGCTGCTGCAGCCTTTGGAGGCTCTGATGGGCCTTTGTCCAATTTGGCCTGTCCAGATGGAGGTGTCTTTGTTTGCTGGGATGGCTCTGTCTTCTTCTGCTGGTCCAGCTTCTGAGCGCTAGGGGACTTGATTACTTTTGCTGGAGACATCTTTGGAGAAACTGGTGGAGTGGTCTTGGGCTGGTCCTGAACAGCTGAGGTTATCAAAGTGGATGCAGAACTGAAGATGGAAGAGCCAAAACCAAACATTTTCCCTGTCACTGCTTCTGCTGGCGTTGCAGCATCGGGTTGAGTTTTACCACCACCAAAACCAAAGAAGCCTCCTGACTCTCGTTGTGTTGCTGCTGTGGCATTACTCAGCTTACGTTCAGTTTGCCTTATCTGGTCTGGTGATTTATTAGGACCCGGTGTTTTCTGGGGCTCCTGTGGCCTCTTCTGAGAAGGAACTGGGCTGGGTTGTTTTGGACCCTCTGGCTTCTTAGCAGCTTCGACTGTAGTTGGCTGTGCTGTTACAGACGGTTTCCTCTGAGGCGAGTCTTTCTTTTCAGGTTCAGCTGGGCTGATGATGTCTTTATTTTGTGGTTTGACAGGTATCTGAGAGTTGACGGAAGCAACTCCTTGGGGCTGTGTTGATCCTAGAGCCCGCTGCATCTGGCAGGTGAGACACAACCACTCCACCTAAAAATAAGAAAGAAAAGTTTAATTCTAATCTGTTCAGTAATCTTTGTATAATTATGTTTTATATTTAGGCAAGACAGTAAGTATTTTTATCTGTCATATTGCAGCAGTTATAAAGCTAATAACAGGAAATAAATAATTAACAAAGGCATGCTTAATTTCAACACAATGAGGAGCCAGCAATGCTTACTTTCAGAAAAGTCAATGTGGTGTAATTATTTACAGTCGTATAGCAGTCAAATGTAAAATAACATTTCATTAAGAAATATATTTGTTTTCTCTTACCACTGTTTCATTTGGCATAGGGTTAAATCCACACTGATTACAGACAGTGTTCTTGCATTCAGAACAGGTATTGTAGTTGGGTGGATCCTTGGAACCCACATTTAGTTCCACCTTACAGAGTGGACAGGTAGACTGGCCTGGTTTGACAGCTACAAGGGAGGCTGCAGCAGCCTTTGAAGGCTCTGATGGGCCTTTGTCCAATTTGGCCTGTCCAGATGGAGGTGTCTTTGTTTGCTGGGATGGCTCTGTCTTCTTCTGCTGGTCAAGCTTCTGAGCGCTAGGGGACTTGATTACTTTTGCAGGAGACATCTTGGGAGAAACTGGTGGAGTAGTTTTGGGTTGGTCCTGAACAGCTGAGGTTATCAAAGTAGATGCAGAACTGAAGATGGAAGAGCCAAAACCAAACATTTTCCCTGTTGTTGACTCTGCTGGCTTTGCCGCATTGGGTTGAGTTTTACCACCACCCATACCAAGGAAGCCTCCTGACTGTAGCTGTGTTGCTGCCGTTGCATTACTCAGCTTACGTTCTGTTTGCCTATTTGTTACTGACTCTGCAGGCTTTACAGCATCAAGTTGGCTAGCTTGATCTTTTGGCTTCTGTGGACCTGTCTTCTGTCTTTCCTGTAGTGGTTTATGATCAGGTGCTGGGCTGGCCTGTTTTATTGGTGCAGTAGGGGCTTCAGGTTTGCCTGACTGCACTGATGGTGTAGACTGTTTTCTCTGTTGTGATACTGGTTCTGAGGTCTCCTTCTTTTGTACAGAAGGGCCTGGACTGTCCTTCGTTTGAGGTGTAGTTGGTTTGAAAGAATCCTTCCCTGGACTGCAGCAGGTGAAGGAACTTTACTTGATGATGTTTGGGACTTCAATGTGGGTGGTCCTGGAGGCCCAGATGCTCCAACGGCTCTTTTCATCTGACAGTTAAGACACAGCCACTCTTTTACCTAAAATACAGTAGTTAACAGTTATGTGTTGCTTTGGAATTGGAAATTGCAGTAATTCACATCAACTTTTAGAGAAACATACCCTCTAAAACTGCCACAAAGGTCAAGGTTATTGTAAAAAGGCCTCACATTACAGATCAAAAACAGATATAGTGTGAATGCATGAAGTATGTTAATAAATGTTTTCTTGTCTGTGTATTTATTCACTTACCTCTCCTATAGGCATTGGGTTAAATCCACATTGCATGCAGACAGTTGCATTGCACTCAGTGCAGTTGTTGTAGTTTGGAAGGTCCTTGGAGCCGATGTTAAGCTCAACCTTACACAGTGGGCAGGTGGCCTGGCTTGCATTAGAAGATATTTGGGAGATTGTTCCAGCCTTTGGAGACTGTAAAGGAGCTTTGTCCTCTTTGCTTTGGTGGGATTGTTCTGGTTTTTTCTCCTGATCTGGTTTCTGAGCAAGAATTTTGGCCTCTCTTGCTGGCGACATTTTCGGAGAAACTGTTGGTGTACTTTTCTGAGAAATCTTGGGCACAGCAGACATCTTGGGAGAGACTAGTGCTGGTGAAGACATCTTACGAGAGCCTGGAGGTGTAGTACGTGATTCATCCTGGCCAGATGATATCAAACTTGATGCTGAGCTGAAAATGGAGGAACCAAAGCCAAACACCTTCCCAGTCACAGACTCTGTTGTTTTCAAAGCATCAGGCCCTGTTGCAGGACCACTCAAGCTAAAAAGGTGTCCTGACTCCTGCTTTGCATCTGGGGTGACCTTACTCTGTTTTAGTCTAGGTTGACTTGCTTGGTCAGTTTGTTTCTGAGAACCTGATGCCCCCTGGATATCCAGAGGAGTTTTCAGGCCAAGAGTTGGGCTTGCTTGAGTGTCACTTTCTGGTCCTTTAGCAGCATTAGCTGCCTTTGTAACCACGGCAGCCTGTGTCTTCTGAGGAGGACCTAGTGTGGGACTCCCCTTCTTTTGAAATGTATCAGGCACCAGATTCTCCATCATTGAAGGTGCATCCGATTTTGATAACTCTATCTTTCGAGATTCCTCTTGATTAGGAGCTGTTATCTTCTGATGTACAGCAGATGGGGCACTGAGGGGTTTCATTAGAGGTCCTGTGGGTTCAGATGCACTAACAGCTCTCTGCATCTGGCAATTCAGGCATAACCATTCATTTACCTGCAAAAAGAAAATATGTTGAATTAAAAAAGTACTATTTACAACACCTGCATGCAATCACATAACAATGTCAAAATGTTACTTTATAGAGTGTATTGTGTATTCCTGTTCAATAATTGGCTGACATGTAACGTATACTTATCATAATTTTGTATTTTACTGTAATTTGATAGTGTATTGGGGAATTTGTCATCTTTGGATTTTATTACCTCTGATACATTTGGCATGGGATTAAATCCACATTGGTTACAGACAGTGCTTTTGCATCCAGTGCAGTTGTTATAGTTGGGAGGTTCCTTGGAGCCAAAGTTGAGTTCCACCTTACAGAGTGGACAGGTAGATTGGCCTGCTGTGCAAACAGCTGGGGAAGAAGCTCCATCCTGTAGAGGCTCTTTCCGTCTGGCTTGTGGTGATGGAGAGGTATTGGACTCAAGCTTCTTCTCTTGCTCTTGTTTCAGAGCAAGAGGTGATTTGGTTGCCTTCACAGCAGACATCTTGGGAGAAACCGGTGGTGTTGTTTTGGAATCATCTTTGACAGGTGTGTTTATTGAAGTGGATGCAGAACTGAAGATGGAGGAACCAAAGCCAAACATTTTTCCACCCAGTGATTCAACAGGCTTTGTAACATCAGGTTGAGGTTTAGGACCACCAAATCCAAAGAACCCGCCAGATTCCTCTTTTGTAGTTGAGGTAGTATTACTGTGCCTGTATCCAGTTTGACTTGTCTGGTCTTGAGGTTTCTGAGGACCTGTCTTTCGGACCTCCTGTGGAGTTTTATGATCAGGAGCTGGGGTGACCTGTTTCTGACTTTCTGGTTCTTTCAAGACTTCAGCTTTTGCTGGCTGCTTTGCTGGCTGATCTGCTGGTGTTGGTGGTTTGGAACCTGGTGCAGATGTCTCCTTTATTTTAGATTCAGCTGGTGTTTGAATGTCTTTCTTTTGAGGTCTATCTAGTGGGTAAGTTTCCTTATTTTGGGCACTGGCAGGTACAGGGACTTTATTTGGTGATGCCTGTAGTTTTATCATTGGAGTTCCCGGAGGCTCAGATGCTCCTAGCGCTCTCTGCATCTGGCAGTTGAGACATAACCACTCTTTCACCTATTAGAACAATCAGTTAAGTAAGATTTAGATTAATATTGTTGTACAATGGAAAGTATTTTACTTCTAAAAATATATTATTTACATTATTAATCAAAAAGACAATGCAACAATCATTATTCAAGTATATTCCGAATCTACAATACTCTTGTCTTACCTCTTTAACATTTGGCATTGGGTTAAATCCACATTGGTTGCAGACAGTTTTTTTGCACTCTGTGCAGGTGTTGTAGTTGGGAGGATCTTTAGAGCCCACATTAAGTTCCAGTTTACAGAGAGGACAGGTAGAGTGGTTTGCTTTGGAAACAACTGGGGAAGCCGATGCTTTCTTTGGCGGCTCTGACGGAGGTTTGTCCGCTTTCTGCTGTACTAATGGAGGACCCTTGGCCTGCTGGGTTTGTTCTGGTTTCTTCTCCTGTCCTGGTTTCTTGACAGTTGGGGAATTAGAATCCTTTGGAGGAGGCATTTTGGGAGAAAGTGGTGGTGTAGTTCTGGGCTCATCTTGAACAGCTGAGGTTATCAAAGTAGATGCAGAACTAAAGATGGAGGAACCAAAACCAAACATCTTCCCAGTTACTGCCGGCTTTGCAGCGTCGGGCTGACTTTTACCACCAAAACCAAAGAATCCACCTGACTCTTGCTGTGTAGCTGCAGAAGCATTTCCCTGCTTATGTACACTTTGGCTTGTCTGGTCTGGTTGTTTCTGAGGACCTGTCTTCTGGCTGTCCTGAGGTGTTTTCTGACCAGAAGCTGGGCTGACCTGTTTAAAACTGTCTGGTCCTTTAGCAGCTTCAGGCTTGGTTGGTTGCGCTGCGGGTGTAGATAGTTTTCTCTGAGGAGAGCCTGGTGCAGAAGTCTTTTGTACTGCATGCTGTGCTGGAGTAGTTTTCTTAAATGAGGAATTGACCAACAATGTTTCATTTTGGGGTTCAATTTCGCTGGCAGCTCGTTTCACCTGGCAGTTTAGACAAAGCCACTCCTTGCCCTTAAAAACACAACACATAAACAAATTATACATGTACATGTTTTAATGTTAACAAATACAAATGAAAGCTTTAAACTAATAATAAAATAAAGAAGAAGTTGAGGTTTCCTATTCTGAACAGAAAACAGACACACGCACACACACACACACGCACACACACACTCACACACACACACACACAACACAACACAAATAATAATGGAATACAGAGCAGACACTGCAAATGGCTAATGCAATTTAGATGAGACAGAAGTGGGTTGCTTCAAATATTGGAACTGATGAGGCATATGTAATCTTGATAAGCTTCATGATGTGAGAAACACAGAACCTAGTTTAGTCCTTGGTTGGTGCTTTTGGTAACATTCACTATTTACCGCAGTATTTAAGAAAAATTGCATTTCAGATGTGTGTATTTAATTAAATGTGTTTAAACAAGTAAACAAGTAACAGTATTGTCAATGTTTAAATGGTTTATACTATACATGTTACGTTAAAACATCCAGTTTCACAGAGTGCTTTGAAAATGCACAGAAGGTTCTTTCCATCCTGATCTTGGTTCACCAGTATTTTAGCTATAATTTTACAGCAGTATCACGAGATCACACAAGATCACACAGCCTTGTGCTGTCCTCGTCAAGGTAACCTACTAATTGTGCATTGACTTACAGAGTCAAGTGTCAAGTCATGTGTGCTTCAGTATGCCATGTCCATTTACCTTGTATGTGGTATTCCCTACAAGACAATCCCCATGAGGTGTGTGTGTGTGTGTGTGTGTGTGTGTGTGTGTGTGTGTGTGTGTCCATTTCCGCATATGACTTTTAAAGTAAGACATTTCTTTCTCTAAAAACCATAAACAGTATTCAACACAGTCAACAAAATGCTGATAAACAGTTTTCCAAGAATCGTTGATCTTTAAATTCTATTTGTAACTGACAAATACTGGTAACGTTGTTACCCTCCAAAACCTTTTTCATTATTATCTCTTTTTTTATGTATTGTTGAGCTGTAAGACTAAAGGGAAAGACACCAGAGGCATGTGGGTTTGTTTTTGTATTTGAGTGGAGCCCTCGTATGCCAGGTCTAGCCAAAGAGTCTGAACCAAAACTGTCTCATTGTTTAGAGAGGCCCTGTAAGTAGGATATAGAATGAAAATTGCTTTGCAACTTTAGACTAAGAGTTGGACATTGACAGCATTCACAGGTCTGCCCAAAAAAAAAAAAATAAACACTCCAGTTTGGATTCAGTTTGTATCTATTTAGTGTAACTTATCTGTTCATACAGTTTTAATGAGAAAAAAATATTTCTAAAGCATGCCACTGTCATAAACTGCACTTGAACTCTGTAACTTAAAAAAAGAACGTTGTCATGTTAATGATTTATTTAAATGAGTCACACCATTTGGGAATAACCCTCCAAACAATTAAATGAAAACTACTTAAGCAACTACTCTGAAAATCAAAAGGGAACCTAATTGTTGTGTCTTACCTTACTGACATTTGGCATTGGGTTAAATCCACATTGGTTGCAGACAGTGCTTTTGCATTCAGTGCAGGTATTGTAGTTGGGGGGATCCTTCGAGCCCATATTGAGCACCACCTTACAGAGTGGACAAGTGGATTGACCTCCTTTCGGAGCATTGTGGGAGGCAGCTGCTGTTTCTGCCTTTTGAGTCTCTGGTGAAGTTTTGTCCACTTTGACCTGTACGGGATGAGCCTTTGCCTGCTGGGGTTGCTCTTGTTTCTTGTCTTGCACTGACTTTTGGACAGTAGCTGGTTTGGTCTCCTTTGTAGACTGCATCTTGGGAGAAACTGGTGGTGTGGTTTTAGGTTCATCCTGAACAGCTGAGGCTATCAAGGTAGATGCAGAACTAAAAATGGAGGAACCAAACCCAAACATCCCTCCAGGCTTTGCAGTTTCAGTTTTAGAACCACCAAAGCCAAATAAACCTCCTGACTCCTGGGCACTGCTTTGCTTGCGTCCAGTTTGACTAGTCTGGTCTGGCTTTTGAGACCCTGATGTTCTCTGGGTCTCAGGAGTCATTTTCTTAACAGAAGCCGGGCTGGCCTGTTTTTGACTTTCTGGTCCTTTGGCAGCTTCACCTTTGGCTGGCACTTTTTCTGATGTAGACGGCAATTTCTGAGGTGAACCTGGTGATGACATCTCTTTTTTGACAGGTGCAGCGGGAGATAGTGTCCGGTTTTGAGCGGCAGAAACTTTATTGGTTGTTGGCTTTTTCATGGAAGGTCCTGGTGGTTCAGAAGCTCCTTGAGCTCTCTGTATCTGACAGGTAAGACAGAGCCACTCACTCCCCTATACAAAAAATGGAAAAAGATACGTACATTTTTTTACAAAACATTTATGCACACAAAGTACAAGAAGAGAACATACAGTTCACAATAATTGTGAAGCGGCATTACACATTAATGGCATACCTTATAACATTGAATATCCATGCCAATGCAATTAATAATTGTTAATTGAGACTTGCTTTTTATATAATAATTAGTACTATATTAAGATATGGGGCAGTGTGTAATTTTAAGTCTAAATCATATGTGCAGTAAAGATCTTGTTGAATAAACGTCATCAAACACATGATGCCTGAACATTGTGTCAATGACAATAAAATTGAATTGAACTGAACTGAATCAATAAAGGCTGCACTATTATGACTGTACTGAATAGCAAAATCATTTTCTATTTTTCAATTGTCAATCAAAGAGAACCATATTAAAAACAAAATATATGTACTGTAATATATAACTTACATACATTAAGTACATGCACATTTAGTAAAAATATAAAATATGTGACACATAAGCACATTTCTAAGCCACTACTTACGTCAGAGTCTGGAGGGCTGAAGCCACACACGCTGCACACTTCAGTTTTACACTGTGTACAGGTTTTATGATTAGGTGGCTCCTTTGTGTGCATATTAAGCTCTGTTGTCTTACACACTGGGCAAAGGGACTTAGCTACTGCTTTTGACTGAGATCCGGTTTTGGTTGGTTCCGGTGATGAAGTTGCAGCCCGGGACATGCCAGGTGTACCAGGTCCCTTAGGGCCTTGTTGCTGAGGCCCAGACTTATCAGAGGACTGCTGCTGGGGTGTAGTCCTGAAACCTTGCTGTTGTTGTCCCACCTTAGATGAGCCCTGTTGTTGTTGGCCAATTCTTGGTGACGCCTGCTTTTGCTGTCCTACTTTCGGTGACCCTTGCTGTGAGCCAGGTTTTTGTGACCCAACCTTTGTGGAGTCTTGCACCCCAGTCTTAGCAGGCCCTTGTTGCACCCCTGTCTTAGGTGGAAGCTGCTGTGTTGATGGCTTTGGAGATCCTGGTTGAGGTCCACTCTTAGTCACAATATGTTGTTGAGCTCCAGGCTTAGGCGAACCTTGCTGTGGTGGGCCCTTGGGTTGATTTTTTTGTGGCTGTCCTTTAAGCTGGTCTTCAGGCTGTGTCCCTTCCTTTGGGGCATCTCGTTGCCCACCGGGCTTGTTTGGGGGTCCAGCCTGTCCATTCCCATGCAATTGTGGTGATCCTTGTTTAGGAAGAGGCTGGCCCTTTTGCATAGGTGGGTCCTGACCTGATTTTTGGGGTCCATGCAGTTGTTGAGGTCCTTTGTCAGGGCCTGCTCCTGGCTGCTGTCCTCCAGATGGTGTCCCCTGCTGGGAAGGTGCTTTCTTATTCTTATCCCCCTCCCCATCATCTCCAAATAAACCAAACTTATTCACAGCAGAGGACATGGCATTGAGGGGGTTGGCCCCGCTAAGGAATTTAGAGGAAAACATAGTTGCGTCTTCCTCCTCCTCCTCCTCTTCCTCCTCTTCCTCTTCCTCCTCGCAGGAGCTGGAATCTACAGGACTGTCAGAGTCAGAGCAAGAGCTGTCTCCTCTCTGTCCTGGCTCTCCGACAGAGGCCTGGGGGGGGGCTGGGGATGGAGCTGTGGAGAGGGCATCTACAGCCCCACTGCTGCTGGTGCTGCTCCCTGGGCTCTCCTCTGGTTCAGCATCTACATCAGATTTCCTTAATGCATGAGAAACAGAAAAAGAGGAAGTGTGAGATAACAGGAAACAAGACAAGAGGGAGGGATAGTAAAAGAGAGCATGCACATTTGTGAACCACATGCTGTCTGAGCCAATGCTGGTAAACTAAATAAAAACCTGCTGCAACAGCGTACTAAAGTATGATGAATGCAGAAGAAATATAATATCACTCATCCACCGATTCAGTGTCTAAGGTGGGTTTTTGATCCTGTTTATACATGTTGGGACATAATTGTAGTCTCTAAAAACACTACTCAGGAGAGCATCAGTAAATTACACAATATTATTTGGTTTACTCATCTTTATCTAAATCCATAATCTGCACATTTCATAAGAGAGGAATTTACATTTGAATACACTGTAAATGTGAACAAGCAGCGTCTGTAATACACCACAGTGCCGGATAAATAAAACTGACTTCCATCCTGACTAAAACGGTTATTATTTTCAAAGCAAATGTCGCCTCTATACAAAGAAAGAAATCAATGATTCAGCCTCACTTTGATTTACTCCGCTCCGACTGTTGCTTTCAGGACCATGGACAGGGTCTGAAACCTCAGAGATACCTTTCACCCGGCAATATAATACAGACCAATGTGCAACACAGGAGGTGGATATCACTCTCAATAGACCGTACTACTACAATCCGTATTCGAATAATCATTCAAGGTGGACTCACAGGTTGCAGTTTTTCTTCCACCGTTCGACTTTCTCCGCAACTCGTATCCTCGGGATTCCATGTCATTCATCACCACAATAACACAAGTGTCGGGCAGTGAGAAATCTTATGCAGGGCATGTTTTACACCAGCAAGACGAGTAAACACAGAAAATCTAGCGCTCTCTCTGGAGAAACTGCAGGCACATCCGGGTAGGGGCAGTCAAATAATGCATGGGAAGTGAATACTGATGCTTTCCTTACAAAAAGGAAAAGCAACATCATGGGCCATACAGCTGTGATGAGCAATTATTGACATACTGTACAGCTGGATTTAATGTGTACTACGCTCAGCCCACTGGCAGTATGGTTCAGCCAGAGGCGGTTTACCGTTATGAAAAAGCAGCAGACATTACGTCCGACCACTTTAAACCCGATAACATGTTAGTCCGCAGAGGGTATGAGGTGATGACAGCTCCGTGCACACGGGTGAGTGCACATTTAAAAAAAAACACATTATCACCTATTTGTTTGCCCTTGAAAGGGATTATCTTCAAATATCGGAACAGACAAATTGTTGTACAATCCACAGTGATTTGAAACCAGCCTGAATAAGCGAGGAAACCCACCAAAAGCCATGTTATCGGTGGCATTTCCCGAAATCTGTTCTCCGGTCCGTGCCCCCCCCCCCTACTCATCTCCTCCCTTCCTGCAGCCGAGCATCCTTCACCCCTCCACGGTCACAATGTCAAACACTGATAAGCGCGCTATGCCAGTGAAAGCGAAGTAAACTGTACCTCCATCAACAGCAGATCTGGGTCCCCATCCTCGCTCAAAGCTCCTCGGATATCCCCCGTCTGTCTGATCGCCCAGGGATGGAGGGCACAGGGCAAAGAGAGCGATCAGCATCCACTCCGCCTCCCACCCCAGTGCGCAGGCGCCGCATATGACAGGTGATCACAATATATATCACGCACGGAAATTGAAATTAAAGAGGACAAGGCGATTTATTACCCCGGATTGACGTGTGATCAGCGTCGAAGACCTTAGGATTTACCATCCTGAGAAATATGTATTTCACCAGCGGCCGCTGACTTATTTGAAATGTCACTGTGGTGATCATGAGTAGCATATAGGGGTAATGTGATTTTAGCCCCAAGCGTGCTGGCCCATGACAGCGATGTCTGACGTATTCCAATTTGCATGAGAATTTCTCTATTTACTATGCATATAATTGTTTTAAAACATCATCATCTGTTATGATGCTCACTTTCTTTTTCTGTTTCATGCTGGGAAGACATTACACATAACACTGGGCAAAGTATATTCCATCTGCCAGTTGATTGTAGACACCTCCAAATAAAAAAGTATTTCCAAATACTTAGATCCATGTATTCAGGTGTGGGTACAGTTGCATGCCAGGTCATCTCTCAAAATGAGCTGACCATGTGTCCCTTTTGTTTTTATGAAAATATTTTGTCCATACCTGATATGATCCAACAGCAATTTTTGTCATCCAGACAGTGATAGATCATATTTCTCCGGCTTCCATATCTTAAACATTATCCATCCGTCAACGCTGTCTAAATACGAGCACAACCCATCTCAGCAGAAATCAATACATCTCAGAACTGTCATTAAAATTGCCTTTTCATATTTCTTTGTCTTTGGCAGTTTTTCCAACCTAATTGCTCCATCCATTTAGACTTGCCTCCAGACCTGCTACACCAGGCACACTATGCTGGACATAATCCACACTGCTTCATCAATACATTTGTGAAGCAAAAGGCAAAAAAAACAAATGCATTTTGGACTAGATGCATTTTCTTAACCATGCAACAATTCTCCCATTGTGTATACACCATCTAGACATTTCCTCTTGGGCCAAATTAATGCTTTTAGCTGTTGTTGCAATTTGGTTTATAGAATACGTAATGGCGATGTAGGTAATAGGAAGTGAACACCCATTGGCACAAAGCACCTCTTCAGTCCTGACTTTCTTATTCTGGCATACATCCCACAAGAGTTTTTCTACAAAGCAGATGTGATAGGAAGAGACAATCTGGGCAATCTTATCCTGTGCTGCTGTCAGAGTGATAACAAACTAGCTGGCTTTCTTCTTTTCTTTTTGCAGCTTAAGGCCAGATGAATAGACATGCTGAGACTTCTATCCAACCATGAACTGACCACGATCCTTGAAAGCATTAGTATCTTAACACAACTCTGTATCCTCTATATGTGTGTAACAATGTGAAATTTGGTTAAGAAAACGCATACAGTATAAACAGCAAAACTATACGTATATACACTTTCTGTGAATCGGTTAACAGATTACAAACCGGAGGTTTAGAAATCTTTATAATAGCAAGAGGAAAATTCACCACAAAATAGGGAAAATGATTCTCACCACAGATCCACCTTCTGCCATTCACCACCAATGATTAGTTACCAACAAAGGAAGGGATTTATCTAGAGTTTTTGAACAGAAACAATGCACCCCCACCCACCTCCACGGTCACATGCAAATCTACACACAACATACAGTTGATGAATTCCTATTCAGTACGTGGTAAGCGTGAGTGAGAAGTGTGGGAGAGCAAGTGGTGTGTGGGCGTGTGGAAGAGTTATGTCATGCGTGATGTGTGAGAGGCAGAGTCGGTCTCTCTTTGGAAAGCGCCAGATTTGGCTTTATAGCACACACACAAACACACACACACACACACACACACACACACACACACACACACACACACAGGATACATTCATCAGCACAATCTCCATCTGGGGATATAGGCTGTAGCTTTGTCGTGGGCTCGTAAATGGTCCGGAAATCCTTTTAGTAATCTTAGACTGCTTATATCTACCTCATCCACACAATCTGGTACTTGGAAATCTTTTTGGTGATGAGTGATGACCCTCTTCCTGTTTCTGTGGAGTATCAGAATAGAACTGATGTCAATGCAGGCCCACAGTACAGTTCTTAAATGCTGCTACTCCTCATTTGGTGGGAGATGTAACTATATGTTTTCTCTAACCCGTGGGCCTCTATAAATTCTGAGAAAAATATGCAACTGCCAGTTCTTTTCACGTGACAGTAAACAAACAGCTGTCTAAAAATTGGAGTTTATCAGGAATGTTTTGATGTTGTTAAACTGCTTTCATCCTGTTCCACAAGTGAGTCGTGTTTGTCAGTCAACAATATTATGTAAGACTGTAAGACAGCAGGCAATCACCAGATGCGGCACCATCATGTTCTTTTCTTTTGATCTCTCGTCAGTTTAAATGCAATAATGACAATCTCCTCTGTCACCATGCTTTTCTCTCCCACGCACTTTCTGATAACGCCAGACCAGACTTAAATCCTGCGCTCACACATCTGAAGCATCATAGACTTTAACAGCATCACTAGAAGAACCCCAAAATGAATTGCCTGCTGTCGTGTGAGGAGTGAAAAGAATTCATTTCACAACTGCTCATGAGAAACATTTTGAAAAGGTTGAATATTATAAACAAATGTCACCTGTGGGCTCCTTTCATTTGGCTTTACAACATGTTTAGTATGTCAATTTACATGAGGGACCATCAAAGCACCGTTTTTTTTCAATTTCTTTCCATTCAAGCAGATTCCGAAGGAAACAGAAAAGAGATGATTAGCATTAGCGACTCTTCCTCCTCTGTGGTGTGATTTAGCAGTTCTAATATCCATTAGGACTGCTGACTTACAATCACACAAGGCCTACTTTAAAGGCCTGCTTTAATTTACTAGAAGCATGTGGTAATATGTTATGGTATACAGTTACACATCTATCATCCACATCTAGAAAATGTAAGGCTAGCACTTGATATAAAGAATGAATATTAATGATGATTGTTAGGATAGAGTGTAACCCATTAAATGAAAGGCTTTTAAGCTTTTCTAAAATTGTATGTGCTTTCAGATAACATTTAAATGAAGCACACATTAGTTCCAGTACATATGTGTGGCTGAAATTGAAAGCTGATCTCTATGAGTAGAAACCTATCCTGTTTAAGGTTCAGGTGTCTGAAGCATATATATATATATATATATATATATATATATATATATATATATATATATATATATATATATATATATATATATATATATATATATATATATATATATATAGAGAGAGAGGTGTGGTACATCCTGGACAGGTCCCCAGTCCATCACACAACCCATACAGACAAATACACTCACATCGCCTTGTCGTAGTTTCATTTGTGCTGCACCTAGCTGCAAGTCTTTTAACTGGGGGAAGTGATGCACATAGCATTGAATCCAAGGCAGCAGTGCATACTATTAAGCCACATAGCTGCCATGCATGGGAAAACCCCAGAGTCCATTAATGGTAACTAATGATGTACGTCTCCCTGAATTCCATTTTCTAAGTTGTTAATATAGACATGAGGGCATGTCCAATCCGACAGTTGACCAGCTTCCTCTGTGGCTCTCCCCATGCAGCATTGCCTCTCTGCTCACCAACACATGCACCATTAGAAAGACATTTAAAGACTATTTGTATTCTCCTCTGCACAATGGAGCCTGTTCCCAGAACCCACACACACCTATCTTCCTCTCTCCCTCTCTGCCTCTATCTGGCTCTGTCATACACAAACACACTCAAGCAAACAGAGCTCAGAAGCAGTACTTATCTTGCTCTAATTTTAATTAAGCTGACACACTGGAGCATAATGCTTCCTAGCTGTTTCTGACTCCCTCAGCTCTAATCTAACCAGTCACTGAAAATATGTTTTAGTCAAGGAAATAGTTTGCAAATAAAGACACACCTCTGACGTTGACCCTTGAGGAAGGCAAAGCAGTTTTTCCCCGGCATGGTTTTCTCTGGGGCAGAGCCGGAGAGGTGTGGAGCAGTAACCTGCATGGAGGTGTATTGCTGTCCTCTCTAGGTCTTTAGGCCTCTGTGCCTGTGTGTTTGGCAAGGTCACTATGTAATCTATACAGTAACTTGATCGCACACACTTTGCCAGTGTCATTAAATTTACATATCTGCACCCACAACACTACTCTCTAGATGGAACCATAAGATCGGGGGAATGCACCAAAACGGCAAATGGAAAATAAAGTAGACAGTTGATGAATTGGTTTTAAAGTGTGATATTTAGGACTAAATATATTGTAACTAGTATTATGGGAGCTAGAATATTTTTTGCATTATACTAATTAGAAAATATATGATGCCAATATATTAATATGAATACACATTTGTATTACTATAAATATAGTAATACAAATTATGTATATATATATATATATATATATATATATATATATATATATATATATATATATATATATATGTATATATATATATGCAAACTAATCATGGGTCACTGATTATTCTGGTTATTCACAGACTGATTCAAGACAGTCCTTTATCACACATTGTAAACATTCCAATAAATGTAATTGCCTGATAGCTTGATTGCATTAGAATGGGCATGAGACGCAGGTAGAGTTACTAAGCCTTGGCAGTCTGCTGTGTGTCCCAAGGCAGCATGGTTTGTGTTGTGCCTTCTCCCTCCCTTACTCTCCATCATGCCAGAATACTGCACAAGTCTCTAAAGCCACTCAGTCTTTTTTCCTGACGAGTGACCACAGCTATGTCCCATACTAAAAATACTCTTAAAGGAGCAGTGTCCACAAGGCATCAGTACAACCTTATCGCCTCTTCCCCTAGTCTTATCTCGCTTTTTCCACCAGCCCCTCCCTTTGCTGCCATGTCACAGGAGAATTCTACGGATAACACAGTTCACGCCCTCAAATCCTACAAATCAGTGAGCAGGAAATCACTGCTGGTCAGAGTTAGATTGGCAAAAGAGAGAAAGGTTGGGTGAGAACAAAAATGAGAGTGTAAACAGAAGGGTACGGTTCCAAAAATACATTTGATAATGGAAATGAGGGCACTAAATTGATAAATGCCATAAAGATAAGAAGGAAATGTCAATGGCAGATGTGAGGACAGGAATGGAGAGGGGAAAGAGTCTCAACGACGCTGATGTAAAGGGAGGGAGATGTTGCAGAGCTGCAGATGCTTCAATGCTCATGTAAGCATTTATTAGAACTGGCAATATCCTGAAGTTAAAAGTCTCTCTTCCATCAGATATATCTTGCCATTAGTAATCCCTAATACTAAGGCTATGGGAAGTGCGCTCATCTGCATTCAATGCTCTTCCCTTGTAATGTCAGAGTGGACAAGCCTCTGAAATACGAATGTATTGTCGAGGTGCTGTAATAAGGTCTAGACTGCAGGCTGTATATAATTGAAGAGGTGTAAAAGAAGATAGGGGTTTAGACTACCACAGGACTCCTGTCTCCAGTGTACAGTGTCAGAGGCAAACCTTGCTTAGTAACAGACGAGTACAGTACCCATAGTGCATAAAGGTTTACATGAGTGCACTTTTCAAGGATTGAAATGTGTGTTTCTATTTAAGTTAAGATTTATAAGCAAGTTTATTTAGGCTTTTCATCATATCTGAAAGTGTTCAGACCTCCCAAGTCTATTTACCCTTTAGCATTTACAGTACAAATCACACATACTTTACAGTACTGCTAACTTGTTGTTAACGTTATTGTTTTAGATATTTGATTCATATTTACTAATTTCATGCTGCTTTTTATTTATTGCACTACAGTAAAAAACAATAAATAAAAAACAACTGCACAGGCTTGAAACTTGCTTTTTTAGTCCTTCGAAATGAGCACCATTTTTGATTGTTGTTTTGTAGTACCCTCTCTATGCTAAACTATGGTAATGCAGTTATAAGTGCCCATCTACTTGAAAAGCCTGCACTGCAGTGCCACACAGAAAAACAAAACTAAATCAACAATCAAACAATCATGTATGCACTCAATCACTCAGGTACTGGAGTAATCCTCTAAGTGTAGAATTCTACAAATAGTGTCAAACTTAAATGTCAATGAGTGGACAATGGCACTTGTAATTGCTCAATTTATAGTTAAACTTGTCTTTGACTCACTCTTTTAGTATTCTTCTCTTGTTACTTGAAAGCTACTGGTGAAAAAGAGAAGATGACCTTGCATGTGTGCGTAAGCGTGTCTCCCAATGATTTTTAAGATGGAGATCATGGAGAATAAGAGGCATCACTTTCTGGTGTGCTTTTCATTGGCAGTTATACAGTGTACTCTAATATCACCTTCACTGGCACCTGCTTGGCGTAAGACTGTGAAAGCAGATAAACTGTACCAACTGGTGTGTGTGTGTGTGTGTGTGCACATATATGTGTGTGTATGTGTGTGTACGCATATGCATATGTGTATGCCTGTGTGTGTATGCCTGTGTGTGTGTGTGTGTGTGTGTGTGTGTGTGTGTGTGTGTGTGTGTGTGTGTGTGTGTGTGAGTCCGTGTGCGCGTGTATGTGCGATTGAGTGTGCACACTGTACTCAACCTGCCCAGGGAGAGGATCCATTCTCTCATCAAATATTCACCAGCAACCACACAGGCTCCCAGCTGCCTGCTGCTGTAATGTGCACACATTGCTGTGTTATGGGTTCCTGATATATTCACTGGAAAAAATGCCCCATAAAATGTTTGAACACTCCATTATGAGGATCATTTTTCACATTTATGCAGCACAGCTTCAAGTGTAACTGTCGTACACCTACACCTGGATACAGCAAATCTCCTACTTGAATGCAAGCTGGCAAGTTGGCCAGAATGTGAGTAAAAAGGCAATTCCCACTCAAAAATATGTGTTCCTGCGCTTCCAGAATGTCTTGCAGGTGTTTGTATAATACCCCACCCTAATGTGCATGCCACGTTTGTCTATCAAAGTAGTAGTGATAAACATGAACTAATAAAGCCAAGATTGATGTAAGGTGTAAGAGTTTGATTCACAGACCTAAGTCTTGGGGAGAACACATGTTTGCATTTACTCTGCTTCTGCCTATACCTGTCTTATTTATACTTACTTGTGGTTTTGTATCCAGCACTGTGACATGATCCACTTCCATCTAATGCATGCATTTGGAAATGAAAGGAGAATAAGTAATATGTGTGACTTGAAACGGATGTGACTCAAATATGAAGTTATAAATTATTCATGTCTAAACTTTATAACCAAAAATGGAAACGTGTGCTGAAGCGCAATGGTGGAACAGATAAACAGGCAGCCTGAAATACATGGTATTACAATGAAAAGCAGAAATGTGAATAACATTAATTATGATAATAATGATGCTCATTGTATGTTATATGTCTTGTAGAAGAGCAATGCAGTCAACAGTTGTGCCTAAGTGTAACAAACACACTACAGCATCAATTCTTATAAAGATTATAATTCCCTATAGTATAGTATTTTAATACTGAAAGAACACAGAAAACATAACCTCCTTTACAGAGACTGAGACATAATTCATAATTTACTTCAGGTATGGAAAAACCGGCAGCCCCACTGAAAGTCTGTTTATTTCACCTACAGATGAAGATACACAGTATAGCCTTTGTAATACTACTATTCCATTGGGAATTTTAATTTCATAGCTGACTTGTTTCATGTTATCACGAAATGCTGTCCGCTCCGACTGGGGCTATAAATACAATTGCTTTGTTTGAGGGACAGTGTGAGAAAAGAATAAATGAAAATCTCTCCAACATACTTAAAAACATACAAATATAACCAATTTGCAAATATGTCATATGCAAACATGAATATTTTATGAAGTCTTTGTATGGACCGTTGAGGCAAATTTAAACAATTAGATTACATCCATCAGTCATTTCTACTGGGTGGCAAAAGTAAAGCTGAGTGTTAATCAGGGATGTTTTCCATTTGAGACAAATCTAATTAAATCACTTATAGAGTTTAAGTGTACTACAAGACACTTTGAATAATATTTCTAAAAATGTCACTCAGCGTGAACAATCTGCTTAATACTTTTAATGAGATCACTCATACAAATCCCTACTTTTTATGTGGAAGCAACATCTGTTGGAACCTTACAGCCTTAAGCAGTGTCTCTTTAAGGCAGCTTTGAGTGGGCCTGCTCATTCAGCGTCAGGTAAAATGTTGCCTTGAGCTTTGTATTTTATTTTGTCATTTAGAAAGAACGATTTAGGGGATATAGAGAAAAAAGAAAGAAAAGAGTTTTTTTGTGGTGTGGTAGACTCATTTAATGCATATATTACTTTTAAATCAATTTGGGATTTGTTGGTTTATTTTTGTTTAAATTGACCTTTTTGAGGACAAACAGTTATTTATGCAATATATATATACACATATACTATACAAAGATGTCCAAACATTCACTCTTTCATATTCTTTTTTTTTGCTTTCTCATGGTCAGTTATGAGGTTATAATAGACTGACATAGACAAGACAAGACAGAGAGAGAGAGAGAGAGAGAGAGAGAGAGAGAGAGAGAGAGAGAGAGAGAGAGAGAGAGAGAGAGAGAGAGAGAAATCTGGGCAGGTATATTGATTAGACGAGCAGAACAGCTCAGTCAACACCCAACTCACTCCGGTAGAAGATTGCCTTCAATGTATGCTTACTTAATTGCTTACAAGGCCTTGAATTTCCAATACATGCATTTCTTCAGCTCTAGATATCTTTTGGGACATTCAGCTTTAGCTACAGTATAGAGTAGTTCCTATTACTACACTGCATCCTTCAATCATTTCATATACTTATTTCATATACTTACTGTCAAGTTTTGTAAGTGATCTCATAGTGAAACCACCGGTATCCTATGTGTATTGTGGTATAGCTTTTTTTTTAAATGCTACATTTTCTGATTTCTAGAGTCATTATGGTGTGTTGATTGATTGGACGTGTTTGTTGTTTTACAGGCCTTGGCCAGCTGTTGGAGCTGCCACAGTGCAGAGGTCAGAGTGATGTAATAAGAATGATGCAGGGATAAAGAGATGGATTAGAGGAGAGAGCAACCCCCACAGGGACACAGATGTAGTGATTACACCCAGATTAATGACACAACACTCTGTGTCACATGCACACGTATCCATGCTGTGCATTACTTTACTGGAACATAACATACTTTAACACAGAGGCAAACTTCTCAAACAAAGTTTCATAGATTATATTTCAACATTCTGCTGGAAATGCATTTCAAAAATACATTCTTTTGTTATTTTTAACTTTGACAAACAGGATAATTCATTAATGCCTGTGTGTGATATTTACTTTCATTGTGTTTTAGGGCATCTGTGTTTCTTACTTGCATCAGGTACCCGTCCCACTTCTCTTGGCAGACTTAAAGATCAGGTTGCCAGCTCAGGCAGCAATATAATTCAAAGACTCATTGGTCCCTCAGGAGGCTAAGCCCCAAAGTGAGGAGAGGGCAGAGATTTACATCACACTTCTCCCCCGTGTAGTTCCTCTGTTTCCTTTTCCTCTCCTTTTCCTTTTCACTGCTTCACTCACTTCACACTTTCTCTCTCACTGATTCACACTGCCGTCTCTGCTCTCCCTTCGCTATCAGCAGTAGGAAAAAGCCAGATGATCTATGCCTCCAATCTTTCTCACTCCCTTGGCTGTCCTCTCTGACGTGTGTGAGCTGTGGCAGGCGTCTTTTTATACAAAGAATCATAAAGACGCACATAAATACACAGACTAGTGCAGCCTAGTGAATCACGTTAAGTTGATGAATTGCATTTTTATTAGGCTGTATCTTGTATATGCTTTTGGAAGCCATATGTGGAACACAACTAAGGTCTTCTATGCAGACAGATTTTTCAACAACGATTACAAAATTAAGTTTTGCAGGGGTCAGTTCAACCTCTCCTGGTGCTGGTTATTTAATGTTCTAACTGCTGAGGGGGGTTACTGTAGCTCAGAGACAGCTGTGTCAGCGAGATAACACATAGTACTTGTTGACATGCTGTTTGTGTATACTGTGTTCATGTCTATATTATTTCAGGTACCCTTTCTGTATTTTGTGTTTTTGTTGTGTATGTCCTCATCATATCTATTGGGGACATATATATATATATATATATATATATATATATATATATATATATATATATATATATATATATATATAGAGTCCCTTTTGTTCTAATCTGATATTGCAGGGCAACCTACTGCCTGTGCCTTTACTGATAGTATTTCCCCTTTACTTATCGGATCACTTATCAATGCAGAGAGTATTGTATTTAAAGTGTTTAACCTTCACTTTTTGCACTTTTTGCACCTGCTGAAAACATCTAGAGATGAACACAGATACTTGCTCTGTCTGGACACATAAACATAAAAATTAGATAAAATGGCCACAAATTGGAGCAAATCCAACATGGCGAATCTTTTGGAAATATTAAAAGCACTGAGGTGCGACGGAGCGCTGTAATAAGAACCTACATGAAGGCTGAGGACGTAAATCCAGAATGTGAACATCAATTTATTTTTCAGAGGCTTTAATGTGTAGCTTACAGGTCAGGATGAAAGACTGAATGAGAGTTAATGGTATGAAAGGAAGAGACATTTTGCCATGGCGGTGTGTGCCTTGCATATTACGGATAAGACTAAAGCAAAGGAAGAAGAGAGAAGGGGAGAGAGAGAGAGAGAGAGAGAGAGAGAGAGAGAGAGAGAGAGAGAGAGAGAGAGAGAGAGAGAGAGAGAGAGAGAGAGAGGGAGCTCTGTTTCTATCTGTCATGCTTTTATTCTTATTTACCATCAAGACTTGTATGCAAACCCCAAAAAAGTCACCAAAACATGTACACATAAACACAATACACTGTACACAGAATGTAGAGTGTTAATGGCTGTCGAGGCTCTTTTATTCTTTGTCCTCCAATGTTCATTTTCCTACGCCTCATAAACTCTCCTTCCTCTCTGAAATTTTTACTTTTGATAAAGCGTTCTGGTGCATTGGCTCCTGATAGAGACAGCACTGCATGGGGGCAACAAAGGCGGAAAAAAAGAGATGGGTGTCAATAGAGGAAAAGGACAATCAGTCATCTTCACACAGTGACGGACATGTACAGCAGCCTGTTTATTAGTGACCTTTGACATTTTAATCTCTTTGTTGCTGAATGGATTTACAGTATCGCATTACATGTAATTGACCTCTTGAACCTCGAAATGATTGATGTCTAGAAGAAAACGTGCAGCTCCAACTCTCTATTTTTGCATCTGTTCCCAAATGGCATCTTACTGTGGCGTCAGTAGCTCCATCCAGCAGGCAAATGCCAGCTTCAGTCCCAGTAGAAAAGAAGGCACTTTTAAGCTTAACTAAGAGGACCAGTATACATTAGAGTGTGATCTATTCGTGGCTACAGGGAACATGGCTTGAAGGGGCCCAGTGGCCAGAGTAACAGTGTTAAAACTTGACAGAGAGAGAGAGAGAGAGAGAGAGAGAGAGAGAGAGAGAGAGAGCTTTGATGAGGGGAACTGAACTGGTTCAGAGCCTGTTGCTATGGTAGCCATGTGGAATATATCAGCAGCACGAATTCCATTCTCAAATGCCTTCAGCACCCCACAGACTCAGGTAGACCTAGACAGAATTTGAATGAGTGTGGTGTTCTAGTGTACAGCTCAAAAAAGTCATCATTCCTTACCGGTTGTACTAGACTTAGTATTTCACCAGCATTTGGCACATTCTACAATATTAGGAAACATAGCTACTTTTTTTAATCATGTTTACAGTAGTTGCCCAATCAAATCAAAAACGTATATAAGTATGTTTTAATCTAAGTGACATGCCTCTCTCTCAACTTCTTTATATTCTGCTTCATTGGCTCGGACTCTCAATATGTCTGTGTGTGGATGTGGACTGAGTATACTTTGTCATTATTGATGGCTAAACCACAGAGGTGACACGAGGGAAGGATAGTCCATCGTTTTTTAATGGCAGGTATTTATAAGAGGTATAGCAGACACAGCATTTTCAATCCAAGTCAAAGCTCTTAGTTGAAGAATATTCAAGGAGAATGACGACATAAGGCCTTGACAGAGACCAAGCGATTGTTTTTACCTCATTATGAATACGATAAATACAACAAGGTCAAATTTCTAAAGTGACAAATAAGGCACAACATGGAAAAAGAGGTGATCCTCAAGACTATATTGTTAGCACAACCACTACAATGCATTTCACTGTAACATCAAATTGTTTGATGTTTCTGTCATTTTAGGATTAACTGAATATTCATGAGAAAAACTCATCACTTTTGCTAATGGCATGCTTGGATGGTCACCCTAACATTTATTTGTATGTATTTTTCTTCTGAGGGGAATGTGGTGTTGTAATTATGATTCCCATCTGCAACATCATTACAGACAAACAAAAGAGGGTAAATGAAACAGGAGGAAAGGGTGATAGAGGGAGATAGGAACAACAAGTAAGAGAGGGAGAAATAGGGAAAGAGGAGGGAGCAGCCAGCAGTGAAGGATAACTTTTTGTATACACAGTAATAGTTACCAGATGTGCACACAAAGACCACCCTAATTGAGATAAATACATTACACAATACACAATACTGTTGGTACATTTGATCACAATTGTAGATGTAAATGTACACACAATAACAATAATATCTACTGATAGGACCACTTGTCATACTACTGTTACTGTTTTCACAAGTGCTTAAATAGTAATTTTTTCATTGAGGGCATATTTATAATTAAAACATCCCTCAAATATCCATAATAGTGGCATTGCAATATCTTACTGTATGCGTTGGCTTGCTGTGGCCATTATAACCACACACACCACAGCCATGACCATGTTATAATCAAATTATCAGCATAATAAAGCTCAAGGCATTTTTCACTGTACAAAAACAACACTATATTTTCCAGTTCATAACATCTAAAAACAACTACATAACTAAAAGTAGAGACCAAGAAAATAAGTTATCATAGTACCAAAAAAGATTAGAAGGCCATTACCTTAACATAGTTTCGCTCATAATAGATACAGTAAGAGTTTGTCATATTGAGCCATTGAATGAGAGGTGGGACATAGGTTTAGTGTAGCAAGTCTCTGTGTGCGTTTGGATTGACAGCTGGGTTGGGCTGGGTTAGTCCACAGGAGCTAATATATTATATTCTGTCTCAGATCAGAGGCAATGTCACTAAATCAGTTGTCCATCTCTTCCCATCTCTGCTCTGACACAGACATGTATTGTATTTACCTTTTTATTTGCCTTTTAAAATAAATACAAACATCATAGTCAAACTACTGATACTATAAATGTAGCTACAACAGCTAGACAGCCTGCTACAGATGTTTTTTACTGTGAAAACCTTTGACATGGTAGAAACACTGAGGAAGTCTGACCTTTAGACTGTGTGTGTGTGTGTGTGTGTGTGTGTGTGTGTGTGTGTGTGTCTGTATGTGTGTGTGTGTGTGTGTGTGTGTATGTGTGCATGTGTGTGCGTGTGCGTGTGCAGTCAATCTCTATTCTCCTCAGGTGTCCAAGATGTGCCTGGGCGCTCGGTGGGAGTTCTCCTCTTCTCTCCCTTTACCTCTCTTCTCGCCACCTGGAGGAACATACTTCCTTTTGGTCTTTTTACGTTTTTTAACAGAGCACCACACTCTCTCACAGTACTCCTCTACTCTCTGGGCATCCCCGTAGCCAATCAGCTGGAGAAACTCTTTGTACCACAGCTTGGAGTGGGGGCCTGGGACTGAGGGTGGCATCAGAGCCCTGGGGCTGATACTGGGGCCTGGCGAGTGGCCCATAGAGGAGTGGCATGGAGGTACAGCTTTCTCTCCATCCCCATCGTTAGCCCTGTGGATCGCTGACTCTACCCTCTCTCCTCTGAGCACGTGTAGAGAGATGCGTAATAATGTGTGCACATATCCATGTTCCACAGTCTGGCACACGTACACACCAGCATCGGAGCTTCTCACTCGTAAAAACAGCAGCCCGTGGGAGGTCATGATAATCCGCTCATCACCTCGAACCTACATGACGATAAAAAGCCATTGATGTAACCATTATAAAGTCAATTCAGACTGCTGCATTTGGTCTTCTCCCAAGAGGAATCTACAGAACTAAAGGATACATTAAGGAATGATAGAACATCAATAGTGCACTCAATACAGTGACTTCTGTGAGGTATGCAGTATACTGTGACCATCCCAGGTTTCAGGTTTACTGTACTATACAAAACATGTTTGAATGTAATTTTTACATACCGCTATATTCTGATTAAATGTATTTTATAAGGTTTTGAGATATATGGTGGTGAGACTAGACAGATCGATAAAGGTTAGAAGAAAAATTTGTTTTTGGAAGTCTAGTACACAATAAGAATAAGTAGCAAAATCTGATTGAAGTTAATTTACCGTCACCTCCACTGTGCAACTTTCTTTTCATATCTGTGTTGTAGTGTATTGTATTTTCAGTATAATAATAATAATAATAATAATAATAATAATAATAATAATAATAATGCATGTTTACATTTTTTCATGTATAGGTTCATTGAACTCACCTCATGTTTCTCTTTGTCTTGCTGTAAGAACCAGAGTACTTTTGCTTGGAGTGATCTTGGGACACACTCAAGTAAAGTGCTGTTGCTTTCCACACCGTACACCAGCCTCTCTTCCCCTCTGTGCCATTGTTCATCTACACACACAAACACACACACACACACACACACACACACACACACACACACACACACACACACACACACACATACAGTACAAAGAAACCAGTGTGTTTGCTGACTCATTAAAGTGTTTATATTTCTGTTTCTGCAGGAGAACAAGGAAGCAAGATATCAGAAATGGAGACCCACTCACACAATGCTCAGATCTGCAACACCATGATACATAAAAAATAAAAAAAATAATTTTACTAACTACGGTATAACAAGGGCATTGTGTAATAAGATATTTTTATCTTTATCTTTTTATCACACACACATACAAAATTACAGTGAGGCAAGAGAGATTGCAATGAACTGACGTGACCTTTTATTAGCTGACAAGAGTGGATTGTTGTACCCAATCTATCGCCTCGGTACAAACTCGCTAAACTCTTAGTTTCAACTGCAATGACACATGAAGAGTTCATATTTTTTCATATTCAGTCTAGTGCTTTTAAAGATCTGAATCATTCCCTTGCTTGCATGCAGTATTTGTCTGGCATATTTTTTGATAGCAGTGAATACACACAAGCATGCCCATGCGTGCACATACACACACACACACACACACACACACACACACACACACACACACACACACACACACACACACACACACACACACACACATCACACAGCCATTTTATTCGCAGTCATTTTATACACTAACCATCAATTTGCAGCCCATTGCACAGCTGGACGGCGTTGCCATGGCGAACATCTTGCCGCCTGAATCGTCTGCTGAGATGGGAACGAGGGAAATAGAGAGGGAGAGTAATTCTTAACATGTGATGAGAGTGCAAGAGATCGGTGAAAGGAAATAAAAATAAATCAAAGAGGGAGAAGATAATACTGATACTGCATCACACAACACCTGGCTGTCATGTCTCTCAGACTCTATGATAACAACTCAGCAAACCAGATTCAGAGCATTGTGACATTCAGAGCAAGATGCTATGATGGACTGAAGAGCTATGAAGTACTGGAAATGGTGTGAAGAGCTGGCACATACAAATATGCCCGCATGCATGTACGCACGCACACAAACACACACACACAAACACAACATCTGTAGGGTGAAAAGATGGGTTCTGTTTTAGTGTGTGCTGTTACCTTTTGGTGTAAACTCCAGCAGGGTAGTATCTGGAGCAGGTTAGACCATCCCAGGCACAGTAGGGGTCTCTGGCCAGACAACAATCAGCACATTCTGAGCCATAGAGGTCACACTGATGCAGTCTGACCTGAGCCACACCCACTTCTGACCCGACATATAGCTGTTGCTGTGGACCCAACAGCATGGAGCATTTATATAAAGACACCGTTTTAATATAAAGATACATTTCTTTAATTAATTCAAGTGGAGTTTATAGCTTAGGTAGGCAACAGTACATATATGTATTAAATCACTGCAAAGTAATGGAAAGTGTTCCAATGTTAACATCTTTTGGTTAAACAACAGAATTGCATGAATGAACAACAAAGTGAAGATTCAGATGTTCCTCTTACCATTTTAGGTGAGATTATGATCTCTCTTATTGGTGCTGGCACCTGCAACCAGGACACAACTGTTATTCAAACATGAATTTGTATCAGTGGCTCATCATATACTATTCTAATGAAATAGAAAAGAGCTGACATTAAGTTCTTTGTCACTGAAGGCCTTTGTCAAACTTTTATCCATCCCAAAACAGGCCTTAAACTAAAATGGCAGCAGCAACAGCTTGCAAACAAGTTTTCAAATATTACTGATCTAAGTAGAATTTATATTCAAATCATTATGAAAATCATACTTGCGGCCCCCTGATGATGGAAAGGAAGCAAATCAGCAATCAGTGTTTTCAAAATACTACATATTCTTGCACAACTGCAATAATAATGATAGTTATGCATTGTAACTCCCAATTCTATGAGTATAGGCGTAGCCCTCTAAGAGCTGTCGCTGTTGGGTTAACCCCTTCACCGTGAAGATTTCTTTCGCGCCCTTGTGCCCAGCATGGGCCTCTATTACATCCGCAGTTACGGACCCGCGACCATAGATCTGCTCCCAACATCAGCGGAGACAGTTGCCCTAGCAGGAACTCCTTAATCCTCCGCTGTTATGAGTTCCAGTCCTTCCAACAGGAGGGAGAGCCGGCAAGAGAACTGTCTTTGGGGGATTGAGTCAGCGGACTCGTGCCTACCGGCTGCCGGTGGGGTGCTAGCACAGCTGTTCTTTGAAGTCTTCAAACTGATTGTCGCTGAAGAAAAAGCTCAACTGTGATATACAATACGTAACTGCAGACGTAATAGAGGCCCGTGCTGGACACAAGGGCGCAAAAGAAATCTTCATGACTACGCAAAGGGGTTAAGCCAGTAGCTCTTAGAGGGCAAAGCCTATATGAAATAGAATCGACTGTGATATGTATGCAGTAAAAGGCAGAATATGCTCGGTTACATTGTTTTCACATTTTGTTGCTAAAATTAGAGTACCTTGAATACTTGCAGCTCTTCCAGCAGCACCTCCTCCATAGTGTCTGTGTCTTTGTTGTAGATGGTAATAACTTTCAACACCATTGAGTCGTCTAATAAAAGTAGACATTAATGTTACACTGTTACTTATAAAAATGTTTTACAAGTAATTGCATAACATTCTTTTCAAAATGTACAGTTTAACACTGTCTCATTTATTACAACAACCAATCGTAACATGCATATGGCATTCTGGATAAAGCACAATAGGTATTCATTCTTTACAGTGTGTATACCAGTGCCAATGTAGAGAACATTGTAGTGTCCATCCTGAGCTTGGACTCTGTCCACAGCGATCTGGGTCAGCTTTCTTTGGCCTGGCTCAGTCTGCAGCAGAACAGGTCTACGGTGCTGGGGAAGGACTGGACGGTACATCACAGGATGAGAGCGCACAAACCGCAAAACCTCATCAGGAAACTCCTTGGAGCTGGAGAAGCCACCGCCATTCACTTTGCTGGCACACTGTTAAGGAGAAGGTGTGACAGAAATAGTGTAGGAGTAAAGGAATGAGAAGGGACAGAGACACAGGAGGGCCATTAATTACATTGGCCCTTCATACAGTGTAGTAAAAAAGCTGACATTCTTTAGTCTGGCACAGGCTGTCCCTTTATGACCTGCTGAGGTAGCTACAACAGTGCTGACATTTACCAGAGCTGTCTAACATGCTCTCAACACTGTCCCTCCCAAAGGACGTCTGTCATGGGCAGAGATATTAGAGAATGCAGTGAATGCATAATGTGGGTGCATTCGGGAATGACATTCCACAAATATTACTTTATTCAGACTTTAAGACTCACAGATCCAGGTCGAGGGTAGGGGACTCTGTCCTCATATGGTGTCCAGTGATGCTCAGGCTTCTCTCGGTAGGCAAATGGACCATTAAAGGCTGCTCTTATATCATCCATGTGATAGACGCACACTGCATAGCCTTTAAACACCGCACTGCAAAAGAAGTTTGTATTAGTGATTTGATAGAAAGTAAAATTGTGATTGTATGATGAAATACTGACATCACCCTCCACTCACCTTGTTGTGCTAAAGAGGCCAAAGACTTCTGGTTTTTTTCCATCCTTGTTCTTGAGCACAAACACATCCTCTGAAACACAAAAGGTAGAAATTAGCTGTTTGTTGCATTGTTGTGTTTTAGTAAAAAGTCTCAACAACTTTGACATGGTGAAACAGCCCAGTTTTATGTCAGTTCGTGAAATGGTCACGTTATTTAATCTATAGATTCGTGTACAAGTCACATTAATGTCGTTATTTTTGTGTGTTGATTACGAATTTTGAAGTAATGTATTTCGATGGGAAGCCTATTTTGGTAGCGAGTAGTATTGAAAGCCAAAAATCTGCGATGGGAGGTTGGTCGGAGTGGTGGATGGGTCAAACTACAGAGGACTTTCACCCCGGATACCGAAGATCGCATCCCATGTGTTGCAGTTCCTTTCTGTGTTATTCTCTTCCTAACCACAACCGTCCCGTTGTTGTCGGCGTGTCCTGTGTGTGATGGTTCCTTGCCTCTGCCTTTTTTTCCTAACCACAACCTTCTCGTTGTTGTGGCCGGCATGTGGCGTTTCATTTCCTTGTTGTTGCGTGCCACAGAGACTACGGATTATGTCCCAGCGCTATTTGTTGTCACCGTGTGTCAGCCCAGTGTCATGGCAGTTCGTGCAATGGTCACGTTTGAAAATCGTGACCCGTGCACGAAATTAACAACATTAATGTGAGCTTTACACAAATCAACAAATCCAAATAACGTGACCATTTCACGAACTGGCGTGAGACCGGTATGATGGTGAACATGGTAGTTAAACTAAGCATCAGCATGATAGTCATTGTGATTGTGAGCATGTTAGCATGTTGACATTAGCATTTAGCTCAAAGCAGTGCTGGGCTAAGTATAGCTTCTAAAAGCTGTTAGCATGGTTGAGACAGTTTGTTAAAGTACAGAGCTTTGTAAATCAAGGTATTACGTACTCCTAACAGATTGAGAAAGAGATTATCCGGCAGAAGAGTCTTGTGAATTTTTAAGATACCTTCAGAACAGCAGTGAGCCTTGTTAAATGTAATTATGTTTTTTTCAAAGATTAACCTTTCTTTATTTTTACATAAATTGAATACTTTATAGTTTAAGGAATATTACAGGTTAACAAGGGGCTGGCATTTTTGTCATTTTGCTAACAAGGGGGATGGCGTCACCCCTCAAATCGCCTACTGGTTATCACTACTGCAGTTCAGACACAATGTAATAAAAGTCAGTAATCCAAATCTTGAAGGATATAGATGCAGATGTGTACATTACAGTCAAGCATAGAAACCTCAAAGTTTAGAATAAATAAGGTGGCATGTAAAGAGTTCCATTGTAGCCCCACCAAGTTCATCAAAGTGTGTGTCAATGCCATTTGGTCCAGCCACAGAGCAGATAAGACGAGTTTTCAGGAAGGAGCTCCATCTATTCACGAGCATTCTCTGTCCTCCTTGGTCATTCTGAGAGATGAAGACAGATATAGGATGTGAGTGCAGTACTTTGGCTGAATTATGGCCAGAAATCTTTCTACATCATTTGCATTCTCACCGCACAGACTCGCCCCACACGAGTGTACACAGCCTTGTTCACTCCCTCAGCATCCATCTCTCGTTCAGTGAAGAAGAAGTAAACTTTATCATCATCCTTGTCATCATTGTCAGGAATAACCGCTGACCCCACAAATTTAGGTTCTGTAGGGAGAAGAATTTGTAACAAAAGGCTGTTCATTTTAAATTCGTAGTCATGGAACTGTTCTATGGTAGGGATCTCTTTAAAATAGTTAAATATTTGTCAAGCTTGGTCTGGAAGAAAATTGTATACATGCAAATGTTGTTTTATCATTTTAAAAAATCAATGAAAGAAAACAACATGACCTCATGAATCCTCAATTAGAACAGTCATGTTAAGAACAGTTATATTGCCATCATGTGGAATGCATAGTGTAGTACATCTTTGCCAGTGTCACATTTTCTTTAACGTTTATCATTCATGAAACTACCATGTTCGGCAAGGAACATAAGTAAGGATTATTAAGCATTTACAAATGAATAACAACATGTCATGTGAATAGCATCTAATTTTCTGAACTGTCACACTATTATATATATATATATATATATATATATATATATATATATATATATATATAAAACAATGCTCCACTCCATTGCATTTAAATGGAGATCATTCCGTGTAATGCACACCAACCATTGACTTGCTGCTTGTCGTCTCTCTCAGTGCGTGTGTAGGTCTGGTTGTTAAGTCGACAAAAAGCACCATCATTCTCCCAGTAGTCAGTGTACAAGCCAATATACAGCTCTCCTCCTAATGCACACACACACACACACACACACACACACACACACACACACACACACACACACACACACACACAATTATTATTAATTGATAACAATGCATATGTTATTGTAAATGTGAAACCCCTTTCACTGCAATTGAAAGACAGGTATGACAAATGACCACAAGATGGCAGTATTGATTGGTTAGCGGTCAACAAAGTGAGCACAACTCTCTTTAATGTGGAAATGCAAGGTATGGATGAAAACATGTTCTCACAACCGTGCTTTTAGTTCAGCTGATGGTGAGATGATGAGTGATCAGTGTCTTACTGGAGAGCGTAGACGTGCATGGACTGTTGGGGTCGTACGGACAGCGTCCTCTGCCACTAATGATACTGTCTTCTTCAAGAGCAAACCTGTCCTGAGAACACCACATGGATACAGGGGTAGTTATACACAAACATGCATGAATATGAATACAGCAAGCACACATTCAACAGCTGTTCCCTTGCAAAGACTTCAACAACATCCAGACAAACCCAATAGGAGGTTGTGGGTGGAGAGAGAGAAATAGGTGAATTTGAGAGAGGAGGGATCAGAAAGTGATGGATGAGGTGGAGAGGAGACAGAAAGATAGATGAGACAAGGAGTGATGGATTGGGTTTTGACTGGATGTGTATAACCAACAATGCTCTGCTCTCTAGTGAGTTCACTACTTCTACTCTTCTGATCGTATTGTCCTGCACAGCAGGTGGCAGAAACACACACATAATCCTCCATGCACATACATACATAGACCCAAACTCCCTATCGACCCACAGCTAATATATTATGTCCTACACAGTGTTTCTGACTGTCACTGGCAGATCAGCGGGGATGTCATATGTTGATGTATGAGCAGCTACGGAACCCTGCTGGGCTGTGACTACTGCTTGGCATATGATAAGTCAGTTTCAGGGTTCAAGTCATCCATCATATAATAACAAAACCAAATGGAAATAGGTAAAATAGGCTCATACAATATTGCTCTACATGGAGTACACTGATTTTTTTTTTTTTTATGTCTGGGCCAGCGGTCCACTTGATTCGTTACGTATCGGTCAGCTGGATGAATGGCACTTGTATTTTTTTTTTTTTTTCAAATGTATTAAATATATTATTCATGTCAAGCTTAATGCTTATCATAGACTTGATGTAATCTCATACAGCAAGTATGACATTAATTTGAGGCAACCGTATAGAGAGATTAAGTGGCTTATATGGTCCCACTTTTGCTCTCTCTATGAGCATTCCAATAATATGAGTGATGGCTGAGAGTGGTTCCTGTTTGGACTGTGTGACAGGCCTGGTTGACTTATACTGGACCAGTGTTGGAATGCAGGGTGGAAGCCTCCTTGCACTCTAAATACAACCCAGACACACGCACACACATACACACAGACACACACACTCACCAGGGACTGTTCCACGTTTGACACCTTGGGGATATGTGTCACCCTGTGGACCAACGTGCTTGCACAGATGCATGCAGGCAATTTTGCATGGACACCATATTGCAAGCAAAACATTAATGTGCAGCTGATACACATACGCATATTATTGACCCCTGTGCAGTGTAGTAATGTAAGAAAGTTCAAATACTTCACAACTGTACTTAAGTAGAATTTTCACTTATCTGTACTTAACTTCGTTATTTATATTTCTTTTCATTTTACTCCAATACATTCCCTAAATATGTACTGTATACTTTAACTCCACTACAAAATTACGTTGCAAAAAAAAAACGTTGCACATCTTTGGCCATAAAGTTCATAATCAAAACTTTTCTTTACTTTTACTTTTACTTTTAATAATTAAGTACAAAAACTTCAAAATCAGAAAATTACTTTTGATACTTAAATACAGTAAATATCAGATACTTTAAGACTTGTACTCAAGTAATATTTAAAAAGAAGACTTTTACTTCTACCAAAGTCAGTTTCTGGTAAAATGCTTTCGAGTACTTTATACAAGACTGCCCCTGAATGTGAAAGAACATTAGTCGTCCCTGACCTCTTGAAACGTGCTCCGACAGAACCTGGTTCTCCCCGAATGTGTGTCACATGTACCAAAGTTTTTGTTTTTGTTTTTTTATCAAAGTGTTTTTTTCTATATAAATGACAACTTTATGCAAAACGATTCTCTCCCTCTAAGGAAAAGAAAAATTCCACCCTCTCTTACTCATTGTATTTTTCATCTCCACCTCACATCAATCCTTGTTGCTAGGAGGATAAACTCAACTGCAGAAGCATGAGTTTATGTAGTAGCTCAGCAGTCCAAGCTGTACTAACAGTTCTTGGAGCTCCTCCTGGCTGAAACATCTAAACAGTGTGAAGAAGGTTTAGGCTGCTTTGACTAAAGAGGAAATTTGGCATTTGTGTCGGAATAATCATCAGTTCTGTTGCCACAAAGCAACCCAAGCTTTTAAAGAAAAAAAAAAAACCTAATTGGAAATATCCGCAATGGAACAGTTCAGTAATGTCAAAGTGTTCTTTGACTTTGAAAAGACCTTTGCATTCCGCCTGCATATTTGGTTGTGAAACCAAGCTCTAATTCTTTCTCTGAGACTCACCTGCCCTGTGTGTCCCACTCTGACCAGCACACAACTGGGGTTAAAGGCTCCTGTTCCACAGACCAGCAAATGGGTCTGGTTGTACTGTTGCAGAACCTTGATGTAGTTAGCACACTCTGACTGTTGGAATAGATACAGAGATGAGGCAGAAGGGTGGTTGGGTGAGGAGTCATGAAGGTAATTTGAGGCCAAGCAAGAAAAAATTGTGTCCTGGAAAAATGCCAGGGGTCTCATATAAATTGTATATCTTATAAAACTGTGGTAAAACGGTATATCTAAGAGTATACGTATGCCCAAAAGCCAAAAAATCAGAGTCATAAAACCATGTGTTTTGTGTCTATGCCATGCTTATAAATGAGACCCCAGGTCTTTTACTGCCTCATCAATAACATCAATATTTCAGTTTAAACAAAGGTTAATGAGCACAGTGAGGTATGCAAATAAATCCATAACATGCTGACAGTATCTATCTTTATTATGGGTCTATTACATTATAAATTAATTTTACTTTATATCTAAGTTAGTGCCTATCATCAACTGGGCATTTGTGCTTTTCTTTTGATTATCTATCTCAGCCATACTACCACACCCAGTTGAGAACATATATTTTCATGCAGCCACGTAGAGGGTACCTTACCTTATCCCTTCCCTTCATCGAACACTCCTGGATCTGAGATTCTGTACTGGCCCACTGAATCTGTGGAAAAAAAAATCACTCTAAATTAAAAATAATAAATAAAATATATTGTACACATAGTTACATGTACTGCATAGTTGAAAATGTGACCAAACATCCATTATCTTAATTGCATACTCATAAGGTTATCATTCCACCTTTTCAGTTTGTAATTATAAAAACTCAGTCGAAGCATTGTTTTATGCTCAACTCAGACCTACACATGCACACTCCGTTTGGTTAACCTATTGCCCTATGGGTTTGTGAGTTCAACATGTCTCACTTCTTAACAGGCGGGGGAGGGGGGAGGGGCTACCTCTCTGTGGTGTGTGTTGACCTGGTCCAGGCTAAGGGAGAACAGAGTATTCTTGGCCCCAACATAAAGCCTCTCGTGGCCCTCATCCAGAAGCATGGTCTGGGGCTGAAGAGACGCTCCATGTCCCTGGAACACCCAGGTCCTGTTCAGCTGCCAAAGCTCTGCAGACAACAACACACACACACAAAGAGATTAAGACAAAAAATTATAGCAACACAATAGAAGTCTGCAGCTTTAGACAGAAATATAGACAGAACTTCAATCTCTTTTTAAATGTGAATCCTCATCCTGCTTCTTGCCTGTATGAACCAGCTAAATTTAACCAAACCCCATTCTCAAGGGATTTCTAACTTCTCCAGTAACCTGCGTCTGAGTCCCAACTGCTCCCATGGCCTAGAGCACATCACAACATGTGTTTCCGATTCATAGCTTCCCCAAGAGAATGGCAAAGAGCAACAGCAGGGTTATCTTTCTATCTCATCTCTCCCTCTCATATGTCACCTTTGCCTCCTCTCACTGTGCCGTTTGGTCATAGAAATATCTTCTTTTCATCATCAGTGAAAGTTCACATGGTATAAAGGCGTACAGGCAGCTCAAAGCCGACCTTCCAGGCACTAGTACGTACCAATAAATTGCTTTAAGGAATACCAAGAGGAGAAAGGATCTGACATTTAGGCAACCATAAAGGCACTTTGCAGAAGCAGGGATGGAAGAAGTGGGATATGAGTCCTGGGAAAGATGTTGTGATAAATAGGAGGGACATGTAATGTACAAAGCATGGTCTACATTCTCTTTTACTAGAAGGAAGCTGTTTTATCTGACAGGAAAAGGAACCAGTCTCTTTATCAGCCATTAGTTTAAGATCAGCTGCCCCTCCCTGTCTTGCTTTAGGTGATGTGAAATCATACTTTAAAAAGGAAGCAGTGGACCATGACAGATGTGTCAGTACATATAAACACACACTCATCAGAATAATCACGGACTATAGTGGAAACAGATAGTATGCAACACACCCAGTTGCATCTACCTGATTGTTGACAGGCTGCTCCTCTATACCTGCTCTTTGTGAGCTTCTGGAGAAGTTGAGGGTGAAGGATTTAAACAAAGTGCCCCAGAGGTGTGCACTTCCTCTCAGATTGGCCTGAAAAAAACCTTTCATTAACACATGAACTGTTTGGACTGGTGTCCTTGTAAAAGACGAAATGGTGATCTAGTATGTGTTAGCAAAGCTTTTAAAACCTCCAGAGTTTATGACCAAATCTATAACACTAGCATTGCGCAGGCTGTATTCTCTCCATTGGGTTTACGTTAATGCACACATTAAACCATCCCTGCACTATACTCTTCAGGAAACTCCCTTTAAATAAATGAAGAGGGGGGAAAAAATGGATTGTAATACAATGCTACCTCAAATACTGCTGAGATGTCTCTACATGCTGGGGTTGCTGGGGGTAATTCAATGATTTGTTTTCCTAGCATCTGTGTATTTTTAGTGATACTTGATCTCCAAGATAGAAGGAGAGAGTATTTAAATCCAATTTTTCTAGATTACTCATAGGAAAAGCATACACTCCAGTGAAGGTTTTATTTGTTTAACATGGGATTAGGTATCCACAGGAGTGGGTGATTGTGTATATTTAGTTGCTAATAAGATTTCTATGTTGGAGACAAGTGACTGTTTGTTTGAGTAGCATTAGACCTTAGGTAGTTAGGTGGCAGAGACTGAGAGGATGTGGCAGTGGCATTCTGCCAGGTCTCAGACATGCTTCCTGTAATCATCTAATCCACACACACTTAGAGCTCTCTCTCTCTCCCTCACACACACACACACACGCACACACACACACACACACACACACACACACACACACACGTACACACTCTGTCTCTCCCCTCTATCTCCTCACAGTCCCCTCTGAGTTAAGCTGAACTTGGATCAAGGACAGTCCTCCAACATTCCACTCCAACTTTTCTACAAGTGTTAGGCCAGAGTTCTCAAACAATCAGCTCCTTCTTTATGTGAAGCCAAATCTGCTACCACTTATTTAGATGACAGACGTAGATGACTATTTAAAGTGATGGAGTAAACAGTCCATATGCAAACCCTTTTTCCATCTACTTTTTACTTGTCTGTGTTAATAATCATGAGTGGCAGCTGATTAATATGGACACATGCACAAAGCCAGATGTATAGACATGCACAGGCTGTCACGCTCACTCCCACACAGAAACACAAAAAAACACAGATAGATACATTTCATTCTATAATTTTGTTTGCATGTGTAGAATTGTAAACATGATATTTTAGATGCATAGTTCAACTCTGACCTAGAATGTTTATATGCCATGCTCATGTGGTTAAACAAAAGGCGTATACTCTAACAATAACCAGCTTGGATCTTAAAAGTGAAAGAAAAAGGAGATAGAATGATAGAAAAAATGAAAGAGACAAAGAACAGCCATTCCTCACCAGTATCTAAGTACTAGTGATAAGGAACTATAATCACATTTATAATAAGGTGTTGATTAATAGGCTTAACTACTCATGATTACAGAGTTATTATGAAACAGAACTGGTGGATGTGATTACTCTGACACACTAAGAGATGCTTCAAAGCGCACAATGCTGTTTGGAGTTTCTTCTCTGTCATTATGTTCAGTTACACAGAGGCAACTATTGCTCAGACTGAAGAAGAGAAAGGGGGGATTTCCGTAATTCCCTTCTCCTATCCTTTCTCTCTCTTTCTCTCTCTCTGTCTCTCTCTCTCTCTCTCTCTCTCTCTCTCTCTCTCTTTCTTGCCATCTGCAGCCAGTGAGGGCTCCTTAGCCATAAGCTAGGAACTGAGAGGAGGAGGGTGTTTCTCCATCATCAACTGAGCCAGGGAGACACATGGCCTTACTGGGATCCGACTTCATATGGACAACACAGGGAAAAAGGACTCCCTCAAGACAGACACTTTCATCGGCTGTCTGAGGACAATGAGAGATGCTTGTGAAGATTTGGTCAAGTGAAATCGTAATAAACTTTGTGATCTCCTCTTCATCCATGTATGGAAATACTGTAACGGGGGAGAACAAAAACACAACATGTGTATATATGTGTGTGTGTGTGTGCGTCTGTGTGTGTGTGTGTGTGTGTGTGTGTGTGTGTGTGTGTGTATAAGTCACTGAGAGGTATTCATGTTCAGTCAAAGATAAATGCACACAGGAGTTCATATACAACAGCTCCTCAGGAAGTTAAAAAACACAAACATAAATTAGCTCTCAATCTATTGCCAATACTAAGCCATTTCATGTCAGATATACAACTTGTGGTAGGCAGTCTCATATTTCCGTTGAAATAAGCTTGGTTTACTTATTGAGTTATGGGACTTGTGCTGGAACAGAAACCAAGAGAAAGATTGGAGTGGGCTGGAGTTAAAGGGGACAAGAAGGAGGCAGTCTGTTCTTCTTGTGCCGTTGAGGCCTGAGACTGTTGAGCCCCTGGGGGTGGGGTCAGGAGCTAGAGAAGTGGGGTGTTATGCCATTATCGGTATACAGCCTAGTGTTCCTATAGTGTGTGTGGGGGTGATGTCACAGAGCAAAATGAAAGCCACATGGGGTGTGCAGTCAGGATATGAGAGAGAGAGAGAGAGAGAGAGAGAGAGAGAGAGAGAGAGAATGTGTTTCTCTGTATTATGCAATGACTGTAAGAATATGACCTGATTGATGTTACAAATCAGGAGAACACACTGACAACTGACAGGTCATATTGCTATTGGCCTGAACAGATAAACAGTATACCTCTTTTCCAAACCCTGCAGGTATTTACATACGTGATGTGTGTCATGAGTTTGCCATATTTTAGTGACGTTTAATTAAAGTCTTTCCCCATCAGCTCCAAACTATACTGCCTTAATCCTGCATGTACTCTATATGACCTCAGTGCCCACATTAATTAGTTATTCATATGTGGGTCAACGTGGGTCAATCTATAGCTATCAAAAGCCCCAGGAAGTTTAAACAGATTTTCATATGTACTATAGATTTCATGGAATATACAAAGCAACGTTTGCCTCAGTTGTTTAAGACACTTAACATCAGCCATTCCCTTCATTCCGAGCTTAATGTTATTGAAACTTTAGCCGACAACTTGTTTTGCAAAATTCTGAAATAACAGTTCTCCTTTGTCCCCCCACAAGTTGACATGGCGATATGAAGGAGTTCAAGTTTTGCTTTGTTTTTAGCTGCCAGCTCACAATAAGCTATATTCCTTCTGCCAGAAGGAATAGTAATAACCAATGTAGAGTCAAAAATGTTCACAATTTAAAAGTGTGTGTGCATGTGTGGGTGTGTGTGTGGGGGGGTATGTCCCCACTATCTCCGCCTGTCCCCAGTGCTCACCTCACTTATCATCCTCCATCCTCTTCTTTTCCCCTCTCTCTGTCTGTCTGAAGTCTCAAACAATCACTTTGCCTTCTCACCTTTCACAGGTCACAAACTTAACTCATCTTCTCTCCCTGATCCGTTCAGCGGGAAAAGGTCAGGAAGGATATTAGAGTTTCACCAGCAGCTGCCTTCCCCTCTGGACATCTTATTAATGAACTAAAGAGCACACACATAACACAATGGGAGAAATGAAAAAGCAAGAGAGAGGGAGAGGTGAGTGTGTAGTGGAGGGGGTTGAGAAAATGCCCCTTTTCCTTTGCTGACCTAAAAGGTGGGATTCATCCAATCATCACCATGACCTCCATTGTCCAGTGGTTTGATATAAGGTCTATGGCTGCCCTGTGACCACGATCCAAAGTGGTAAATGTTAATTATAGGGTCCACATGTAGGTGGAAGAAAGTTAATGGGATTCCTCTCTTTGCACATTAGCTTTATATAGAAAACATAAAAAATAAAAGTCCCCGTCATTAATTTCATTTCAGACAGACAGAACTTTAGGCCATAGTGGTATTCCCCATCTCACCCTCAGAAGATCTACAGCTACATCATTTCAAAGTTGTAAAATATACAGAGAGAGTGGTTTCTTGTCTGGAGAGGAAGGTTTAAAATTACAGCTTTAAGGGTGGTTTCATTCATTCAGTAATTGCTACCTGGGTAATCCCTGTGTTCACACATGCACACATCTCAGCCACTTTTGCCTAAATCTCACAGTTTTACAGTAAATGCTGGAGAAAAGAAATGTGTTAAATATTTGATGACCAATGCTTTTTCTCAAGCTGCATGTGCTCAGCTGTTAAGTGCTTCAACTAACTTTTGTTTAACTTTTCTATGAGGCAAATGTTGGGTTGAAATAGGGAAAGCACATGTGTTTATTTATATAAGCGAACATATACAGTATGATGTTAACCCTGTCAGTACAGCTTAGCATCCCCGAATAACTTTATTCTCCGTTCACAGACCTGCTGAAGAAAAATATTTATACTATACCTTACTAAACGATTACGACTTTTAAGTATTGTAAACACACCTTTGGCAGACTAGCTGATGGTATGCCTGCTCAATTTAATTATTGTGAAATGGTTTATTTTTACATTTACTGAACTCAGACAGTTTTTACAAGAGCCAAGCATGACTGCAACAATAACCTGTTGTGAAAAAACATATTTTAGATTTGTACAATATTTATTTGTTGCAAACAGAAACAGAAGCACATAAACTCTCTCAGCTATGAATAATTTAGTTTTATTATCACACGTCTTCATTTTTTTTTTTCCGATAATGTTTTTTTTAACTGCACATTACCAGTGCAGTTCTGGACAGGTATTTATTACACAATATGGGTGGGGGTGAAATATTAGGCTTCACCAAATCGGGAATGCATTCTCCTGATTTGTCCAAAAACACTGAAATGAACAGACATGACTGAATTGACTGGTTGTGTTGTGTTACGCCTTCGGAAGTGAGTGCAAAGTCAGTCTATATCCTAATGTTTCACTTCCGGGATTGCTCCAGTGCATGTTTTTACAGATCCATGTATTTGCAGATGCATGTATTTACAGATGCATGTATTTACGCCGTTGTCAATTTTCTTCCACTTTCTTTGTGTTGGAATTTTAAACGCCAGTGAATTCATGAGGATTATGGTTGACTGCTCCTCAGATCTCTGCAGGGTAAATTGAGAAAGCTAGCTAATAATCCACATGCCAATAAACCAGATCGCGTTGTTTCTCCTATCCCGGAATGCTGTGTGAACTAGCCAGACCCTCCCCCGCTCCGCAGCATGTGGATGGTCTGGCAAAGCAAGACTGGTGCAAAGTTAACTAAATTAGCAAACATATCAAACTATGTCCAAATGAAGAGTTTTTGGAAGTGACTTTGATCTGATTAGGTCATCCCTACTGCTATATCACACTTTCTGCAGCTTAAGCCTGGCATTATGACTGTACTGTTGAGGCAGCGAAATAAGTCTAAGCCTGGCCACCTACCTGCAACCTGCCACGACTCTGACATATGCTAGCTGCGCAACAGCTTCATTAGCAGCCGAATTGATGGGCAACCTAAAGCAAGAGCTCATTTCACACCACAGGCCAAGAGATCGTCTGCCAAGAGAACTGGATGATGCAAATCCAAATCTCATGGATCTGTGTTCAAACAATAGTATAAAAAAAACATTCTGTTCTTTAGTGAGCACTTGTCCCTGCAGGGCATTTCTTTGAATAATGACCTAGGGTTTAGGTAATTTAATTAATAAAAAGTCCAAGCAATTGAGGTCTTTAGGTTGTGTTTAAGGTCTTTGGAAGCTGTGCAGTTAAAGATTAAGTTCAGTTAGTTTTTAAAGACAGCTACGCGTCTGCAATTGCAATTCAATACTTTTATGTGATTTACGTAACAACCTTTTGGAACTGGAGCAAGCAAATGAAAGGATGATTGGGATGAAAGTGAACCAGTTGCATTAAGAAAAATCTTCAATGGTCCTGATGTCTAGACAAGAAGATGGGGAAATAGAAAAATAGAGAGTGAATAATGATTCCACACCAAGTGTGAGGTGTGGCTAACATCAAAGCATGCAGAGCTCTATACCCGATGGTAGTGAGGTCGTCCTTGATAATGTTCCCAAAGGAATTCATTCCCAGAAACCAGGAGAAAGATGATCCAATATTTTATTGAAATTTCGACTGATCCAACACTTGGTATGTACCGATGTGACCAGAAGTGGTGTAAAAATATTGTTTTCCACCCTGTTGTGATACCAGATGTTATGATAATATTTTTTGGGGTGAACAGTTAAAACCACATTCCTCTTCATCTCCAAGACATTGATTGCTGTGTGTGGAATTTGCACTATTATGCCTGTGTGTGTGTGTGTGTGTGTGTACGTGTGTGTGCATGTGTGCATGTGTGTGTGTGTGTGCAAAAATCGCTGGCAGAGCCCATGAGGCATATATTAAGGCTTAGATGTTTTTCATTCCATAATGATAGGATCCAACTGCAGCCTGTTCATAGCCCTATGTGCTAGCCAGAACATGTATCAGAGGCAAAGAGAAAGAGAGAGAGAGAAGGTGGGATGCCAATCACTGTAGCAACTTTCCCCTCAGGCAGCTAATGAATTGGGGCGATATTCATCAGCATCTAAGTCACGATCATAACAAATATTTCCGTGGCATTTATGACTAAGCACATCAGCACTGATCTGCTCACATTTGTTGAAATATGAGTTTTGCATTACTGTGGAGGCAGTGAGCCAATCTCTTTTCCTTGTCTTTGTCTCTCACTTTATCTTCACTTCATTACTTTTTCCATTACATTCACTGGAAAATATTTTTTGTATGCGAAAAGGAGAGAAATAAAAAAAATACAGTACATATTGTAATAAGGCAAACCCTGGTCACAGATGAAACTGATGAACCAGACTTGTCGGCTTTCAGACTCACAGCTCCGCATTTATATATGAGTTATTGACCATTGAAATTCCACACCTATATTCAACCATGACTAACAGGCTTATGTGGAATCATCACCTTCTGTTGCTGTAGAGATCAAAGAAACTGTGAGAAAAAGCTAATGTTTACTCAGAAGTTTTATCTACAAAGATAAATCCCCCATTATTGTCTAAGAGATACACAACGATCATTCCGCATACCAGTGCATGAACATATCACACACTCCCACACACACACGTAAACAGCCACACGCAAACACTTTTCTACATGCTGCCATTTCATTACCATACCCCCAAAAACACCTCCATTGCTCTGCCTCTATGGCATGAGAGAAAGCCACAATAAGGATTTTCTGCCCGGATGGCAGAGGAATCAAAACAAACTACAATGAGGCTCTGTGATTATCAGTGAGTGAAAAAGTATGTACTTCGCAAAGTCAGATCCAACCCTGCATGGTTTTTTTCAGGCAAGAAACATAAATCTTCAATGACCATCTCATTACATGGTAATGATAACCTGCGGCTTGTTTTCACTCAGAGGATATCGCTTCTCTGACTTCACTTTTTTACAGCATGTTTTCTGCATTTGTGCATTTTTGGTTAAATTTTTTCAATCACTGTAGATAGGTAAAGAACAAAAACTATGTATATTCATTTATTTAGCTAATTTTAGTGTTACCAACAAAATTCTGCCATGTACACTGCCAAGAATGGAAAGTAGACATCTATTAAAGTGTGAAAAATTCTGTTCTGTTACACCTGTCTTATTTTTAATCTCCACTGAAGGCACTGAACAGAGAATGCTAGTTTCGGTTTTGTCTGCATTGACTATTCCTGACAGTTTGACACACTATGCTGCATCACCTAAACACTGTGTTTGACTTTATATTGGTGCAACACAATAGAGCGATTGCATTTGTGCACCATAACAATGTGTTACCAGGGTAGATTAAACGTAATTAAAGAAATACACACTCTGTATTTCCAGTATTTCTTACCTTTGTGGGAGAGCCGTATCCTTGGGTATATGCTGTGGGCTGTGTGAGCCGTGCACAGCAGAACAAGATACAGCAGCATCAGTGTCAGATACACAGTCCTTAAGCACTCTGCCATCCTCATTGAGACACACACTCCACGTTCATATACACCGAAATCCTGCAAGTCCACTCAACAAAGGGCAACAAAGTCCATGAATAGAAAAAAAAAAGTCTTTGCCCTACAAGTTCCTGCAAACAATATTTAATAAGAAATAGCAATCCAACAAAAGTCTACTTAGAGGTAACAGTCAATTTTCTGATGATCACCATAGTGAGGATCATCTAGATACTCTGCAGCTTCTATACAGTATCTGCTTTCCCCTATAGTTGTGTGATGAAAGCTGCATCCACCCACTACCTCGGTGGACAGTGCTCTGTCTGTTATCCTTGTTAGGTTTTAGTAACTAGGGAGAAGAGAAGTCCAGTTGCCACATTCACGCTGCAGTGCCCACTGCTCGCTGTCCATATGTCAGTCCGTCTGTATGCCGGTTGGAATGCCCAGCTTAGATCCAGTCCTTCTTATCTGATGACAGAAAAATTACAAATTAAAAAAAACTACCCTGTGAATCCCACAAAGGTGTTGGAGATGATTTGTAAAAACCTCAGTCCATTTGTGTCCCAGCAGGCAGGCGGGCAGGCAGGCAAGGCTGGAGCTGCTGTACTCTATCCTCAGGCTGCGTTCCTCTTGGGTCCACTGGAGCCAGTCATTCTCTGGACTGGAGCCCAGCAAAAAGGCAGAGTGGGAGAGGGGAGGAGAGGGGAGCCTCGTGCATGGCGTGCCGTCTCTCTGCACTGGAGAAGAAAGTGAAGCTCAAGCTCTCCTAACTCTGCTCACGCTCAAACAGTCAGGAAGGATCTCTCAAACCTCAGTGAGTCAGTTAAGATGGCTTCTACCACAGCTACTGATCTGGGCAGAGGCCACCTGCCACAGTGTGGTGTGTGTGTGTAATAGAGGAAAAGCCTGTTTGTGTGGTTTGTAATGAGGGGAGTGTGTATCAGCTTGAAAGGCTGAAAATTGCCTGCTCCTTCTTCTAGATTGTCTTGAGATCTCGCTCTCTCTCCCTCCCTGGCAGCTGGATTAAGTGTGCTGTGTCTCCCAGGCAGGCTCTGTAAGACTCCCCTCTAAGAATTACTGCCTCCCATGTCACTCTACAGACCACCCCTTGCTTCTCCTCTCTCCTTGCCCTCCTCCGTCACCACCTTCATTTTGCTCTTACCTCTACTACATTAACATAGACATGAGCCAAGGTTTTCAACTGTGGCACTCCTTTAATTTTCAATGATTGCCTTCTATGTGTTTGTTTCCATGTGGATAGTCATTATCACTGTTACCATGGATTTTCATGTACAAGGTTTCTTTCATGCCATGCCCATTTGAGCTCTCCTGTTTATTTGTCTTCCCACCTCTCTTACTCCTCAGTTCTGTAAAACCTAGTTATTAGTTTGTCCTTCCTCAGTGTATCATACCATAATACCATGCCTGGCTTTTTCACTGTATTTGTCTGTCTTTCTCTTACTCTGCTACTGTAATCTGTCTAAATTTACTAGTGTCTATCTATCTCTGTACCTGTGTGTATTCAGGTAATGTTAGTAACATGTAAAATATTAATGTTGAACTCATTGACAGGCTGTCTTGTATTGTGTCCTTGTAGTCTTTTGTTTTGTCTCAAGGTCCACAGCGTTCTGAATCTGATTAGTAACCACACACATTAAACAAGAAAAACATGCACAAGATGTGACTGGAGTCATTATTGAATTTGCACATATCCCACAGGAAAGTCCCACAGGCGTCCAGTTACTGAAGCAGAGCGTTGTCTGTCTCCCGTAAAGCCCTCTGTAATACATCTGTTTCTCTCTGTCTCTTTCTCATGGCTGTGTGGTGACACCAACATTAAGTCATGCTTATCCCTTACATCAGTATGGTAAAAAAAGTTTCTTTTGATTTTTGTGTGTGGTTCATTTTGTGGTATAACTGTTTTTATTTTATTTTATTTTGATTAACAGCAAAAACAAAACTGTACCAAAATCACAAACTCATGCACAGACAAATCAAACCTATATTTCTGAATAAATGAATGATGAATATGCTGAAGGGATGGCCAGTCAAAGAGAGATATATGCCCAGTGTGAATGTAAGTGGGAATGTATAGGCTACCCATAAAAAAATGGCAAGCTAAGACAATACAGTAATACCGGAATGAAAATGTTTCTATTAGGCTGTAGCAGCTGCACCCCCACCCTTTGCACCACCCTGAGATCTAATGACTCCAACTCCTACATTGCACCTGTTCCCTGTCAGAACAGAAGGACTTTGTGGAGGTCTCCTAGCAAATATCTCTGTTATTCCATTGCCTGGTGCAATTATAGACTCTCATCTGTTGTTGAGGGTAAGACAACTGTTCAGCGTCAGCTTCCCATGGAGCTGACACTATCTGACTTACTGTGACACACAATTTCATCAGTTTGAACCTATGAGCATATTTTAGCCTTGCATCCCGTTGAAAGCGCCTGAAGATGTTCATTTCCGAACTCTTAAACCACTACCTCAGATTGATAGCCATTTAAGGAAGCTAATGCACATAGGCCAGTGGGCACAACATCCACTTACTCACACCGGCCCCTCAGTAACTGAATGGGTCTCTCCTTCCTTCACCCAGTCTAATTGCAGTAATCAGTCAGACATCTGACTCAGACCAGAAACAGAAACAGCTCAATCCCCCACTCCTTTTTAGCTATCCCTCTGTCAATGCTTCCCTTCCCTCCACTTTTCTTGATTTGTGTTGTACTGTTTCTGCCCTCAATTCCATTAGTATGATTCTGACTGTGGGCCCTGTCATGCAGCACACAGCCATTCGCCCACTTTCTTCCAGCTCCATTTAAATTCTGTCCTCTTACATGCGTCGCTGGGATTACAACAATACCTAGAATATGTATTCAGCATATGCTGCACTGCAGAAAGATTTGCTCTGCACTGTCTCAGTTCCACGAATGCATCAAATTGAAAAGATGGTAAGATTCATGGTTTAAACTCTTGCCTGTCACATCACTAAATGCCACCTTTTTTAGCTGCTGTTTTAGGAAACCGGTGTGTGAAAAGACTGTTTGATTGAGTGCTGATGTCTGGCGTTTGTTTGAATAGGCCATGTCCAAACGTCTGGCAATGTTCCTTCCATGCTTTCTGAACACAGAAAATATTTTTGTTCATGTTAATGCTGTGTCAATATCCGCCCCTGTTCACCAGAAGCCCCCCTCACCTCCTGTTTTGACCCGCAGAGACAAACACTCCTCCTGCCCTCCACACACTGCTTTTACCTATGCAAGTGTCTAATACGTATGTGCATTGAACTGCAGAGTTGCAGTGTAAGAGAGTAAGAAAGCAAAGGAAATAGAGAGATTAAAAGCAAGATAGACTTAAGTGGGTGAGTATGTATGTACATGCAGTTATGCATGAAAATGTGTGTATGTTAGTTTATGTCTACCATTGACTGCCTGCTGGGCTCCTCTCCTGAAGAGAGGTCAGGCCCCTGGTCTCACGTGGCAACAGAAGCAGCACTCTGAGGATCCAGTGTTTCAGAGCCACTAGATACTCCAACAGTTTACACAGGTGGCTATCATATGGCCAGTGAAGGTTAACCCCGCTGCACACACTCACTACAGAGACATCAGTCCAAATTTGACGGCAGGTAGCAGCCTTACTTCCTTGCCATATATCAGCAATTATAGTATATGATATAATTTGAGTGGCAAGGTAACAAAAGCTTACTGACACAAATATTTATCCTGTTAATGCAGTTTGGAGATTGTACTAGGGAGCTCATGTTGCATTATGTATGATACCACGCAGCGAGAGGGAGTTACTGTTAGCCACAAATGAACAAACTGGGAGAGAGGAAGGAGCAAAGAAGTGTAGGCTTTACTCTGACTGAAAAGCCAGGCTATAGACGTGTCTGCTGAGTGTGATTATTTTGCACACCTTCACGCATATGAAATCATATTTGTAACCACTTTTAACATATGCTAATAGAGAGGTGGAAAGAGGTATGTATATATTCTCTTACTCGCCATTATTTCCTCAAATCTCTCCTACTGAATGCTGCTAACTCTCAGGTGAGGCCCTAAGTAGGTGCAGGTTTCGCATGAGTGTCCATGGCAACAGAGCGTGGTAAATACATTTCCTGTAAAATACAATGCCAGAAACCACAATGTATCATCCAGATCAGGTGGTTACAAAACCACTATCAAAGATGCTATGTGGCCAACATTTTCTTTGCTTCCTGTGATTCAGCTCTCAGGGAATATTTCTTAGTTATAGGGTTAGTAATGCGAAACGCAGCACAGGCCAGTGCTCTGCCGTCACAGATGGTGAAGAGGAAGAATGGGTTACGCTTCTGGAGTGATATGTGGAAGTGACCATCTGGCCTCATGTGTATTCTCATCCATCTTCATGGTAACTGCCACATAATCTACAGGTGTGGCTGTCTGGTTGTGAATGCATGTATTGTGTGCATGTGTTTATGTGCTTTCAGGTGAATTTTGTTTTTTTGCACATAGGCACAGGAGGAAAAAGCTTAAAGACATGTGGAAATACCCATTTATCCTCATGTGCAATATCTGTCATGTATAACATAGTGGCATGAGTGTATTAATGTAGAAAAGTTTAAGATTGAAAAACCAGGTTCCAAAAGCTTTTTTGAAGTAGTCTAGTTGTGTCTTAATCACGCTTAGCTCTTATTGCTGCAGACAAAATAGAGATAGATATAATAGTAATGGTGAGTGAAAAGTACAGTATTACGGTGGCTGACGGGCAAACGCACTGAAAGTTAATGAAACACACACAAATAGACAAAACACAAGCACATTAAGAATACATAAATTTGACAACACATGCAGCATTTAACAAATCGACCAAACTTGCAAAACAAGCTTTCGCAGTGTGACTGCTTGTGCATGTACGCCTAGCCCGTCGGTGTGTTTGATTGCATGGCATCTGTGTGTGTGTGTGTGTGTGACACGCTGTGCACATATTTATACACACCCCTCTGTGTTTATGAAATATGAATAGTGACATGTAAATTGACTCAGAGTGCTCCCATCCCGCTCCAGGGAACGACCACCATGAGCTGCTGCAACAGGGAAATGTTGTGGCACTTTCTCCCTGCCTCCATATTTTGAAAGTCTGCTTTGAAGTGGCTCAGAAGCAGTAAGAGTCCCTCAAAATCCTATATGAATTGATTGTCTGTAACATTTAACCTAAAAACATTTTTTGACGTAGAAAGAATAAACAGAAAAAGCTTAGTTAGTTTAAATCAATCCAAATGCTTGAAAGAATAATAAATACAGTATCGACATCCGTGAATTAAGAGTGTGAGTCATACTGTACTTTGGGTGTAGCTGTTAGTTGGTATGTGTTTCTTAATACATTATGGGCTAATGACTGTTGTTTCCTCCATGTTTTTCTCCTACAAATGCCAGATACTCTTCACATCAACACTTTATCCTTGTCTGAACTCCTTACTTATCAAGTGGAAAGAGGTGTGAGACAGCCCTTCAATACTGACTAAGTTTCACTTCAGTTGCATCCATTGCTCACAGCGATGTGTGGTATGTGTTCGTCACTGTTAAGCATAAGTAAGAATGTGAGTGGGAAGATGAGAATTGGATGGAATGTATCAGAGCTAATGTTTGTTACAGATGTTCTGTTCCTTCTGGCAGAACTATCAGTTAACCTGTTAACCTACACTATATCACACTGACCGCTTTAAATGACACCATCCGTGAGCTGTGTCAAAAGCTCCTGTTAATCCATCTGCAGATGTCATGAAGTTTACATGTCTCCCCAACTGTTATTAATCCATAACTTTGAGCAATCGTTTGGATCATAAAGAGACATAGTCCAGAGAAACAGCACACTGATATAATGTTTGTGTACAGTGTACACACATGCACACATATACACACAAGAATGTGGTAGTATCTTAACCTTGATAAAAAAAAAGATAGCCTTTGCATTTTTCCCCAATTGGGCTAAATACGCAAAACCTTAATCGAAAAGTTTGACATTTGGAGAAATGTTTATGGCACTCTTCTGTCTGTACAATAAACATAAAGCGACAGCCTGCAGATGGCATCTTAGCTTAGCAAAATGACTGGAAATAGCTGGCCTGGCTCCAACAATATGTAACTAAATCCACCTCTAAAGATTGCTAATATGTAATTTTTCTACAAAAACTGTGCAACAAGGACACATTTCTTGCAGGTCTTGCAGGGTGTTATATTGCTCCTGTTTCCAGTCATTGTGGAAAGCTATGATAACTGGCTGCTGGTGGTAACTTCACAATTATATAGTCCTACGATTCCTTTAACTTCAACCTGTGCCCCCCTCCAACTAAAACATCCCCCAAAGTATTACATAAGATCAATTTTTTTTAAATGAAGAAGAAACTATAAAACTGTTAATAAGTTATAGTTTCAAACTGACACCAGCATGGCCCTAATCAGAGCAATGCCAGTAAGGCTGGTGTCTGAATTGTGACTGTTTCATGCCTCTGTAACCTCCATCGCCTTTGTTTGTCACTTCATGTGTACATAATTACAGGGCTAACAATTCCACAAAAACCAAGGCAAGGTCTCTTAACTGTGCAAGGAGAACTGGACGTAAACACTGAGGTTTTCAAAGTCAATAAAATCAACACTTCATGTCAACTGGCAAACAATTTTCCCTCAACCAAACACAATTGTTTTGGGTCACATATTTTGAGCCTCACTCATCAACATAGTCTCGCACAACCAGTATGAACTGTGAAAAGTACATTATGCAGTGGCTGAAAACCTTTCTTTCATCAACCACTAATTGGATAATGCATCTACAGTGCAAAACAGATGTGCTATTTCCATGTGTTCACCACATGAAAAGGTAAGATAATGGTTACATTTATGAGAAAACACCTTGAAAGTAACACCTGCATACAAGCTCCTGTTGAACAGCACTTTTGCTGGAAAATTATCTTTTCATACAGACAGCTATCAACACCAAGGCCTTAAAGCTGAGTAAGCCAAAAAAAAAGCGTCAAACTATTTAACTATTTGTCAGGTTTGTGTGAGATGGCTTGTCTACTCCTACTGTACTTTGTGCCTTAAGCATCTCTTTTTGGTCTTGTTTCTGTTTTGTGATTGACAGGACTTGGCTGCTATAAAAAGACAATTTCCCACAGGATTAATTAAGGACCTATTAACCTGTCAATAACATACGTATTTCTGGTCCCGTGATGCAAACTGCATAGAGAAAACAATTATGTCAAAAGAGGTGGCAGGACATTCAAAAGCTAGTAACATTGGTAAAGAATGTTTGTGTCAGACAGGAAAAGAACCGTGAATAACAGACTGTCCTTGAAAACCGCTTGGCACAACAATTGTTTGCTCAAGCAGCAATTAAGACTCATATTTTTGTTTTTAGTGGCTGCGCCCTCACTTCCATAATTATTATGGCAGCAAAGTAAGAAGTTTTGTAAAGAAGGATAAGAGCACCACAGTTTCACAAAAAAAGGTAAGTTGGTGTGGGAGATCGGTAGAAGGGACAAAACAGGAATTTTACTCACAAGACGGAGGTTCATGTCCCATTTGAAAATAAAATTAAATGGCAAGATTTTCTTAGAACTTTATGGAACAAACAACTGGGTCACGTTCTGTGCCGTGTGTAACCAGCAGTTAAGTAACGTGACAGATGATTTTAAGTCAAACCACAGTCTTTTTCTAAGCATAACCAAGCTGCAACCATTTCACAACTTTATTGACGTGTTTACAATCGCAACCATTACATTCTGTAGTTCAAATACCATCCATCAATCCATCTTTGTCCACTTATCCAGTATCGGGTCGCTGGGGAGCAGCTCCCTGCGGCTAGTTCAAATACAAGGATGGAAAACGCTCTTATTTCCTGCCACCTCTGTGGCTGTTAATTAATGAAACTCCTGTGAGGCGTATTAGAAGGTACAAATAAACAACGTACATCGCCGTGTGGTTTGATAAGATAAGATAAGAAAACCTTTATTTGTCCCACAGTGGGGAAATTGCGGTTTGCAACAGCAAAGACAAGAGCAGAGATAGATAAGTGCAGGAAGGACTTGTTTGTACTTTACCGAACAAGCACAAGGCCATTTTGCATAACATGTATGGAATGTCTTTGCTCAATGCTAAAGGACTGAAACTTGATCACTGACAGTTTAGTTTGTACTCCTCTATATTCTAAAGACAGAAGAAACCATTAAGGAAATAAAATATAAATGTGCTTAGCACATTAGTGCTGTGTTCTGTGTGCAGTAGCTTCAGAAATGCAAATGTATACTGAGAAATATTGATTTTGGTTAGGTCTACATCTAGACTAAGATAGCATAATATATAAGGTAATCAGCTTGTCTTATTGCACATTCTGACAACAATGAATATCAGTGGTGACTTTTTAAGTTTCCATGTCTATAATTTATCATAAATAACATGAACACATTTTTCACATGAAGCGAGGAAGGAAGCAGAGCTGGAGATGGGGATTTATTTGTGTATACTTCCAAATTCTTGCAAAGTTGTGGCAAAGTTCATTTTTATATTAACATACATAAGTCAGAATCAGACCTTTATAAGACATTTCATTTAGGATCTGTTCATTCTTTATGCTCCTGATATTCTGAAAGCAGTGCTGAGCTAGAATGACACTGAGCTAATGCTTACACTGGGTGATGTGTTCCAGGAGCTCCAGCCAATCCATACTTAAGCAGTCCTTCACCAGTTACAGATTGGACATGTGGAAGAGAGCAACCAGACAACAGTCCTCTGCTCATTGGTGCACAGACCTTTGACCAATGTCAGGGTCAGCTAAGGTCAAGCCCGGGGCCTCATTCATTCATTGTCTGATCCAATCGCATCAGCTCGGGTCAACAATTTTCATGTTTATCTTTACATTGGCCCTTCTTGTCCCTTTCACATATTATCTGCTTTGGCCAACACCCTTTTCTTTGGAAGTCTTAGAGGATAATCCTGTATTTTTTCTTCTATTCTATCTTTTTCTGCATGCTTTTGAGGCCAATAACACATTTTATCGTACACATTATAAGATGTGAGCATTGTCTTTAAAGTGATGGTTTGGAGTAATTTCACCCGTGGGTCCTTTGCAACATGACCTCGAGCCAAACACCCCCCAGAAGCTTTTTTTCCCTTGGTCTAACATTGGTCAAGTTAGCGCTGTCAGCCCAATGGCTTAGTGCAGGCGCTAAGGCTAATACAACAAAAATATGTATTAATTTAATGATTAAATAAAGGAGTGTATCCAAACTTACCTTAATTATAACCTGTCTCCTGCTAGTTGTAGTAAAGCACTTACTTTTAAAATAATTAAAATAATTAATAATTAATAAATATTTTTGTTGTATCTCTTTGTTGTTGTCCCTGCCGGTAGCAATAGCAGCAGAATAAATAAATAAACTCCTGGTGTACTTACAACTTTACAATGCCTCGTTTCATGTGTACAGAACCTATTTGTACTACTGGTGAAGTTTGGTACCATCCCGGGCATTATTAGTGGGTTAATTTGGCTAATAGTGCAAACTCAACCAAAATTAGACCAAGGGAAAAACCTTCTTGGGGGGTGTTTGACTCGGGGTCATGATGCAAAGGACCCTAGGGTAAAATTATTCGAATCATCCTTTTAATGTAGACTCATACCCACGTTATCCTCCACCAATCTGACCAAGATAGATCAACACTCACATTTACCCAGACTCACATTCTTGCCAATTCTAATATTGGACAGTCTAGACAATATCATTGCACAGTACGGTACACATAAACTGATTCACTGGGCTCGTCCATCATTGCCACTGGATAAACAACTTAAGGAGCTTACAAACAGACTTATGATGATTGACCATTCATGATGAAGTTTATTCCAATGTAATTGCATGTTTATAAGTGCGCTCCATGAGTCAAGTGTGAACGAGTAAAAGTGAAGGAAAAAAAGACTTCCTTCTTTTTTTTTGTTTACTTGATCGGTAAGATGTTCCAAAACTGCCTCAAGTTGTCAAACATCTGGTGGGATAAAAAAATCTGACAGATCATAATTAAAAAAACTACTTTTTTACTTGTGAACTGTCAAAATTGTGATTGTAACCCTTAAAATGAGACCCCGCAACTTGCAGTGTAAGGAAACAGATCAAATCATATTCGCAGTTATATTGTATTTGACGTGGAAATTGTCTTTTGTTTTTAATCTTATCATTTCTGGCTTTGCCACCTTAATTTATATTTAGATGTGTGTGTATTCTCAGTTTGTGTGTCCTTTAAATATTTTGAACTTCCATTGAAATAATTGCTTAAAAGAAAACATGTGATTATGTTTCATTATATAAGTCCTCTCTCTGTGCAAACCTTTCAGAATAAAGATAGGAATGAACCTGCAACATTTGGTCTTTGTAAGCGCTACTGACTGAGGAGATTTATGGCTTAGAAAATGGCCGTTAAAGATGAAATTGTAAAATTCCTTACATTTTGGAAGACACCACAGGTGAACTTGGTAAATCATTTTAATGACTTTTATTGAGACAATTATTTTTTGTATTACAAGTTTTCTAAAAAGTGCATTCTCATACAAACATTTTAAATATGCAAATAAGGCATTATGTAATGCTAAATTTAGGTACATTTAGGAGAAACCTGTAGGGGCAAATAGACAAAGTGTTGTTAAATGCATGATTGTTCCTGAAGAGTAAGTAGAATACACATGAGTATAAGTATGAAAAAACATTAGGCAGGTCTTTTCCACATAGGAAATGAACTAAAGGTCTTGTCATACATCAAGTCTAAACCTCTTGTGTCATGCTGTCACTTATAGCAGAGCGGCCAACTGTACAGCACACCACCAGCACTAGCGCTGCCAAGCTGCCACATAAATACTTTGTCCTCTGTTTTACCGCAGGCAAGGGATATGTCCCAGCATGCTAACACAGTGCTAACACGCTACCAAAGTTGGATGGAGAGCAACTCAAACACACAAACCTGACCACGCTTATAAAGCATTAGCTGTCAATGATCTATACATCCACCCCCCAACCTACAAAATTAAGTTTTCCAGAAAATAACTTAATAACCCACGCCCAATCACACACACACACACACACACACACACACACACACACACACACACACACACACTTCCACCACCAGTATTAACTCAATGACGCAGACAGGGACATTGCCAGAAATCTATAAGCCCTTTATAAGTGACAGCTGGAGGGAAAAGAATAGATCATGACCTCAGTCTGAGAGCGCTATACAGTACCATTCTCTGCTATAATGTGGCAGAACAGAGCTATGCCATTTGAATGTTATTTCTCACCTAGCTAATGGACTGGATGCTGTCAGGGGTCATTCTTTAGTTGTGTAAATGTCAGACATGTTGTCGCTGAGTGGATCGTGTTTGGCTGAGCTGGGGCTCTGAGTGAGATGCGGCTCTATCCACAGCTCCCAGCTGTGTGGCGTGTCCTCTTTTAGGAAAACAGATCAGATGTTGGGAGTATCCATGTCTGTGGTTTGCATTATTATAAGAACATTAACAAATATGTGGATGTACATGCTATAACATGGTTCTAAATCTACTGCTTTTGGAATTTTCCTTTAATCTTCCAGATAAAACCAACATTCTCTCGGGGTGCCCCAGAACAAACCAGCTGGAACAAACCAGTGATATGTATGTACATGTCTCCAGTAGAACCATACTCTGCCTAGTGAAGCATCAACCCTGTGTATTGTCAATAGTGTAAAATGAATTACTCTATCTCTGCTCCATTTCACTTTTTCCAAGCCTCCTGATAGACTGGAATGCACCAATGTCTCTTCCCCACAGCGGCAGTAAAGGATGCAGCGGCAGTAAAAGATGATGGGTGTCTGAGGGAAAGAGTCTAATGCACTGTGCGTGTCTACATGCAAACATGTGATCATATACATTCCCTCAGCTGTCTGCCAGATGATTCCTAATCCACACCTTTCTTTCAAAGTCTATACAGAGGCAAGATGAGTTTCCCATAATAAAACAATTAAGTAATCACACTCAAGTTTCATTGAAACTCTCTCCAGTTACTTAATTTCTACTTTACTCTCATGAAATAAAATTCAATTTAAGTCAAATTTTTGACAATTGTAATAACCATCTCACTTTTGATCAATGTAACTCTTAGCAAAACTTTGGATTCTGCACCAAAACAGTATACAGTAATCAACTCTCTACACTGTTACCAAAGTACCATGGCAGTTTGAGTGCAATAAAAACAGCAGCAAGGTTATTAGCGTCTTTTAAATCTTTGTATTCCTGCTCTCCCACTCTATCACTCATGTGTCACTTTTTCCATTGATTGTTAGTGGTCCTTTGTGTGAGTATCAGGGAGATGCTTTTCACTCATCCATGGCCTTGGCTTGGAGTCAACGGGGGAGCTGCTAGTTTCCATCTGACAGAGTGGGATGTTGCAGCTGAACCTTATTGAAGAGGTCCCTTCAACCACTGGATGGCAGTCATGCTCTGTGTCACAGGTATGACTATGCCAAAGAACAATTCTAACAAGGACTTTTGTGTTAGAAGGTAACTGGGTAAAAGCTCTGAAAAATTTCTATTTTTCTTTGATGTCATATGACATGATCATAGTGTGTACTTTATGCTGCAATTTTTCATTCATCTCTGTCTGTTTTTGCTCAAGCAGCCTTTGCATTTGTGTTTTATAGAAACACATGTTACTGCCTGAATCTAATAATGTTATAGTGATCCTGAAATATTGTTATACTGTAGCATGATGTGATTATACACATACTTGTGTCCACCCTGTTATATCAAAGTGTAGCAATGCCAGACCATGGCCAAGGGCAGGGTCACAAAGGTTTTGTGTGTGTGTATTTGTGTGTTCCGAGCTCACGCTATTAACCCAAAAACCTCTCTCTAATGTTCCCTTTGATGCATCTGTGGAAGTTAAGACTGAAACATGTGAACTCCCACAGCAGCAGTTGGATTGACTACATAGGTCAAGATCAAAGCCCAGGTGAGACATATGCTCACCAACCTTTGACCCTGGATCAAAGGTGACCAAATGTGTCAACAGAAGCTCTATTGTGATCAAACCAAGTCGGCTGCAGCTTCAGGACTACCATAAAAGCATCATGTACCTATATAAATTACTAGATGCTATACAAACAGATGGATAATGTGAAATAGTTTTCTTCCAGGGTGCGTGCGTGCGTGCGTGCGTGCGTGCGTGCGTGTGTGTGTGTGTGTGTGTGTGTGTGTGTGTGTGTGTGTCTATTATAGCCACCAGAGGGCAGTAGTAAAACACATTCATATTTTGTCAAAGGATCTATTGAAATGAAGTTCTGTCAAGCCCTTGAGAACTGCTATTTAATTGCAAGGTTTTTGGTTTCTTTACAGGTTCCTCGTCAGTCGCAGACACAGAAATCCAAAGTTATACAGTATCTTTAACCAGTAATTCCTGTCGGTTTGTAAATACAACAGCTGGGTTTCATTGAGAGACTGCAGGGGACCTAATGGATTATTGATATTGCATCACACATTTTGGTCTTAATAATAACTTAGTCATTCCTCTACTGCCTGGCACACCAAAGTACACAGCTTCACTTTTCAATACACATTGTAATATCAGAAGCACATGAGCTGATATCCTTTCTTAACCACTTTGATTTGATCATATATTGTCAATTATGTTGATTGTTTCTGCTAATTCAATCCTTAACTAGTCCATTTTTTGATCTTGCTATAATTATATGTGGGAATCTAGGTTATTTTTGTACAACACATATATTCACATCAGAAGGTCATGTGACCTGCAAGCTAATCAGGAAGTGATAAAAGGTTTACCGGCTCCAATCCTGAACCTTTGTGTAGCACACCTCGATGGGTGGACTCTCTTTCGTGCAGGGTGATGCAAGTGTCCCATATTTCACAGAGGCAAACTAAAGTTTACAACTGACATGACCTGTAGCGTAGGTAGTGTAGGCTCTTTATTGACTGATGATTCAGGAATCTTTATTGTCCCTTTGCAACAGTCCTTATTACAACTTGAATATCTTGAATCACCGTAAGAGCTGAAAATAAAATGGAAAAACACAACACCTTCACTTTACGTACAATTCCCTGTAGTAAGTGACAGGCTAATGGCAATATGCTACTGTTAGCTTAACTTGCAAGATTGTACTCTCTAATAACATCAAAACTACAAAAACGGCACACAACAAAGTAACTCAGGTTACAAACAGTGTAAAGTGAGTGTAAGTGTAAAACTAACATACGTTGTGCCTCTAACAGCAGGTTCTAAACAATCTTATTGTATGCCTTCGTTTGACCGCTTTTTCCTTCTCGTTTTGTGGCCGTACATTTACTTCAGATTTTCAGAACTTTTAAAATAAAATCATTAGCGTCAGAAAATGACTTAACCAATTTTTTTCCTTTTCTTTTCTCTAATAAGGAAATTCCTTCAATACGTAACCGTAATTCCTGGAATCCAAAATCTATTTGATCTTATCTTATTTATGGTGAAACCCTTTCCTTGATATCTGATCTGCTCATGGTAATGAGCCCTTATCATGATGGTGATATGATGATCCTTGGGGATTATCACCGGGTGTTTCTGCAATGCAGGGAGAGATGCATTTTTTAACCTTCCTCTTACCTTGAGGAGTCAATCTTGGACAAGAAAAACATCCATTTGACGCAGTTTCCTCTGAGATGGAAGGTGAGCTTCTTTGACGAGGAGCTTGATCTCTTCTGGATAAACGTGTCTTTGTAAGTCCTTAATGATGATGCACTGTTTGACACAAACGTGTGGAAACGCTCACAGACATTGACGAGTCCAGAAGTGCTCGTCAATGTCTGTGAGACCAAGCTCCTCCTTCAGCGTGTTGCTCACTACAACTGAAACAACAGCAGCTGTTAACTCTAATCTGGGAATAGTTTTGATTTTCATAGGAGCTACCCCGGACTTTGCCATAAGCAGAGTGCAATAAACATTTCCATTTTCACTTCAATGTCTCAAATAGGTACATTGGCCACATCAATGTGCTTGCATCAGAGAAGTGGTGAAGCTCTCTTCTCAAGACGAGTCCAAAGTCAGGTGGCTCATAGCAACGAGGTATATTGATTTTCTCCAAATTCGCTCTTCCAGCTCTCCCACGCTGGATGTAGATCACCACGAAGGGGTTCATCCCAACTTGTGCCATGCTTGCACATTTCTTGCAGAATCCTTTTCCTGATGAGTAAGGAAGGGAGCAATGAGGCACAGCGGGTCATAAACAGAGGCCACCATGGATAGTATGCCTCAACGTGTTGCTGGCTGATCTTTCAGGGATATAATAAATCTAAAGGTGTCAGATTCAATGTGCCAATGGATCCCTAAGGCTCTTTCCAATGTGAAATCGTTGAAGGCAAGGTCGAGAGCCTTTTCCTCGATTGCGCACTCGGATGGAGGTATACTCTCTAGCACCGATTTGTTGTTACACACAAACTTGTGCAGTCTTAGACCACCTGCAGCACAAGGGTTTCTGAGCCTCCTTTGCCAGCTGAATGGCTTCATCCGTAGTTGCTGTGCTTGCAACACCGTCATCAACATAAAAATCCTTCATGATGAACTGTGAGCCAAGGGGAAACAAGGTCTCATTCTCCTTGGCCAAGTGTTTTAACCCATAGTTGGTGCATCCAGGTGATGATGCATAACCAAAAAGATGTACCTTCATGTGAAATTCTTGTGGCTCAGTGCTGAGATTAGAGAGGGAGACACAGGTTGCAACCTTAACATCCTTTTCTGCTTTTAGTCTCCCCAGTTCACGCTTCTGAAGTTCAAGTTCTTTTTTCTGCTGTTCTTCTAGGAGCTGAATTTTTTCCTTCTGTTTTTCCTCTTGCAGTACCACCTCATACTTTGCTTCTTTTGCCGCTAACTCCACCCTTTTTGCTGCTACAATGGAGCTCATGGAGGGTTGGCTTGATTTACAGCTCAAGTATTTATTTGAGGGTGAGGCTGTAGAACCATAGATAGAGCGGGCATAGTCTCTTTTAAGCAGCTCACTAAGATATTGTTTTACAGTTTCACTGTCAAAATCTCCGTCTATTAGATAGTATTGAGTTCTAAAAAGTTAAACTATGTATGATGGAGCCAGGGTTAGGAAAATATGCATTGTCTCTGTCCCTCACCTCCCCCCTCATTTCCATTGACTGTAAAGAATTGATCAGGTTAAGTCTGGCATTTAACATATGGAAAGGAGCCTTCCTGCTACACACCTGGAGGAGGCCGCTTGTCTCCTACCCCATAGAGTCTTAGTCTGGGTTAAGACAATACAATGTTTATTATGTTAGAATTTCACATTTACACGACAGACCCTTTTGTTCTGTAACCAGAACGAACCCCAAAGGGGCAAAGTTTAGCGGCATGTTTCTCTCATTGGATAGCCATGACAACGGCGGACCAATGAGAATGGATTTGAATGCACCAGGTGAAAAAGAGCCGCCCCCAGGTGCAGGGGATAAATGAATGTGATTTAGGGATTTTCAGCACTGGTTTTACGTGACTCCGTCAGGGGGAAGCGTGGATCCAGTCCGCAGTCAGCTGCAGTGTTATTATGTTGTGTTTGTGTTTGTCTTATCATCCTCATCATTCTGTTGCATTAAACCTTTTCTTAATTCTCAATTCGACCCCGAGCCTCCTTCCTCAGAGATCCAACAGAACACAAAGTTAGTTCAAAAATTCTAACAATAGATTGGATTATAATCTATCTAATAGACGGAGATTTTATGTCTATGCTATGGAGTCTATGCTTGCTATCCGTTCAGGCAATTTTACCAATGTCTTTTGTCACTGCTTCACAGGCATCGATACAATGTCTTGTTTCCCCGGATGGACAAGGTGAGCTCTAATTTCCACATAGATGTTAATAACATTGTCCTTACCTTTCTCTAAGGTGTTTATTAGAGCTGCAATTTCACTCTCAGGTAAGAGGTGACAGGGAGGAGGAGTATCGGAGTCTGGTGGGGGACTTTGCTCTCTGGTGTCACACTAAATGCGTACAGCTCAACACCTCTAAGACGAAGGAGCTGGTCGTTGACTTTGGGAGGTCCAGACCAAGACCACAACCGGTCCTGCTAGAGGGACTTGAGGTGGAGGCAGTTGAATGATACAAATACCTCGGGCTGTGGCTGGACAGCAAACTGGACTGGACAACACACACCAGCCACCTGTACAGGAAGACACAGAGCAGGCTGTACTTCCTGAGGAGACTGCGGTCCTTTAACATCTGCAGCAAACTGCTGTGGATGTTTTACCAGTTTGTGGTCACCAGTGTCCTCTTCTACACTGTGGTGTGCTGGGGGGGGGCAGCATATCAAAGGACACCCACAGGCTGGATAAACTGATCAGGCGGGCCGGCTCTGTGGTCGGCATGAAGCTGGACTCACTGGTGACGGTGGCAGAGAGGAGGACACTGGACAAACTGCTGGACATTACTGAAAATGCCAGCCACCCCCTGCACACCGTGATCAGCACCCAGAGGAGCCTGTTCAGTGGAAGGCTGCTCCTTCCCAAGTCTTGGACCAACAGACTCAAGGACTCCTTTCATGCCATCAGGATATACAACTCCTCACTAGGGGGTAGGAGGAAATAAGGCAGAGAGGACAATACAATACATACATACATACACACATACATACATACATACATACATACATACATACATACATACATACATACATACATACATACATACATACGTTCATTCATACATACAGACATACATACATGCACACCTGGACTTAAATTCACACCTGGTCACTTTATCACTTTATCACTTTAACACTGGACTCAACACACTTTAATAATAATTTATGGTCTTTTCTTTGTTTATTTGACGAATGTTCTTATTGTTGTTGTTATTATTATGGTTATTTTGTTGTCTTTATACTGTCTTTTTTATCTATTTTTCATTTATTTTTTCTGGCTAAAACTGCTGCTGGAATTTTCAATTTCCTCGCAGGAGTCATCCCAAAAGGATTAATAAAGAGAAGTCTAAGTCTAAGTCAGTCTTTAGCTGCTTTCTGGCCTTGCGAGCTTGGGTTTTCCACTGCTCATAAAGATGAATGAGCTTTTTCTCCTTTGTTTGAGCCTCTTCTTTCTGAAATGCAAGTATCTTCTCTGTGTTAATCCGTGGACGGCCACAGCGGCGAAATTCTTCCTCTTCGCTGACCTGAAAGGTCTCCGTTGCCTGGTCTGAGTCCCTACTGTCTAGTGGTAGATTTCCAGATGCTTCCATTTTGTGAGTATCACAACCTCAGACCATCACATCAAGTCCTCTTGCAGTCATTATTCATTTCCATCAGGAGCATTTTAGGACTTATGAGGTGAAGCTCTTACTGTAGCATCCCCGGCTGAATAATGGTCTGGCTCTTTATTGACTGATGACTCAGGAATCTTTATTGTCCCTTTGCAACATTCCTTATTACATCTTGAATATCTTGAATCAACCTAAGAGCTGAGGAAAACATGGAAAAACACAACACCTTCACTTTACATACAATTCCCTGTAGTAAGTGACAGGCTAATGGCAATATGCTACTGTTAGCTTAACTTGCAAGCTTGTACTCTCTAATCACATCAAAACTACAAAAAGGCACACAACAAAGTAACTCAGGTTACAAACAGTGTAAAGTGAGTGTACGTGTAAAACTAACATACCTTGTGCCTCTAATAGCCAGGTGTGTCTTATTTTATGCCTTCGTTCGACTTCTTTTTTCCTTCTTGTTTCGTGGCCGTACATTTAATTACGGTTTTCGGAACTATCAAAATAAAAGCATTAGCATCAGAAAATGACTTAACCAGAGAAACACTATTTGGGGCATTGACATAACCACCAACGAGCTGCTGTGGCTGTAGAGCTCTGGAAATACTGCATTTTGTGTGAGTTTGTGTGTTCTTGCAAAGGGGGCCAGTCTAATCACTGGTTTCTACTGTTATTCTTTTGTTATCTTTTGTTAATTTATTTTGACTAATGCCTACTGTGTTTACACTCAGCTAAACTAGTGATAGGCACCTAATGTTAGTGCAGGTTGCTCTCCTACTTTTTTGTATCTCCACGGCTTGAACCTGTACAAGGCTGGGTGCGCATTGACACACTGCCTCCTTGTTCTGAGACTGTATTGGGTGACTCTCTGTAGTGGTGTGTATGCATGAAGCAGGATTTATGCTTCTGTTGAGGATCAACGCAGAGCTTTTGCTGGTGCCTACGTACGTGGCCTGAAGTTCACACTTGTGCGTTGGTGTCTGCGTCAATCTCTTTAATAGAATAACAGGGATGGCATGTGTATACGCGTGGGGAGTGTGTGTAGGGGATTAGCTTCGGAGCAAGTACCGACTCTAGACGCATGGTGGCAGAAACAAAGTGTCTCCCCTTTTGCTTTCTGACCATGGTTGGACATCTATAGTAGGAAAAAGTAACCATCTCCATAATTTCATGTTGTCAATGGAGAAGGAGAACCCAGAAATAAGTAGGGGGAAATGCAATTCTACCAAGCCACGGCCAAGCGGACCAATCACAATAGCTCCGGTCTGCGTTGCGGGATGTGTAGTTACATTGTTTGAGAGCTGCAAATCAGGTTTGGCTGACATGCACCTCTCAAAAAATTATCTTAAATAGATTTAATGAAACCAACACTTCATGAAGAGACATTTATTAGATCAGTAGAATACATCACCACCATCATCCTCATCATGCCAAAAAGCAGCAGCAGCAGCAGCAGCACTTCATTTCCTCACTTTAACTGTATATCCAAGACAGATGCAGCGAGTAACTATATATTTTCTCTTTGTAATAATGATCTTATCATTTGCACATTTCTACTGAAAGTTCCACAACTCTGGTGTTGAACTTGTCTTGTTAGCCTAAAATTGCTTCCCAAAGGGCGACTCCAGCTATTTCTCATCATCCTCCATCATGGCTTCCAAAAGCAGATGATGTTTGCAAACACTCACTACACAAGGTCATCTGACATACTGATGTGTTGCAATGCTCAACTGACGTTGTTCAATGTTGTTCATTGTCAGTACAGATCTGTGGACCTATGACTCCACAGTAAGATCCTGTTTAGATCTTATTTATATTTTGTGAGATCCTGTTTAGATCTTGTTTATATTTTTTTTATGAATACCTACCTCAGGAATGATCAATTATACAGAGTCCTAACAGAAATAGTATGTACATCTTTGCAATAGTTAATATTGTGTACTGCATACCAAACAACAGAATAACGGTGACAACACCAGACTAGTATATCATTACTATAGCAAAACAGGAGCACTATCGTAGTCACATGCACTAGTACACAGTGTCATACTTGTCAAACATAGACCATATTATTTATATTTACAAAATGTTCACAGCTACATTCCAGGTTTTGTGTGTGCATTTAATGACAAAGGATTGTTATAATCAGAAAATCTAGAGTTTGTAATGTCACATGCAGTGAAATGAGGTTGTTACATTGCGCTGCTTGTGAAGAACATGAACATGAGGCAATGAATCTGGCAGAAAAAAATACAGTAAGGATACTGGATTATTGCTCAGTGCATCTGATATGTTATGCATGTAATATTGACCAATATTGATAAATAACGTCCAGTCTTACTACAGTCTTAGTGATAATACAGTTATTTTAAGAGATTGGTCCTGTCAGATTAATTAAACCAAAGCCTGCACATTGCAAACATACTTTCACGATATACATAATTGTACAGTATGTCAATAAATACACATATAGTAGAAACAAAATGTATGCAAATCAAATGAACAGGGAAGAGAACTCAGTATGACATTTCATGCACTGAGATGATGCAGTTGGCAAACATCCCTCCTGTTTAAAGTGACAGTCAATGACTGTTGACACTGAAAGGAGTCTGATGATTAAAAAAAAAAAAAGATGAACAGAACAGAATAATAAAACCTGACTTTGTTTGGGAAGCTTATTTAGGGCATAGACACAGGCTAGTACAAAATCTCCCTGTATACAACTGCTTTCCAATGACATTTTCTTAAATAAATGTTAAATACAACTGCAAGCCATTCCCTTTAGTATGAGGAGACGCCATAGAATACAATATTTACACATCTTAGCTACATAGTTGTATTTGTTAACAAATGGTGACCTCTGCTCCCATTTTCTTGCAGTGCTTGGGCATTCTTTTCTTTCTCGTGTTGACTGATTTATCCATCTATAATACCAAAACTGGCCGAACAATTCCATCTGTGCTTTTTATGAGCTTCACTTATTTTGTGCTTATAACTGCACTGCAAGACCCTTTACTCTCTCAGTTTTTTTAATACAATCACACCTCCTCTTCTTATATATATTTGTGAAGTAAAAAAAGAAATTATCATCTACTTGGTTTCACACTGATAAAGACACCTAACTTGCATGCCATGAGACAATGCCATTGACATCTCAATGTGGAGTCTGTGATGTCTGTAAGGAGGGGTAAATGTATCCAGTTCTTGTGCCGGTTGACACTGTCCGTCTGCAGTGTTCAGGCCACATAGGCCAGCTGAGATAATATGCTTGAATGGTCTGGCGTGATACAACATCCCGTTTCCTGCTGTCCTTTGTACTGTCGTACTGTAAACATGGCTGCCCACGCACAGATCACACCAGCTGGCAGATCAGGCTAGTATTACCTTCAATTCCAGTTTAACTTTTCTATCCAGTCTTTGTGGAAGATGTCTGTTTCTCTGAGTCAAGGAGAAAAGTGGGTGGGTTAATCAGGGTTACAGAATGAGGGTGTGTTTGCAGGTTTTGGTGTTAAAATTCAAGGTTTATAAGTCAGACACTGCGGGGAGCCCTTTCTAGTTCATGGGTCCTACGGTTGCGTCCCTTCTGCCTCTCTTGCAGGTGTTTCCACTTAGCTGCCAGCCCTTGAGCATGCATGTGGGTGCGAGGGTTCACAACCTTTTGCTGCTGCTGCTGCTGCTGCTGGTGTATTTGTACTTGCTGTACCAGGTGAGCTTTCTGCCTCCTGTGCTTTCTCTCCCTTTTCCATACCTGCTCACAGAACTCATCCACGCTGTTGAGAGTCGGGTGATTGACCAAAGAGAGAAAATCTCTGTACCACAGCTTTTGATTGGGAGTTTCTTGAGGTGGGGAAAGATCCGGTGCGGGGACGCTGACTGCGGCCTCTTCATCGCGATGTAGCAGATCCTCCAGGCGCTCGCTGTCAATGACCTCTAAGGTCACTTTCAGAAGCATCTGCATGAAGCCGTGCTCCACCGCCTGGCACAGATACATCCCAGAATCCTTCTTGTTAAGTGTCCTAATCAGTAGGCCCTGGTCTGTGCGGATAAAACGTTCTTCTGATTTGATCTACAGAATGACAGAGACAGAGGAAAAGACAAAGCGATAAAGCCAGACTAATATGACATTCAACATTTCCCATAAAATCTAATTAGCTATGCATCATGGCTTTATTTCACTTGAATCAACCATGGCATTAAATATGAATTAAATATTAATAAATAATAGGATACTGTATTATCTAAAAACAATCTTTATTACTATCATTATGTATATGGTCTGCAGACAGATTGTATATGAGTCTTTTTCAACAAAATAGATGAATTGTGTGCTGAGGTAGTTCCAACCTCTTGCTTGCGGTCATCAGTAGAGCGTTGATATTGCCAATATGTCAGAGCTCTCTGGGACTTGGGACTGCACTCAAGGAAAGTACTGCTGTTCTCCACACCATACACAGTTTTATCCACGAGAGTCGTCTGCCCACTTAGTTCATCTAGATGAAAATTAAGAATATATTAGTCACCCAAGTTAGTTAAAGGAAATTTGCAGGTTGTTTTTGCAGATATTGGTTGTGATAATGACTGAATGTTATGTTCTACAGTCAGATTTTGTGATTATTAGCGATTTTCTGTATGGTACTATCCCTGCTTTTCTGCTTTTCTTTGACAGAAATGTAAAACAAACTTAGTTTTCTAACTACTGCCTGAGCTAGGGGCCTGGTTTTTTCAGTGACTGCATTATACATTATTTTGTCACATTATCCTGTCCCTTTTCTCATCACACTTAATCATGTGCAGAAGAGGCAGCTCCCACCACAGAAGCAGTCAGTGGAGGAAATGGGCTGTAACTAATATCTGGGTATTATAGAGTCAAGTACGTGTAATGCAATTCAGTCAGGGAGATTACACTGTAAGGCCATTGTTTTTCTGATTGATCTCCTTAATCCTATTGTAAATGTTTATCCTTTTTTTTTTATAGAGTCCCATAGCTGGTTAAAATGTATAATCAAAAGTGTTATTTTACTAATAAATGGGTAGCAACAGGTAAAAGTATTTTTTGTGTGTCTAAATCACTCCTTAACATAGCAGCTTACAATAACTGTTCTTTACTTTTGTTCTTTACAGTAAAATGAAAGACATATAATCACAGTCTATTAGACACCAGTGTTAGTCTTGCTTTTGGACCAAGACCACTAACAGGGCAGTATAGTGAAGAGTTTGACATCATACAGGAGGCTTGGAGGAATCCTGACCATGTTAATTAGAAGCTTCACATGGACCGACTCTAATCTTCACACCACCAGAGACACATAAAACACACACATTCAACTGGCTTCTCTATAGTTCACATCGCTACTGAAAAGGCCGGCAGCAGCTTTGGGATAATTTTTATGTTCAAAGAAAAATAAATCCTTAAAACAAAAGCTCTTCTCAATTTATAATTTGAAAATACAAAAAAAAATCCCATATGGTACTAGTCAAATTAATTATGTCTGTACTGAAAACAAACAGAAAAATATCTTATTACACATTGCCCTTATTATAAAATAAAATAAAAAAAATTTTCTTCTTTTATGTACCGTGGTGTTGCAGATCTGAGCATTGTGTGAGTGGGTCTCCATTTCGGATATCTTGCCTCCTTGTTCTCCTGCCGAAACACAAATATAAACACTTTAATGAGTCAGCAGACACACTGGCTTCTTTGTACTGTATATGTGTGTGTGTTTGTATGTGTGTGTGTGTGTGTGTGTGTGTGTGTGTGTGTGTGTGTGTGTGTGGTGTGTATCTGTGAGAAGAAGAACAACTGTTTGCAGGGAGTTTGTGTGTGTAGGTGCATGTTTGAATGGTGTTTTGATGTGCAGCAATAGTAGAAGCCAACACAAATAAGTAAACTAACAGCAGGCAGCCCATAGCAGCATAGAAAAGCTTTAATTATAGGGCTGTATGACAGAGGAATTCTAACCTAATCAATCATTTCAGCCTGTCGTCTCTCTGGGTCGCAGATGTGAAAGAGATGGAGTTTCAGGTAAGATGTGAAACACAACCCTCAGGTTATTTTCTGTAAACAATAAATGAAGAAGCTATGGAGACACTAAAAGCAAACTGGTAACTTCTTCCTCCTGTTCTTACTATTGTTCTAACAACTATTAATTGGATGTAAGAGTTTGTTCTGGCTGTGTTATGTTTAAATGTAGGACTCTGGAGTCCAACTAACAGCATGAACAGGATACTTTGCAGCTAAGCATTCAAATCAATAAGCCCCCATGGAGCTATGAGTGGGAGGCTGCACACAGAGCACACACAAGTACACACATACATGAACACATACAGATCAGTCCACTACTCCAACCTTGCTAGCACCGAACCTCAAAAACCGGCCTCACCCCTGGTTCACCCAGACAGCCTCCAGACATCACAGACATTGGGGCTCATTTACAGTAAACACATGAGGCAGGTTATATTTCTAGCTCTCTGGTAGAAACACGACCCTCTACCTTTAGGGGCTTTTGGCAAGTATACAAAGCCTGCACTATGAGTGTGCCCTAGCTCCAGCCTTGCATTGCACTCTGACTGCATATGTCCTTAATAAAGGTACAAAGCTACGTTAAAAGCCTTGTATATAACCCGGTTTTACTCCTGAAAAAATATAGCCAATATGTTAAAAACAAGTAATTCCTAAACAAGCATGATTAAACATGTGTTGTACATTGTACATGTTCAAATCTAAAGCAGGTTGATCTTATGCTATACACAAAGACACCTCTCTGCACATCCTAATTGTGCTACTTGCATCGGTTTCAGTTTCAAGAATGTCCTGATTTATCCAAAGGATGCATCAAATCCAATGTGTATACATAGGTTTGTGTGTTAAATTACCTTCTGTTGATTGGAAGTATTATATTGCATTTGAGCAAAACTGCAAAAATACCGGCTCAGTGTTTTGAAGCGCTAATTAGTTGCTGTGTACAAGGTGTCAGACAGCTTGTAAAACACAATGGCAGGGTGGCAACATGACATGAATGTGTAAGTATATATTCAGTACCTCTTAGCCATGGGAAAGTATCTGGAGCACTCAGTTCCATCCCATGCACAGTAAGGGTCCCTTGCCAGGCAACATTCAGCACAAGCCTTCCCATAAACCTCACACCGATGCAAAGGCATCTGGGACACACCAATGTCTGAGCCCAGATACAGTTGTTGCTGTTAGGGTAAAAGAGAGAAAGACTTAATTTTCCAAAACTGATATTTTATTTTTTAGTATCTCAGTTTAGGTTTTAAGTTTGGATGAGCGGCGCTTTGAGTAATACGCTTAGCTTTTGTGTTTCAGTAGAGCAAAAATACAAGTCAGGAATGTGAACTGTTTTACTACAGGTGCTTAGCACCCTCCTACCTGTCAATTACATGTCTCGTTTTGTCTCTCCCTGCCATTTAAGTCGATGTGCTAACTGTTGCTGAAAAGCCAACAATTGAGATCTGTGTGCGATAAAGTGTTTCATCTCAAAGTGTTCTAAAGAAGTGCTTCTTTGTTCTGTATTTAAGTGAGGGGTGTCACCTTTCAGGAAACACTTTCACTCTCTGACAGACAGGTTTTTCAGACACATGCAAAACACAATATAATAAAAATAATATTTTCACATTTCCCTAATCCAATCCGGAGCCTTTACTGAACTCAGTTACTGAGGTCATATTCTTTCTTTTCCGACTTAACTTGATACAACCTTGAGATCTCCTTGTTGGCTACAGTCCTTTGATCTGCTACATGTGTTGCTACAGTTTCTTTTTAGATGCACTGAGAACTACAATAAATACCTGTTTTGTTGACAGTTCCATCGCTGTAATGGCTGTTGGCTCCTGTACAAATAATAAATGAGCCATCAACAAATTGATCAGAAAAAACGTGTGGATTCTTCAGTTGTCCTTTAACTTTTAAGTGATGAGAGAATGACTTACTCTGAAGACAGTCATTTCTTCCAATAGGACTTCCTCCAGGTCGTGCCACGAGCCTCTGGGGATGGATACGACTTTCAGTATCGTCCCCATGTCTAGCAGACAATGGAAGCAAACATGCCTTGAGTGATCTCAATCGGTCAATAAGTCAGGTTAGTTTTACAGTATACATGTATGCAAATGTAAATATAAGTGTATACCTGTGCCAATGAACATGACGTCATACTGGCCATCTTCTGCTTCTACTTTGTCCACCACTATCTGTGTGAACTGGTAGTCCACATCTGTTTTGACTATGATTGGTCGATTGTTAATGGGGTAGACAGAGTTAAACATGGCTGGGTGGCTTCTGGCAAAAGTTACGACTTCATCAGGAAGGTCCTTGGTTGTATCAAATCCGCCAAATGTTTTGCTTGGGCACTGTGAAGAAAAATAGTTAATAGTTATAACAATTACAGTAGTACATACTGGAGAATTAATTGTCAAGATCAGATCAGAACACACTGACATCCCAGTTAAGTGTGTGCTCACCGTGCCGGGCCGGGGGTAAGGAACACGTCCCTGGAAGGGCACCCACTGATAGTTGGGTCCATCTCTATGGGCGTAAGGACCCAGGAAAACTCTCCTGATGTCTGTCATGCTATACATACACACAGCTGAACCTTTGAAGATGTTGCTAAGGGGCAGTAAGAATGAGTCAGTTAAGGAAAGGTCAGGTTCTTGTTGAAAACACGAGTCATGCAATCCGTAATGATGATAACCAAAACTATTTCAGCCACAGTACCTGGAAGTGGTAAATACTGCATAGATGATGGGGCTCTTAGGATCCTTTGTGCTCATGAGAAAAACATCCTCTGAAAGCCAAACAGAGTGCACTATATATTACAGAAATATTTTTCAATGAAAATAACGTATTGCATCTTTAGGAAATAATGCATGACACACGTTTCAAAGTGTGGGAGCATTCACTCACGTAGTTCATCAAAGTGTGTGTCAATTCCGTTACTGCCAGGCACAGAGCAAATAAGTCGAGCCTTCAAGAAGGTGGTCCACTTATTTACCAGACTCCTGTGGCCTCCCAGGTCATTCTGTTGGACAGATAAAAAAAGCATAAGCTTGCATTGCCTATTTCCATACTGCTGAGATGTGAATGTATGCCTCACTACCTCTGATTGAATATGGTGTGGTGTTCCCTTACTGGCTGCATATATAGCATGATAACTGCCTACCCTGTTCAATTTATATTTATAATTTAGATCTGTCAAAATCCATTCATTAATTGTTGAAAAATGTAATATATAAAACTTTGCACTTGTAAGGCAAGGCAACTTTATTTGTATAGCACATTTCAGCAACAGGGCAATTCAAAGTACTTTACATAAAACACTGAAGAGCAGTTGAAAACAGTACAAAATATAAAAACAATATTTATATAATACAATATTTTAGGACGCTACTATGGGACACACCGGTCTTACGTTTTACCTCGATTTATATGCTGACATAGATTGTCATACATTTCCAATTTTCAACAACGTAACTTCAGCAACAATTAAAAATATAAAAACAGACAGTTACAGTGCAGTATGAGAAATTAACAATTGTTTAAAAACTAAATAGGCAGCATCAAAAAAGATATTCTGCTTTTATATAAAAGAACTGAGAGTTGTGGTGGAGTTTTCTGGGAGTTTGTTCCAGGCATGTGGTGCATAAAAACTGAATGCTGCTTCCCCTTGTTTTGTTCTGATTCTGGGGACAGAAAGCAGACCTGTCCCAGATGACCTGAGAGGTCTGGGTGGTTCATAATTTAGTCATGACTTATCAAGGAACCTATTGATACCTCCAGATTAGAAGTCATGTAAGGATACTAATAATAATGGATCTATGATAATACACAGTTTCTATTATAAATTGTTACATTTGTTGGTCTTGACGATGTTTTACATACAAAACTTCTGAATGGATTCTTTCCACCCGGACAGCTCAGTGCACAAAAGACAGTACTAAACAAGCCAGTCCCTCATCCAAACAGCCACATCATCAAACATTATCCTCATGAGGAATAATAGATTTTCTAAATGTGAAGAAATATGACTCTCTCTAAAGTTCTATGTTCCAGTACACACCCTAATAATATATGCCTGTGTGCCTCACAGTTAAGTGTTTGTTTTCCAGAACACAGCACACAAACACAGAGGCACAAAGTGCTGGCTCATAAAAACTAATCCCACTAAGTGTTGATTTATGACTATGAATATGTCCAAATATGCATTGGGCCAAATTAATAGCACATCTTGCATAATGGATGGCTTGTCTTTCGTTGAGCATAGCAGATTCCTGACATACTGGGTAATCAGGCTGTTATGACAGAGTCACGATATGCAGCTAAATGGGAGGTTGAGGTTGGACATTTCTCGCTGATCTGTAGTCAGCCTGGTGGATTCCGGCTTAATGAATAAAAATAGGATTTGGAGCGTAAAAGCTGATAGAAGGCCAGTGATTTAACATAACCATCCCCTAGAGCCAGAGGGTGTAGATGACCCAATCAGTGCCAAAGCCTGGCATTCCGATAACAGTGCAGGCCTTGACAGCGCCTTTGCCTCTCAGGTTCTGGTGACATTTAACATTTCGCTCAGGTTTCTGTCTTCAGGGGCTAATTGTACCACACACAACAAAGCCCGCTCTTCTCCAGGCTAAAAATAATCACAGATAACAGCCCCTGAAACCTGCCATTATGAAAGCCACTCAGACACCCGTCTAGTGTTTTTCCAGATACAGAAGCTATTTCACATGTCCATGTGAGAGTGCGTGTGTCTTTGTCTCTCTCCTTTTGTGTGCATCTGAATTATTCTCTGTGAGAACCATCTTGTATGAGTGTGTGTTTAAATGGACATGTGGCTTGTGTGCGTTAATGTGTGTCTGCGTACTTTGCAGAGCTGTCCGATGCGAGCATGTGTGGCCTTCCCAGCGTGCTCGCCATCTAAAGCGTTCTCTTTGAAGAGCAAGTAGATTTTGTCATCTTCTGGGTTGTCACTCTCTGGAATCAGATGAACACCAACAAACCTGGGATCTGCAACACATAGAGAGAGACACACAAACATCCATCAGACAGGATAGAAAACACAAGAGCAATGGACAAGGACAGCAAATGGTATCCCTTCATTTAAAGTGGCTTTGTCATGTTGAGCCTGTAAAGTAATAACACAAGTTTAATATTGAATACTAAACTCCACAGGCAGCCATTGGAGAAAAGCCCACTTGAGTAATGTACTCCTTGCTCTTTGTTAGAAAAAATAGGCTGCAATATTTTAAGGCATGCAGCAAAGCTACACCTCTTTGGCTGAAGAAAAAGCATGGATTCATTTCTCAGTCCTTTTAAAAGATATAATATGTTTCTTGAAATGAACAGACACACATGGAGACAAGAATAAATCAATTCCCTGAGACTACTGCAGGGTTGACAATTACAAGGACCTCTGTGTATATTATATCTATATTTCTGTCCATAGTGGCCTGTTAATCCTTTAGGTATTTAGTTTGCTGATAAAAAGATCATCATGTTTAATATACAAGTAAAGCTGAGTGTCATCCGCATAAAAGTGGAAAGCTATTTTTAAAAGTACTAATTAAAAGGCCTGACAGTAATATATAAAAATAAAATAAAAGAGGCAATCCATAGATCCGAGCTGCAGCATCAGACTTGACATCACCAACCGCCAGTGAAAATGTTCAGTATAGTAAATTTAAAGACTTACCAATTAACAGACAAAGTCAAGGACCCAAAAAATATTACATATTTGAAGCTGCTCATGAATATGATTAAACATGGACAGGGATTTTCCTCTCTCACCATTTAACCACCGAGAATCATGTTGCTCCGTCCTGATAGGGTGATGCTTTCCAAGAGTGCGAAAGATGGCAAAGTCCCGCCCCATGAAGTCAGCTGATGTCCCAGCGTACAGTTCTCCATCTGATAGTAAGAAGAATGAAACATGCTAGTTTAGTAACACCAGATGATGAAACAATCGAGGTGATTCCCCCCTGTGATGCAGGTGTAAAAATCTGAGGAAGCGTTCAGGGGCTTAGCAGTACAGGTAGACATGGAGTTCTTGGAGAACAATGACCGTGATGGATGTGATGAACATCAGGAGTGTGAAATTGACATTAACACAGTAGGCAGGGCTGAGAAGGGAAGCAAGGGAAGGGTAAACGCATGGAGAGACACACAAGGAGGGACAGGACAGAGGTGTGAGACTGGGGGAGTACATAATAATGATGGTGAGAGGGAAGAGAGAAAGGGGAGAGGAGATGAGGGGTGATGGGCTGGAAAATGGCCATCTGCTAGATTAAACAATGTGATATAACACAATGTGACTGGCAATAATTGGGGGTAGAGAGGAAAGATGCTCACATAGTCCTGCTTTATTTGCCAACAGTGGGGATTCAGCGCAAATAAAGCTCAATATAGTGCCATCCACTATGCACGCCCAGAACTTAAAGGAGGTATATTCAGATTGAAATAGAGTTTACAGTCCTGCCAATGAGGGGTTCCCAGTGTGTATATATAAACTACAGAGCAGATCCACTTGTAATGACTGACATGAATGCCCTGTTCTGTTATTCACATTTTATACCCTATATATCTGCTGAAATGAAAGAGCAAGGCAGAGGGTGTTTTCTGGACTCCCACATTTTTATATGACCTCACTCTAACCCCCAGAAAAACAGCACAGCGTGTCAGTTAACTTACCAATTAACATGGAGGAAGTGAGCAACTTGGGGTCGTAGGGACTCTTCCCTCGGCCATTTTCTATAAGAGGCTCCAGTCGGAACACACTGTCCTGGACATGAAGAGACAGAAAGTTACAGACAGGCGTACAGTGTAAAAAAACATGTTTTAAAAGGACAAATCTGAGGTATTTAGAGAGACTTAGGTTTAGACTTAAGGATTGAGAATGAAAACAATAAATCTCATTGCTCTCTGTGACTTGGTGACTTCGACACTCATAGGAAAGCCATTAGATGAAATACTTTTTTATGAATAATTTCTTATGATCTATATACAGTAGATGGCTTTTCTCAGAGATATTTCCTGCATCTAATTGTCTGTAAATAGCCGTCTAATGAATAGGAAAAGCACATTTATAAGCCTGACTCAGAGACATTTGGAGGAAAAGAGAGCAATTTCCTTCGCTCATACTGAAATGAACACACACATACACATAAAGCAGTTCCATATTAGAGTGATGAATTGGAAATCTTGCAGACTTTGAAACCCTATGTGTAATTTTCCACCTCATTTTGCTGAATGAAACCATTTTTATGTACATAGCAAATCATCAGTGAATATACTTACACCAGACTTCACATAGTTCTTCAAAACTTTAACTACTTAAATTTTATTATGTTATAAAACCCAGTATGGTTTTTATATAGTGTAATGCTAAGATGCATTACATTGTGTAGACAATGTAACGTGTGCCTGTACCTCTGTTTTCTTGCCCACCTCCAGGTAGGAGCACACAGGGTGGAAGGCTCCTGTCCCACACACATAGAGATGGGTCTGATTGAACGGCTGCAAAACCTTGATGAAATTTGAGCACTCCCTCTGATTGATCAGAGACAGAGAACAGAAAGCAGTATGAATAATCGACTTTTAAAACAAAACTATTTTCCAGTAAAATCAGAACTTTTGCAGTCTTTAGTGCCACGGTAGCTTGTTGTGTTAGTAAAAAAGTGGTGAAACAGCTGGATAACTGAACAGGTCAGACCTCACTAAGAGCCCTGGTCCTGAGGAAAATTCACTACTTAAATATAGAACTCTGTAATGACAACAGAGCAAAGCTTACTGTGATGTCCTGTAATCCCCCAGAAAATGGTCTATACAAACTATAGCACTGTGCTGAGTAATAAATCTGGAAATAATTTTATGACCAGACTAAGCTTTATTATCCATGACTCTGTATTTTTTTTTTCAGTGCTGGCTTCAGAGATTTTATGCACATGAGCTGTGTAATTTACCATGGAATAATTGTGAAAGCCATACAGGAGGGATTTAGACTATAGAATAACAAAAGAGGCAGTCGACAAAAGTCAACCATAATAATTCCACTGTATACCAATCACAGTAATGCAGGCCAACATTGGCTTACTGTTATTCTGTCATTAGAGTATACAAAAGTAATGTTCTTTTTACTGGGACCTTGTGTCAGTTTGTCAGTTGTTTAGCGTTTAGTGTTTTTCTGGACTGTAATGTGTGTGTGTGTGTGTGTGTGTGTGTGTGTGTGTGTGTGTGTGCACAACAAGCATGTGTATGTGTTGTATGCATTGCTACGTTGCCATTTGGCTTATTTCCTTGTGCTTTAGCAGTACATGCCTGAGCAGACCTGACCTCAACTAAAACTGAATGTGTCATTACATATTCAAAAATAAGAAGAAAAACAATAAAGCATGACACATGATGCATGACTGGCTTTACTAGGTCATCAGCAGATAGCACCCTCTGTTTGCGTAAGCTTTTGTTTTTTTGCATTTAAGTAGCTGTCTTTGGATTTATATGGTCTATGGGTGAATGGGCCCAGTGATGAACATTGTTACAGGCAAAAGAAATAACACGTGACCGTGCATGATGTCTGTGCACTGTGGTACCTGTCATACCTCTGAATATTTAGCATAGTGATACAGACAAGATGACTTAAACCATACCAGAGTGTCCAACATGCCATACCTTACGTTGGCAGGTATGTAGTGAATAGTAAAATAGTATGCAGATATCTTTAAAAACACAATCACACTTACAATTCAATCAACTAATGTCATCCACATGGCTTGTTACAAAAATGTTTAGGATTTGATTTTAGATTTTGTGCAGATGAGAAAGTGAGCTCACATTTCAGACATATGGAACTACGTTAATCTGCAGCATGAAGCACACAATATGATTATTGCACTTAACCATAAAATATTTTCCCTTCTACTGCTTTTTAGTTCAGCAATTTCCATGTTTATCATTGACTTAGTGCACATTTGTTAGTCTATGCAATAGCTACAGCTTTCCTTTTTCTCTTTTTTTTCTCAGCTTTCTTTTCTCTGTGCGGTCACACCTTTCACAGCCATCTATTTCTTTCCTTGCTTTATCTTCTGAAGTGTTTGCTTACAGTACTTCAGGGGACATCAGCAAACTCACTCTCCATCTCTCTCCACCTCTCTCCACCTCTCTTTAATTCTCACTCTCCTCCAACTCTATAACAGAAAGACCACCCCTCGGGGCACCCTATTCATCCATGCCACAATGTTTACAGAAAACACACAAAGGACTTCATGGCGCTTCAAATCAACCATACAGAAGGGCAGGATAGCTTGGCCAATACCCAGGCAGAGAACTGAGGCACAAACAGCATTGCCATGATTTTACATTCCAGTTATTGCCTTAGGCTCTATTGAAGATAGAATTCATAATACAGCTTAAAGGGAGCAGAGACAACCTCTCAGCGTGTTTACACAGAGTTTTACCACACCACACAAGGTGCTCTAAAAACGGACATGGCCACAAACAGGGAGATGTGATGCCTGGCTTGTCATGCAAAGGTTGAGTGAGGTAAAAAGTCTAGAAAGGCCCTGGATCATAATCCTACAACAACTGTTTTTTTGGTTTCAGATCCAGCTTGTTAAATTGAGTACAAAAGTCTTGTCCTAAACAAATAAATTCACTGTAAAGTTTGAAAAACTGAAATCCCAGATGTGCGTGTGGTGTTCTGTTCTCAAACGTGTTACTGTCGGGTGCAGGATGAGAATAATGCTTGTCATTATGTAATTTTGGGAAAGGTTATTTAGGTAATTAGTTAAACTAATTACCAGGCATACCAGCCATAATAATGTTCTCTGATTGGGTGACACCAGTTTATCTAATTCAATAGGGTAAATTAGCCATTCCACTTGAAATACCGCAAACTATTCTCTCTAAAATGATCCGTTTTATAGTAAGCCAATCAAGGCCAAGACCTATTTTTATTTGCTCCCTGAGGTTTAATAACATGGGAACAATAATGCCTATGATCCCTGAATATGTGACAGTAGTTATTATTCCTGCAATAATATACCAATAGGTCTGGCAGAAAGCACAGCAATTTCCCTGGCCTCCCTCTATTAAATGGCATGCCCAGAGGCTTGATAAGTGATTAAGGTAAAATTATGGTCTCAATCTTGGCTCTGAGATTGTGATCAGTCCTAAAATGAGCGAAGCGTTGTGTTGTCCATTTGACTGATTGGATATGTCAACAACCAACAAGCTGAAAGGTAAGATTACATGTAATATTTATGGAGCACACATACCATATGATCCCAGTTTAAGAGAGGTTTACTTTGAGTCATGCAGAGTTGCACTTCTTTCATAGCACAGCAGGCATTTAACAACATCTGTTGGAGTGGAGGGGCAAAATGCTGACACCCACTTGCAAGATGGATGGTTTTAGTTCTTACCGAAAGATCTTTTCCTGCCCACTTGCATTCATCTCTTCTGGTGGGAGAAGCCGGCCAAGGGATCTGCAACACACAAACACACACACACAGTTCCTGTGCATGTTAGAAAAGAATCACCCTCCTCCCCGAATCAATTCAACAGAGTGAGTCGATACAGCTCCTGCTTGTGTGCACGCATGTGTATATTTGAGGGATGTTGGGGTCACAATGCAATTTGTTATCCACTTTGTTTCAGTTTACTCCATTATTCATCCAGGTGTGCAGAGAGCAGCTAACATGCCTGCCACAGCGTGTGATCGTGTGTGACAGCCCTGGTCTGAAATATTCATAAGATTATTTTCTTTAGAAACAGAAAAGACTGTTCCGAGATACCTGAACCCCTGACTGGCACTCTGGATAGAGATGCACACAAGTCAGTCATTAAGTCAGACAGAAACATAAACAAACTTAATATAAATGGATGAAAAGCACCAGACAGACTGACTGAAAGTCAAACTTTGTTTTTACCTGTGTGTAGTCTCTGCTGATATTGAGGAGGTTGAAAGAGAAGATGTGGTCCTTGGCTCCCACTACAAGTCTTCCTTTCTCCTCGTCCAACAGGAAGGTGTGGTAAGCTGAACTGTTGGCAAGGCCTTCAAACGTCACAAGGTTGTTGGACTCCAGCATGTCTGCATAGAAAGGTGATGATCAGCATAATATGATAATCACTTTGTAAAAATCACAGTAACTGTGGGCAGCATGTAAGTTAAAACAAATCCATCAAGTTAATATTTCAATGATTTCATTACATTTCCATGGGTGTCTGAAAGACACAGCCTTGGTTTTAGAAAGCTTTCAACATTTCCAACCACTTAGAATTTCTGTGACCACAGGCTCACCTCTCCATTCATAGTCTGCCTGCTCCGTTGTAATGTTCCACATACACAGACTGTTCACTGCTTTATGATGTGAGGATACACTCAATGATAAGTTAAACAAGTGTTACATTAGGTTGTTTTGGCTATATCCCTAATAGACTGTTCTATTTTTTCTTTTTTTTATGAAACCCTTTTTCAGAGCTTTTTCATTATGTTTTTTTATTTACTATGTGGTTTTTGTGTATTTATTTTATTTGTGTAAATGTTGAAGCTTCTATTCTCGTTCTCACGGCTAGAAAATTATACAGCTTGGCCAAGCAAGGCAACTAACTCACAGATAGTGAAAAAACACTGCCAAGCCAAATTGGACTGGGCAGGTATGGCAGCACTGGGAGCCAATGATCAAACTGTCTGCATGGGGAAGTTTGACCTTGACCAGAGCAGCCAAGCAGAACTTGGTACACTCACAGTGGAAAACTGGGAGGAATACATGACTGTGCTGATATTTCATTGTCCAAACTGCAGGATTACTCTAAACCACATCAGTTATTCCGGACATGTTACTATGGGCTACAGCTCACGTTTCGTAATGCAATGGTCTGTCAAGTCTGGCAAGGAAGCGCCATATGCTTTTACAGCAGAAAGCCGAACATGTCACAGACAGACATTAAGGATCTCATTACTGTAACGACCTCTAAAGGTGGCATTATGACTATGGCATTATAACACCTTTGGTGTAGCATGCGCATACACAAACACACATCCATGCACTGTTCTTCTCACATTTTGTAACTATGCCGCCCTCCCAATGACCACCCACACAAAAGGGTGGAGAATTATGGAACAGAGGAAAACTGGTTCCTTTTGGTGCTCTCTCTCTCTTTCTCTCTTTCTCTCTTTTTATCTTTCTCTGTCTCTCTGTCTCTGGGAGTAAATAACAAAACCGTTCATAAATGTTTTAGCAAGGAGAATGCCCCCTCTCTAAAGTGTGTCAGAACCCAAGAGTGTGAGAAGACACAAGCTGGCACACTAACTGGTGAAAGAGAAAAGAAAATTGGAGCAGAGGGGGCATCACACTGCTTTGACTCATTCATAAAACCCTCTCATTTAATGCATAAACACTCATGTGAATGCCACGTTCACATGTGCGCACACATGCATACTATTATACACACAGGATGGTAATACACAATGAGATGGCATTGGGTTGTTATTGTCATTGTGTTGGTGATTTAGTTGGTTTCCTGTGCCTCAGCGCTGATGGGGACAGATTGATTGTCTTCTAAGTATAAACTCACGGCTGTGTGACCCAGCCAGAGTAGTTGAGGTCTAAATCAGACTTAATAAGTCAATAAGGATGTAATAGTATTCTTGAAGTCAGAAGAGAACAGATCTATTCAGTAGCCACTTAGAATATGACTCACTTCAAACCCCAAAGCTGGTTATGACAGTACAAATCCTTCCAGACATTTACAGTATCAACTTGTGTCTTGTATGTATATTTATGTGTCAGTAAATTGACACTAAATTACACTCTTTGTATTTTATTGGGGATGTTTTCTTGGAATATTAGTTATTACATTTTCTAAAGAGATTATTGGGCTGCACATAGCACAGCAACTGTCTGAAGAATGGAAAGAAGAAGGTCATAAAAAAGAGGCAGTATAAGTATCGCTTAGCCCAAGCTGTGTCCCAGATTTATGCTCCTGTTGTAACCTTGGTGATTAATCATTAGTGGATCCACTGTAATCCTTTCCTTGACAGCACCTGCTACCTCAGACACTTTTCACCTGCACCAGTGTAGTGTTTGTGTTTGGGAGTGAAAGAAGAAGACAGAGAGAGGACACCCTCCAAATATGATGAGTTTTACTTTTGCTCCGTAGAACTAGGAAATACTTCTGGTTTTGCAGCCAGCAAGGTAATAACACACGCACACACACACACACACACACACACACACACACTCACATATACACACACAAACACACACACACACACACATTCATGAGTCACCTGGAAAAGCAAAAAGGATCCCTTCTGTAAACCGCCAATAACATAGTGTGTCTGTGTGATTTACATACTCTGTTTATCTAAAGGAAATAACCATTAGCACACAGAATAATACACTTGTTTTATAAACAGCATAGTGTCAATGATCTGTGGGGCAACTGCACAGACGTGATGATGGCACTTCACTTCTCCTCAAAACCACATCCCTGTGTGAGAGAATAGAGATCAGCATCACCACATTCACCCACCCTACACAGACACACACTTCTCTGTTTTGTGAAAACTGTCTATGGGAGTAGTATCCATGGCAACAGACCATTCAACAGAGACTACTGCTAAGTTATTAAAAGCTATTCATCCAGAGACAGATACTCTATGGGTATTGTGTGTGGAGCTGTGTTTGTGTGTGTTTATGGAGCATGCTCTGATGTGTGTTATTGGAAAGAAACAGGATGTTTCCCTGCCATGCCAGAGGTAGTAGCCTATACATGTCTGAACAAGTGTCCCCTCTGGTTAAATATACAATGGGTTAACACCCTGTGCATGGATAGAGCAACATCGTTATTTCTCCTGTTTATCCTGCAACTTCACACTAAACAATGTTCTGCAAAGCGGTGTTGATACATTGCAAGTTCTGTGACAACATTTTTACAGTAGCCTAATAAGACTGTTTAAAGTGTGTCTGTAATTCTGTTCTACATAGAACATGAATGGCTCTTTTTAAAGAGATATAGACAAACAAACAGGCAGACAGAAAGATGGACACATAAGGACAGGTGGATAGGAAAATGTCTTTATGCCGAGGCATAAAAACAGGTGGATAGGCACACATTTCAAAATGTGTGGCCGTAACAGGTGTCAGCTGTTGCACTGCCATATTTTACAAATTTTCACTTTTAGCCATTAACTATTGAGGTAGCGCTGTCAACAATCCTGCAAATGTCACTTTTTACCAGCTGTTTGTTGCCTACTTTTTATTTCATGTTCTTTTTTTCTATTTTACTATCCTCCCTTCCTTTCTATGTCTCTCTCTCTCTCTCTCTCTCTCTCTCTCTCTATCTCTCTGTCTCTCTGTGAAAGCGGAAGAGCAAGAGGGAAAAGTGAAAAGTGAGAGAAAAAGCGAGTGAGTAAGAGAGAGATAAAGGGGCAGATGGAATGGATGCAAAGAATCAACAGTCCCATGTGAGACTGATAAAAATAAACTCTTTTACCCTACATTCTCTCCGTCTTTCTTTCTCGACTGGAGGGCACAGAGAGTGTTATCTAAGTGCTTCCTAAGAAAAATCTGAAACACGTCTTAACAATAACCCACGTGTGGCCGCACTGTATGTGGGAACACTGAAGTCTGACCCTGGTTCAGCAGCTTCACTTGCGTTCATCCTTCCCATGGCTGACTGCATAACTTTGAGTGTATACAGTCACTGAATCATCCCCGCCTGAGGGAAAACACCACAAAGCTTCATCATTCGAATAATTTGTTCGGTGTCAAGCAGAAATGCAGGCAAACACCTTCTCAACCTCAACTCTCACATAATGCAGACTGATCTGCAAACTTGGCATAGTTTGAGCAGATGGCTTTAGTTATAAATGAAAGAGTATACTCAAGATGTGTTTGCATTTTTCAGGCAATAAAGTTAACGTAAAGAATATCTGAGTTGCATGTCTAGGGTTGGGGAATAAACCAAAAATGCAATGTATTGTCATTTTGTGATGACATGGTTTAACTCTGTTATTGTTTTACAAAATGATTGTAATTACTTTACAAGTGATTTTGTATAACACAGTTTTGTCTGATGTAAAGTATCATAGTCACAAAGTATCATAGTCACAAAGTATCACAGCGTTTTATACATTTGCCATGTTGGGATTTATATTGATATTGGAAGATATTCTTATTGATATTGTGATATGCATTTTAATCGCATTGCCCAGGCCTTCATGTCACTATGCCAATTGGTATGGGCACTGGAGATGATGAGCAAACATTTCACATTGCAGCTGGTACAGATACAAAGTCACAAAACTACAAATATTCCTCTTAGAGCCCCTAAAACAAGTCAAAAAATCTGAACACTGGCAAACAAATCCTAAACACGACTCCAGTTGGAGGGGAAGAGAGACCATTTAGAACCAGAGAAAGCCTCCAAACATCCAACTCTCTGAGTGGATAGGATACCTTCCCACAACCATTCAGGGCCACTCAGAGTTTATACGAAACACACCCCGAGAAACCCAACTCCGCTCCGAAGATTCTTAACGTGCTTATGGATTAAAGGTCTTAACGTTAGAGAACTTCTCAATTCTCCAACTCTGATTAAAGGTCAATTTGCACTATCATGAAAATAACAATAACACAAAAAACAAAAACAGCTTAATGTATGACTACTAGATGTAGAATGTTCTTATTGTTGTTATTATTATTATTATTGTTATTTTGTTGTCTTTATACTGTCTTTTTGTCTATTTTTTTTTTTTGCTAAAACTGCTGCTGGAATTTTCAATTTCCTTGCGGGAGTCATCCCAAAAGGATTAATAAAGAGAAGTCTAGGTCTAAGTCTAGAGGAAGAATTTTGTAAACTGTAAAACCAAGGAGTTACTACTGTAGTTTCAATTTCCTTGGCAGTTTTCCTACTTGGTATTCAAGAGTATGAATTTTGTTTGGTGTGTGTGTGTGTGTGTATGTGTGTATGTGTGTTTGTGTGTTTGTGTGTGCAAGCCGTTGGCTCTGCTCAGGAAAGGGGTGGACAGGTCAATGAGAAAGAGAAGGAGAAGAGAAGAAGTACTTTTGGCAGTACGCACACATCCTATAAAACTAAAGTACCCCTTTCTTCCCTGGACAGCAAACAACATGTGCTCTACTTCTTGTGGCCCATAAACTTGCAAAACCATATGGAACTTTGTTTATTCCCAAGAGGATCCATTTACCCTGGGGGTGTGAATCAATCTCATATCAATTAATGTCAAAGTATAACATATGTGAAAGGACTCAATTCATGGGGCTGCGGTGCACTGTAAATCCACGGCCTCCCACTATCTCATTATCACCCAGTCACTTAGTTGTTTATACAGTTGGACCTTAGCTCGTGTTTAGGTAACCATGGGGTACCATTCTGATCTTTCCCCCTACTCCAATGCCCTTCTGCCCCTCAACCCTCACTTTCAAAGATCTGTTGGAATTTCCTGGGGTTCAGCGGGGTCTGTGTGTGTGTGGTGTAGTAGGTCAAGGAAGTTGGTATGTACTGTGTTCAATGAGGGGTTCATACTGTGGGGGAGCAGGCTGCTGCTCAGGTTCACGCTTTCAAGAGAAACACTTCCCTGCTGTGTTCATATGAGTTAAGTCTTCAGTAGATTCAAAAACACGTGCGGATGCCTGCACCCACACAGACATATTCATTTGGACACGTTGTAGATTTCCCCTGTATTCCTAGTGACCTGTAGGGGTCAGAGTTCCTTCACCTCACAATCCCATGTGTCACTGATCAGACGTCTCTCGCTCCTGAATGGACAACTTCTCAGGCTGTCTAAGCAAATACTGATCTGTAATTCACCGCAGTGAAACATCTGATTTCCTCCCCTCCTTTTTCACCTGTCACAGGGGTAATAAATAATGTATATGATGATATAAATGATTCATAATGCAATAATCCCATTTCACTTGCCTAATGGGACCTTCAGTGGATATAGTTGGATGAAATTCTACAGTATTATATGAATAATTTTTCGACCATGTTCCAGGCATGAAAATTATACCTGCCCACTATCTTCTGGCTAGAACTTCTCAGCCAGATATGGTGCCAAATATTGTCCCCACCCGCCAAAATGCAAATGAGGTCTAATGGAAAGATGGCAGCCAAATAACCAAGCTGGCTGGCTGCTACCTGAAGGCCTGGCTTCTAATAGAGATATCACTGCATGGGCGTGTTTCACCAAACTGACAGCATGTTGTTTTAAATGACTGATATACTCACAGGTATCATTATCTAACTACAGATGGCCATGTATTTATGTGTGTGTGTGTGTGTGTGTGTGTGTGTGTGTGTGTTGTGCACAGACATGCGTGTGTGTGTATGTGTGTTTGTGTATGTGCGTGTATGTATGCGCATGCTCATGTGTATAATTATGGATCTCCCAGTGCTGAGCGAGAAATATTTCTCTTTGGGAAAGCCATCTGCTGAAACAGACCTGCACCATTCATCCTGAGTATAATTACCATGCAGGAAAGAACGGAGCGGAAAAATGACATCCAGGAAAAAAAGAAAGGGAGAGAGGGATAAATGACGCTCAACTGCCAGGGAGTCCATGTCTGGCACCACTTTTCATTGCAAAACTGACAACAGCAGTTGATCAAAACAGGGACAGAGAGATAGGAAGAAAGAGTGCATCAGAGAAAGACTTTCGTTATGAACAATTCAGTTGTAGGCAATTACTTTCCTAAAGACCACTAAATTGCTCTTTTCTCAGCATAACCATGCATTCAGGGAATTTTTCCAATTAATCTCTACAGTATGTATTATTCCCAGCTGATTGATTTACTGAACCATTTTAATAGTATTCCTTTAATGTTGCCATGAGGTTTTTTTGTCCAGCTAAACTAAATGTAATGGATATATTATATTTTATTTGGAGTTATATGCATAACTAAATGAACATTAAATAGGAAAATGCTGGTGATCTAACACCATATAAAACAGCTTGTGTGATTCCATCACACTAGCAGAGGGGACATCTGATAAGCAATAACATTTGACAAGCCTTGTAAAGAATCTACTTGTTTCAATTCTGTTGACTTTGCTGATATTTTTACAAAAAAATCAAAGAGAACGCATCTCTGCCTCACAGCGACATCTAGGATCTCGCAGTTGCTATAACTTCTATAGAAAAGCTTTTCTAATCACTTTATGGGCACATTTGGTTTGGGGATTTAAATCATCACAATCAAGAGGCAAGGCATTAAGATATATTGGCATGAATTCCGACAAGATAGAGAGCTGAACCGTTTACAGATTAACCATTCACCACAGAATGCACAAATGCAAAGAACTCACCTTTATAGGAGAGTTTTAGCCGAGGGACGTTGTTCTTGGTCTGTTGGGCTCTGCTGCCCTCCGTCCTGAGCAGAACCACCCCACACAGCAGCATAATGCTTCCCCAGAGGGAGCCCATGGTCCTGGGGCAATAGAGGCCAGAGAGGTCCTTTAAATACACTCCTCCAGTGCAGTCAATCTCAAATATTGTGTAGAATAAATGTTCCTGTTCCAGCTATTACGAATAAAAGTGGTGGGTCAGTCCAGACGGGTTCTCAGCAGGTCTTGTCCCCTGCCAAATCAAAAATCATTTTCTGTTCCAGGGGTCAAAAGCCAAAAGAATCCACCTCCAGGGGAGACAGAACCTGCGAAGCAGAGTTGGGGGTTACGGGTCAATGTCACTGCAAGTGATCCTCCAACACTAGCAAGCCCAAGATAAACTTGACCAAACAAAGCACAAAGAAGAGATCTTCACTATACTCAATCCGAGGAAGAGTGAGAGCCTCTTGGCACGACTGCCATAGTTTTCTGTCCTGGTACCTAACCAGCATGCAGCTCTGTCTAAACAGTCATCCACCTTGTGACTGAGTTTCTACCTTTAGCGAAAGAGAGAAAAACTGGTCCAGTTTGTTTCAGCTGTTAATCCAGTCTGCTTGGTAAGCACAATCTGCACTGACTGTCTCTCTTTCACTCTCTCTATCTCTCTCTCTCTCTCCCTTTCACTCTGTTTTTCTATCTACCTCTCACTCTACTAAACTCTGCTCTGGACTAGTTCAGCCCCACTCAGCGCAGCTCTGCCCTGTCCCCACAGCACAAGGCACACAGTGCAACTGAGAACAGCTGAGGCAGACAGCAAAGACGGAGAGGGGACGAGAGAGAGAGAGCGAGAGAGCGAGAGAGCGAGAGAGAGAGAGAAGGATTGGGAAAAGAAGAGTGCAGTGTAAGTGGGAGAGAGGGTGAGAGAGAGCATAGAAAGCATGAGAGAACCAAAAACAGTGAAAGCAAAAGAAGTAGGAGAGGAAAGGTTAGAGCAAGGCGGGAGGTTAGAAAGAGTATGAAAACAGAAAAAACAAGACAGAACATTCTGAAGAAACATAATTTTAGATTTAGTTTTCGAGTACATATGAATCTCTCACATATAGCACACTGTGTATTTTAGATTTTGAGACTTTTTAACAAAATGGAGGAACATACAAAAGATGCCAAAGATTCCCTAGGTGGACAGTACACTGAATCTGTATCAAATAAATCCAATACATTGTTAACAGCATATGCCATTTCCTGTGTTCTAATTTACCTTTAAAATCAACTTCTCTGCTTCCTAGTTTTCCTTCCCTCTGTCCTTCACTGTGCACACATCATTACCTTTTTACATGGCATTTCTACAGTATTTGTGCATTATGCAGGTATTAGGGATTAGCTGCTGGGAACTGTTTTTAAGTTGGCTGAATCCCCTCTGTTGTTTTCTTCTTGCACTGTTCCTAAATCTGTTACTTCTTATTTTTCTAAAGACTTGCATAATATTGAAAGGTATCCATTTCATAATGATTTATTTCCCAGAAGACCAACCGTAAATGAAATTATACATAATTTCTAATCTCACTTGTGCTCAAGTGTCCCACAGTGTCCCACAGCAACATTAAAACAGTTTAGATGCGTGTACATTGTTTCTGTTAATGTATTGTATTAAGTGTCCATTTCATTATAATCTTCAGATTTATCATAAATAAGTGAACATGCATATGTATTTTATGTTCTGTTAAAGAGGAGGGGTGGGGTCACGTTTGAGCATTTAAAAATGTACTTGAAAGTATCATATTAGTTACTTTCTGAATTAACTAGTTACTTTATACTTTTCTATCTGAGTATCTAATTTAGTTACTTTTTGGAAGATGTAACTAGTAACTGTAACTAATTACCTTTTTAAAGTAACTTGCCCAACACTGGTCAATTCAAAGGAATCACTGTGTTGTGTGGTTAAAAGTCCACTTCTTTTTGTTTACTGTTATTTACTGTAACAGAAAAGCATATCAGTGATTCCATTAAATATTAGATTAAATTTTCTTGTATGTTTTCTCTGCTGGTTGAAGAAGCCAGACAGTGAGACTGTGAAGAGACTATACCAACTGCATGCTACTTAACTGGCTCCTTTGCCATGTAAAAACATCAGCAACATTCTTTACCTGAGTCTGATGGATTAGTGGTGAAACTGATTTGACAGCGTTGCAGTTTATGGTTTATATGGAACTGGACAACAGGCAAATACATCTTGTCAGGTCCATCTGTCTGGTGATGGCGCCACTTAAATTGCATCAATCACATGGGTGAACACAGAAGTTTCTAGAAAGAAGTTACTTTATAGCTTATTTCATTTTCATGCTTAACAGTCTGTTTTATGGGTCAAAGTGTAACAAATCTCATTCTGTGGAAAAACAAAAACAAATTCTCGTACTGAGCAAGTAACGTCTGTAACCCACTCGGAAATAGCCTGCATGCAGTTCTGTTTTGCTGCACATAATATTTGTCCAGTAGGTGGCAGTGGTGGACCTGCATGGAGGGGACATTGTTTTACTGATTTTTAGATACGAAAAAACACTGTGAAGGTAATAGAACGATAGCGAGCTGAAGCTATATTTACATTTTTCACACTGAGTAAAAAGTTTTAAAAAATAACATGGAGAGCAAGTTACAATTTTTTTTTTTTCCCCACCACCCTACTTCTAGGAAGGAATAGCAGAGCAAAGGGTCGCAAGTAAGACGAGGAGTTTACTTGTGTTCCTTTTCTCCGGTGAGTGTTTTACACGTGTTCGACATTTGTGTGACTAGCAGACATAGCGTGATAGACGTGTTTAATAAATTTAACACGTGAAGTTCTCTATTTTTTTCTATTCTGCTGTTAATTCTGTTATTTAATGAATTGTGTGAAAATGTATTATAATGTGTATTGCATAAGAAAAAAAAATAATCGGAGTTGAACGTAAGTTTGGGGATTTGAAATGCTATTCCATGTTACAAGATCAGCTAGGTTATCATGTGGTGAGCTAGTGCATGATGTAGTGAATGCAAAGATTGAAAATAAGAATTTAAGCTACTATGGTTCATGAATAAGAATTGCATTCCCAGATCTGGTAAAATTGAGTAATTGAGAGAATAATAGAATATTGCCCTGCCATTCACCATTGGACACGCGAGGCAGAGGAGCAGAGCGCGTGAATGATCATCTTACCTGCAACACAGACTGCTTCTACTCACCATTTCTTCATTGCATCGCACAGATAAGCACAAGATTTGACCACACTACAGAAAAACATACTACCCGGGTAGATGGACTTTGCCTTATTATTTTGGGGTTATTTTATTAGAGCTCTGAGGTCATTTTTATTTTCTGTCAAATTTTGTGGAAAAAGTTTGAAACTAAGAGACATTCTGATTTTCACAACTAACAGGACATTACGAAATAAAAAACAAACAAGATTATGCTGTTAGATAATTGATGTTTAATAAATGCCGGCTATATGTTGTAAGTAAACTATTTTCATATTTTTTGTATTTTTCTCCTCTTTTTAAAAAGTTCCTTAGAAAGGCGACACTTCACTCCACGTAATTCCAAGAATGAAATGCAGCACCGCAAGTTTACAAGTTAATTTATGCACTGACTTAAACAAGTGTAAAAAATATTACACAATGCACAAATCTACATCTACTGACATATTAAGCTGGTTTTGGTGAAAAAAACAAACAACAAAATGAATTCACATTTTATATCAATACGGTGTTCCGAAAAACATTACAAAGAAACAGATTAACAATTTGAAATAGTCACTAAAGTATAAAGCCAGATTGATTAGGCTTTTATTGGCTCCTCCATCATAGTCTGAAGGGGAGTTCCTTTTCTTTTCTCCTAAACCATCCCAAATGAGATGTCAATCTCATTCTAAACAGCAGACCCTTGGTGAGCTGATTCCTTCCCGTGGTGAATGATAATGACTTTGGTGGCAATGGTTTGGTTAAGACTTCTAACAGGCTGTATCCATCTGGATAAAGAGCCATCAGACAGTGGGAGGAGAGCTGAACTAATCCTGTAGTGAGTGGATGGGCCTCACGGTTATGCTAATGTAAGCTGGCGCTTGGAGGTTCCAGGGAGAACACTACGGGGAACAAGTGTCACGCCACAGTCTCTCTGCTTCCCAAACAGACTGGATTAGGGGCTGGAACAGACTGATCCTTTTCTTTGCTATGTGAGATTGGCAGTGTTGACGTACCAGTTCATTATTCCAAGGATCGTGTAACACAATCTGCCATAACTAAGGCCAGACGGAGCGATTGTTTGAGGTGAGTTAGGAGTGAATGGCCCACTTGAGAATGTTCCTCCATACGTACTGGCCATACTCTTTGCAAGTTGATAACTGCGAAGTGTTTCCATGTATTTGATGTTCAAGGGGATAACAGTTACTATAGCACCTTGTACTATTTGTCACATCAATAATGCAATCTAAATTCTTAGATGAAGTACTGTAATAAATTATTTTGTTTGATTCTTATCAAAAAAGCATATGCAGACATGAAAATTGGCAGTTGAATCCTCCAGGCCCCCTTAAAGAGAAAAAAAGACAGTGGTGAGAATGTCCCAGTTCCAGACATAGAGGATGTATTCAGACTTTCCAATTCAAGTGTACTCCACTTCTCCACTGAAGCCTCACATATTCACATCTTATTCTAACTCATCCTTTCTATGCACTCTCCCTAACGTTTTGCTACTTGCTCTTTACTAACCCTTCATAAACATTTCAGTTATCTCTGAATGGTTTCATTGACTTTGCAGATTCAACATTTAACTCAGTTTTACAGTCCTGTAAAATTGTTGCATAGTATATTCCTTTGCCTCTCACCTCTCAGCCTAACTATGGTTAAAAAATATACTGAATAACATTGGTCCAATAAAAAAGAATGACAAGTCCTTGACTATGTGTGGGTTTCTACAGAGCCCAATGAGTTGTGTGTTTGAAGGAGAATGCCCCTTTTTTGAAGCACCAATTCAGCCTCAAGGTCTAAACTTTTCTATTCACCAACAGAGGGCCCAGAGTACCTTGACCATCTCTGGCTTCATCAGCTCCTATGTGCAAGTGCAGTAAGCAAGGGGTGTGTGTGTGTGTGTGGGGGGGGGGTGGCATGGTATGTTTGGAAGTGGGGCTAATCATGCCTGTGGAGTAAGAATGGCAATGGATCTGTCTCATACTGATACTCATGGAGCCCAACAGAGTTCACTCAGCCCTCCTTAAACAATACTCTCCCCACCTCAAGACTGCCCGCACAAGTACACCCCCAATCCTCAGATCTCTCCACAAACAAGCTGCTTTCAACTTCTGCTTTTCTCTGGGCATCACCTCCCCCCACTCCACACAAGTACATCCATTAACCCCCATCTGCTGCCATGTCTCTCCATCCCTCTACAACTACACCCCAAAAACTCTTCCTATCACTTTCTCCATTCTTCCTTCCATTCCTCTTTTTCTCTTTTATATTCTCTCTGACCTCCACCTACTCCCCACATGCCTTGGAACATAATCCTCTAAATGACAGGATTTGGCTCAGCAAAATTAACCACAAGCCCAAAGACAAGCAAATGAACCACATTTGCCGCCCACCTACCCTTTACAATACCAGCCTGCATAGTTCACCCCAGCATCCACCCACCCAGCTGTAGTTAAGATTAGTTTCACGACAGGAAGCATTGAGTGACTGGAACAGGCATCAGGCAAGGAAAAAAAAGAGAAAATGCATGGATAAAGACTATCAAGAGTAATATTACAGGTTCAAGTATGGAATAGCCTGTTAAGCACGGTCTTAGAAAAGGATTCGCCAAGGCATTCATGTTTAATCTGCCTTTATTTCCCAGAGTGGTGGAATAAATTACCATAAGAGAATTTCAAAACTGTTGTATGACATTTTTTTCTCATGCCCCAGACAAGATGAGATATACGATGCAGTGACGCTTTGCCCCACTGCCGTGGATATTGGGTTGCTGCTTATGACAGGACTGATGTATTGGCATTGTGGTTATTGCTGGCATAAAACACACACACACACACATACACACACACACACACACACAATGCAGTGATGAAAGCCAGCTGTGTGAGCCGGCAGGTCTTTGTATAAAGGGAAAGGGAAACGGGAAGGCCGTTCTTCACCTTGGGAGCAGGGGATCATGCCCTAAACTACTTACTCCAGGGACATCTGTGAGCCAAAATACAGTAAAAGAAATCCTGTTTGACCACTGCTAAACAATAGTAGTTCTATTTATAATATAGGATTAAGAAAAATCCAATTTGAGCGTATCTGTCATTTGTGCCGTCAAACAATGTTTGGAAAAACTATTTTCCACTCCAACTCTTCTATCTAAGCAGACTCATGGGAGTGTGGCATAAATAGACAGAGTATATTCTGCACTATTCATGACTAAATAAACTACAGTCTGTTGGTGATTTACTCTTTCTTAATGAAAAATGGATGAAAAATACAGCAAAAACCTCAGAGCTATGAATAAATTACTGGGAACAGTGCATCGTCTTCATCATTGTGGCATAGAGGGTCAACTATAGCAAAACTCCATCTGCATTGAGTCTGCCTGTTCATATCAGGGAAAACATGCATCCTGTAAGCATATAAAACTGACAAATACAGCATTCTCAAATGTTGCTACATCTGACAAGAATCCCAACTCAATTTCATTCACAACATCACTCCAATACGGATTTTCCGCAAATGGGCATTAACACTAAGATCAGAAAGACACAGCATCTGTGTGGATGCGCTTCACTCTTTTACCAGCCACATGAATTTATCATCATCCATCAATATTTCAACCTTCAGGCTACCTGCTTCTCATGTCCACAGGGAACAACAAAAACAAAAAGCCTTTCTCTCTCTCTGACTCACATGTAGCACCCCAGACATTACACGTACAAGGACAGGGGCTGTGACAAAACCATATAGGCCATATAAAGTCAAACAGTGTGGAAAATAACCAGCAGTCAAGACATATTGGTGTGTTAAATAAGACATCTTTTCACCATGTAAAAACAATACATAATAGCAGAGTCAGAGTACAGTTGGTGACACGAACACAGTGTTGCATTCAGTAGAATAGGACTTTTGATGACTTCACAAAATGCCTAAAGCCATACTGTGTTAATAGAAATGAATGTAATGTGATTTTTTTGTCTGCCCTCCTTAGACGTTAGGGTGCAGGGTAAGGTGCAGTACCCTGTCCCCACAGCTGGGGTTTTGCTCAATAATATATCAGTGTGGGCTCATTGCAGGATATCCTCTCTAAGCAACGTACATTCTAAAATCCTAACTTCTCTCAAATGTATTAATGATATTTGGAAATTTAATGATATTTGGTGATAGGCAGAGATGCTCAACACCAAAACCTTTCCAGTTGTGGTTTCAAGTATCTGATGAAGTTGTTCAGCACCTCTTGGCAGACATTTATTTCTCTTCACAGAGTTTTCCATAGGCTTCTGGAGGTGTTCCCTTTATAGTAATGCAACGCTATCACGGTGAATCAGCTCCTGCTCTAAACTGTAGATATCCCAACAGAGCTTTTAAGGTTGGGAGATACAAACCAGACATACAGTGCAGCTTAGGTCATGCACCATTTCTGCCTTAGCTATCTAATCAACTGGAGAATAATATTAGTGCTATTGCTTCCTGAGAAAGAAACCATCGCTCTCTTGCTCCATGATCCTGTAGGACTTCTATCTATTCTATTCTATCTATTATATCCTTTCATAAACTGAATTTGAAACTGTTAACTATTTCTCTTACTGAATGGCTTGTTGATGATTGATTTTTTACACCAAGGAAGTTTATACCAAAGGTATATTGTTGCCAAGAAGCAATGCGGCAATAGTGACAACCGAACCTAAAACACAGTCTGCACTTTCTGGAAACTCTTTTCATAACTTATTTTATATAGGATGCTTTACTCCATCATTAAATCCAACATCTGTCACATAAATTGTATATTTCACAAGGTTTGTAAAACGGCTTTTACTGTACAAAAGTAATAAATAACTTGGGAATAAAACGGCAACATTTGCAAAGCTCAGGTGTCAGAGCAGAGCCTCGCTTTCCAGGGAGGGGGGAGATGGTATAATGAAAGAGAAAGAGTTTGTTTCTGTTACAATTGTGTGCACAAGTTTGTATATTTGTGTGTGTGTGTTGTGTGTGTGTGTGTGTGTGTGTGTGTGTGTGTGTGTGTGTGTGGGGGTGTGGTGGAGACAGACAAGCTGAAGCTCATCACTGATACTATTTATTGACTCGGCTTAGTTGAGTGACAGTGGTCTAGACATCACACAGTTTACTTCCTTCACACTATAACAAACCGAACTGACATGACCATACACTTCTCTATCTGCCGCTCTGTCACAATCCTGATGGTTACCACAGTTAGCCGCATATAGCTTAAGGTGTGAATAGGAAAAGATTTGGAAAGAGAGAGAGAGAGAGAGAGAGAGAGAGAGATAGAGAGAGAGAGAGAGAGAGAGAACCATAAAGTACTAGCTCAGCATGTCATGGTATACCTTCTGGAAGTAGACATAACAATAACTTCTAGGAAAACATGTGACTGACTCAAACCTCTTTTTTTCCCCTCATTGCGGGCAGTGCCAATAGCAAAGTAGCTCACAAGACACACGGGAGCTACTTTTTCCCTAGTTACAAAAAGTCCCAAACCGCTGATACACTATTCTTAGGACAGAAGCATCTTTCCCTGCTTACCCATCTCTGCCAACTCACACAGACCCTATACATTATAATCAAGAGTCAATATTTTTTTTAACGACTTTGCTAGAAAAGAAACAAAAATATGACTACATTCACTCTCCGACTGAAATTTTACGCAACAGCCAACATCGCTGCCAAACTCAGTGACTATTGTCATGGTATGCTCGGACTTACTCGGGGTTAAAGGTTAGACTTCATTAAAAACAAACACTGGAGACTTGGGGTCACATCCCTGCTGAGTCTTTGATCAGAAAATAAAGGGGACGGCTTAGAGCCTGTGTCACTCCGGGTTAAGCCTAGCCTCTAAGCCTGCAACTCCAGTTGCCTGAAACTAATATCTCTCATCAGTGAAGTGAAATAAGGAACAGAACTAAAGTTAGTCCAGTTAGATCTGTCAAAATATTCTCTGACGGTTCAACCCAAAGACCAGGATAACAAAATCTGCCTGTGTCTTTTGAAATGATCCACATGACTATTACGTATATGATTCATATGAGCATTTCTAATATTCCACCTTCATGGTTAAGGTTTGGTCAAGTTTAGGTAACTGTAAACTGTTCGGTCATGGTAAGCCAAAATCAACGTTAAGTCTACTTGTCTAAATGGATAAATTAGTGGATTGATTACTGTTCTTCCCAAAGACTATACATGTTGAATGCCCTTGTAATGCTCCTCTATGCATTTTAATCAAATCACCTTGTTTGCCACAGCTGACCCCTGAATGTGCACATCAGCAGTGTCAGTTAAGCCCATAAACATTGTGTTCGGACATTTAACGATGAATTAACTGACCTTGTCAATAGCAGGGGAGTCCGTGGGAAGGAGGAGCATGATCAATCGATCTGGCGTGTCTCTTTTAATGGGGCTTCAGGTGTTAAGCTGAGGTCAAACAGAAGGGATCCATGAGCCTCCATCCCTTCACCCAGATGTATACCTTCAATCAGAACCTTGACTCTGACACAAACCCAATAATCTCCATTCAGCCTTGGACTGCTCTGTCCTGACTGAATACAATCTACCTACTCTAAATCACTGAAGGCCACAAAAGACAGAGGGAGAGGGAGACGTAAAAGGATGACCAAACATGGACAGCAACAAATCTGACCAAAAAAAAGAAGCAAAGGTGTGGAAAAGGAAAGGTTGATAAGAAAGGAGCAGAGGACAGGATCATTCATTACTTGATGTTTTTGAGGAAAGAGAATAATCCGTGTTTTTAAGTGAACATCAATAAACACTCACGTTCACTCTGTCACTGTGCAAAGCATCTTAGAGAGGGCTCATTATTGGCCTGCTGCATGGCTCAACAGCTCCATCCGTGATCTTAACTTCTTAAGTCAGAAGCATCTTCCTCAGGTCATTATGAGTTGCTAATTTGACAGTGATGAGACCAAAGAAAGGACTTGTATTTCAGCCCAAATTGTCCCGTATAAAACCAAGAGAAAAAAACATCTGGCTGATGTCTTCTGTCACTTTTCCTTTTCTTGTTCACACCTCTTTGCCCCTGTCTTTATCTTTGTCTGTCTATATCCAGACAACCTCTAGTGTCCTGTAGCTCCAGCTCACTTTGCTGAGGCCCGAGGGAGGTTAATAAAACAGCACCAATTCCACACTAATTAGTCAAGAGGAAATTGCACCTCATTTTGGCTTATTGCTAGACACGTAGCAAAAATTTGACAAAACATGTCTTTTATCCTGCCGAGTCAGCCCTGGGGTGACTCTAAATTTACCATGGTACATTCCAATAAAAAAAAATATATTTTTATAAGACTTTTTCACAAGAATGAACAATTTTTGTTGTTGTGACTAACAACTCCACCCTTCATTCCACCTATTTCTTATATTTGTCCTCATCCACAGGTATGTCCTGAGACACACATGCTGTAACTTCTCCTGCAGTCTACCAGGTGCAGCTATATAAATTTAACAAGGTTTTTAACATCCGGCTCATAAATAATCTAGTGGCAAGTAGCATTTAAGATTGCTGTTCCATTTTTATAATGGACCACAATCAGAGACCTGCAATGACCCTAATATTTCATTGATGTAAACACTTCTTTCAAACGTGTTTTTAACAGATCAAATTTCATGTCACATTAAAAGCATTCATCAAAATGAGTGCCCCACAGACAAAAACAAGTCATCATGAAAGGACAGTGTGTTTAGTTTCACTTCTGAGTAGAAAGCCTGCATTCCTGTAAGTTAATACAGGGCACTCACTGACTTCGAAGAGTTTCTGCTCTATATTAGGTAGAGAGAACCCTTGCAACCTATAGAAAGAAGGGGGTATTATTGTATGACCCCCTTAGCTAAAGTATCAATAACTACCAGGCTAGTCATGCTCTAGTGAGAAAGGCTGTTACCTGGAGGGAAGAAAGAAACAACACATATCCGACTCTTAATCTCTGATTACAGCACAGATAGCAAGCACTGTCTGTAGTAATGCCACATTCGGCGAGCAAATCTGGGGAAGCTCAAAGAGGAGTGCATAAATTGTTAGTGAAGAGACGCTTACAGCATCCTCTTTTGTAAAACAAAATATGTGTGGAAAATGGTCCAGCTGTCCAATTAAACAGAAACTCCAACCCAGAAACCCATGCCCAGGAAGAAACCCTTGGCCCTGCTTTCAGTGCCCAGTGTATCACGTCACATTAGACAGGCAGCAGTCTTTGCCAAGGCATCAAACACAACACAGCCACAGCTCTCGATTCGAAAATCTCACTTAGTCACACATCCTGTCTCTAATCCCTTTATCTCATCCTCACTCAAGCCCCATGTACTTCTGCTTGACCCGTGACCCACGGGTGAACAAAGATGAAGGCAACCACTGTTACAGTAAGCAGACACATTGTGATACTGCAGCTGATAGCATACAAACACAAACAAAGGAACTCAGAAAACCATCCCGACATGCACATGTCATTGTATTTCTGCCTGTGCACCCTTGGCCTTTATGTTCAATGGATCTGCCCCACTGCCCGCGATCAAACAGGGTTGGAGTGCCCATCCACCTGCCATCTCTAATCATCCCACAGTGTTCTGCATCTTTCATGCGTCCGTTCAGTTCTGGAATTTGTATAAATGCGTAGTTTGTTTTTTATCACTATGGTGAACCCATTGAATACGACCACTCAGTGAAAATATTTAGTTCAGATATGGCTGAGTATTTTACTGTACATGAGGTTGTGTTTTGTAAATGCATTTGTTTTTCTGAAGTGTTTGTTTTTAAAGGGCATTGGAAACGTGGGTTTAAATGATTGTTAACAAGGGCTTAGTATTCTAATGTAGTTCTGTACAGTGTTACCTGTCTTATTGTCTGCTATAGCTATGAAACCATCTGCATGTGAAAAACCACTCCTTGTAAAACACAGCAATCTCTACACTGGTTACATATGCTTTCTTTTGGAGATGCATTACAAACTTGCCGAGTGCCAACCCTGGTACCACAACGGAACATTTCGCCCTCTTCGTTTAAAACAATCAAATTGAGTGGAAAAAGAGACACGCTGAGCTTCAGCAATCTAAATATGTAACAGAGCATAATTGAGAACACGATGTAAGCTACATTGTTAAATTGAGTAATTAACTAAACCGGCAGCAGTGTATTATCATTTTTGTCTCTCTCTCTCTCTCTCTCTCTCTCTCTCTCTCTCTCTCTCTCTCTCTCTCTCTGCCACTGGTATGTTGTCTGCCATGCTGCTGCATAATATGGTGCGTTTCATTGGAGTTAGCAGTAATGAGAAGAGGCGGCTCAACTCCAATTTAATATTATCTCGCAAGTACAGCTCATGGGGTATAGTAAAATAATGTTAAAAACACAAGCACTCTAACTTATTTATAATTTATATCTGTGATTTGCAGAGATGGGAAGTAACAAAGTACAAATTATTTGGTACTGTACTCAAATAGATTTTTCAGATATTTTTTACTTTTTTATTTATACAACTTTTTACTTCTCTTCATACATTTTTAACATGAATATTGGTACTTTCTACTCCTTTACAGTTTACAAAATTGGCTCATTACTTTAGTTTCAAATAATTTCAGTGGAGTTACCGTTATTATTTTTCGCATCCTCAATACTGAATTCAATCTAATTGGATGGTATACAGTACATTGCAATTGACACACTACTACAATTTGCCATCTAGTGGTTATTCATTGTAACTCTAAAAGTATGGGGGACTTTTTAATTAATGTTTGTTTAGTAATCCATATTTTATCCTTTATTTTCTTTCCAGAAGCCATGTTTGAGCACACACACATACATGTAGAGTCCTTTAAATGTTAGGTGAAGATTAAAGAAGAAAAACTGGATCTGTGAATTCTCACATAATCACAAATGAATTAATATTTTGCTACTCAGTCTTTTTAACGTGGAGTTCCAGTCTCTGTCACAATAATCATATATGTGATGTTTTAGGCCTATTGGCAGACATTAATCTAAAATGTAGCCAATGGCATGTAAAGAGCCTGTTTTCATGTCCACTAAAGTTTCTCAGTAACTGCACTCTAGTAACATTTGTGGGGTCCAGGTAGCTTTGCATAAATGGTTGTCATTCACATAGCAACTTTTACTTTTATACTTTAAGTACATTTTCAAGCCTGTACTTTGTTACTTTTACTTGAGTAAAGAAATGAAATCATTACTTGTACCAAAGAATTTATTAACACAAGTATTTGTACTTCTAATTGAGTACGGGTGAGTACTTTTGCCATCACTGGTGATTTGTAATATTTCTTCATGCTGCAGCCTTTGCTTTATGCCTCTATTGTTGTTCCTTTTTTTTTTTTTCACTGAAACTGAGTTTTTGACTTTTATGTGACTGGAAACTGAGATATTATGGAGATTTTGGAGATGTTAGTCACCTTGATTGCCATTACTCACACCTAAGCAGACAAGCTTATCATAGCCCAGCCCAGCCCCACCCCTTACCCTGCAGTCCATAGGGAGAAAGGGCCACAGTATGGAGGAGAAGAGCAGGAATTAATGGCATGCTTATTTAGAGAGTCTTCTCACCTCAGGACATCTGGCTCTGTTGTCTACACTGTTTACTTAAGGCACCCCTGCACACAGGTCAATACATGGCATTTTAACATGTCATATTTAGCAGGTAATTGCACCCAACTGGTCCCACTGCTGTTCTTTCAGGTACTGCTGAAAACATGAAAGACGAATAATGTACACATGCACCTATTTCATTGCCAAATTACATATTGTGTTAGAAGAAAAATTGAAAAAAACTCCAGCTCTAATAGAAGTGAATTCCAATCCAAGCAGTGACTGGCTTAACCTTCGTTTTTTACAAACTACTACTACTACTCACATGACGAAGCAGGTGTTGCTCTGTCTTGTCTGTCCATGTGTTCTCAGTGTCTTCTTTTCTTTTCTTTTTTTTCCCGCAATGTTATCAGTTATACATTTTCACTCTGTGAGAAAATGGGCGCATTGCGTGACAATGTGTGAAAAGTGTCAATTGCATGAGTCTCACGGTCAGTGTGGGAGTTGGCAGCCCTGGATCCCAACATCGTGCTGACGCAGCAATCTCAAAAACATGAATAAGAAGACTGTGTTTTTTTCACACTATCACTATCAAATTGTAAGTGTCACTTAGACAGTGGTGCTCAGTTTGCCAGATCATTCGGATAAAGCTCAATAATAACAACAATAATAATAATAGGCTAATGGAGCAATGTTATAGCAACAAATACAAGTAGCCTACAGCATGGAGGAATGCAACGCACAATATACTCAATGCAAAAAGAGATCTGATTAAGGGGGAGTAACTATATAAACCTCATCTTAGCTAGCTAGCTAAGAAGCTACTTGTCAACTCAAGCGTCTTATTGAAGATAGCGGCTCATGGTACACTCTGCCACATTCAATCCTACCTAGAAGCAATAGGAGTAATTTCCAGTTATCAATTCCCAAAGTGAAATGTTTATTAGTAACTGCTACATTAGCTGCATCAAACTGAAACTGAAATCTGAATACACTTTTTAAATTAATTTAAATGACGTGAGTGTGTTTCTCCATAACCCCCGGTAGAGTAGTTGCTTCATATGAACAGTAAGTTAGTGTAAGCTAGTGTATCAAACACGCAGCAACTGCTCTTTTCTTCAGGTAAGACATTGTTACAGAATAAAAAATAATGATAATGATCCATAAAAGTACTGAAGAAAGCAAAAGAAAACTAACTTCCCTCAAAGTTAATGTGTAATTTCCAGTCCTCATTCAGCAGTAAAAGCAGATAAGCGTGATAACAGAGAGACACTAGATAATGTGTTAATGAGTGCAACGGACATGTCGATTCATCATGTCTTAATTAGTCTTACCTTCATTAACTTTATCTTAATAAGTCGCAGCCAAAATGAATGGCTCATTTAGTTAATTAGGATATCTGTGTGTGTGTATGTGTGTGTGTGTGTGTGTGTGTGTATAATACTGTGCCTTGGAGCGACTATAGCAAATGCCAAATAATCGCTTAAGTTAATTTAATAAGGCTTTGTCCTTCAGTGACATAGGCTGCCTTTAACTCAGAACAGCAGTCTAACCACAGAGGGGTTTCACTCACCCGGTTTTCCTGGAATGTGTGTTTGGTGTTTGTGTGTCTGTGTGCGTGTGAATGTGTGTGTGTGTGTGTGTGTGTGTGTGTGTGTGTGTGTGTGTGTGTGTGTGTGTGTGTGTGTGTGTGTGTGTGTGTGTGTGAGTGAGTGAGTGAGTGAGTGAGAGAGCACACGCAGGCATGTCCATGTGTCAGTCAATGTGTGCACCAAGGGGTGCGATGGGGGTGTGATTGGTAATATGAAGGAACATGCCCAGATCCCCCTGTTCCTCCACGCTGCCTGCACCTACAGAAAAGGGTAAATCTGATACTTTGTCACAGTTTGCAAACAGAAGTGTCCGGTGGGGCACAGGGGTTCACCTTATGGGTCAGGTAGCATGAACTAGCAGAGCACCCATCTGTGTCAGCACCGGGAGGGTTTTGAATGGGGAGGATGCTGTGGACTATGTTGTTCGATTTGAGACGGATCCAGGAGGGACTTAAAAGAATTCTGAGCCGGTGTGAAGGGGGTAGTTGTTCTAAGATAACCTTGGAGATAGTAACTGACATTTGGTTCGACATTTAGACACAGTTAAGATACATTATCATGTTGATGTGAGCTGAAAGTCAGATTGTGTTTCAACAATAACTAAGAAATCAGCAAAACATGTCAAGAAAAACATGTGTTGTATTAAGAATTAAAATAGTTATATAACTTGAGGACATTAACACAAGATTTATAGCAACAGCATTCACACTGACTCAGGATCCAAGGGACTTTTTAAATATAACAATGCTAACTCCCTCCTTTGTGTTTTAATGCACATTTCTTTATGCATTGCTACCATACAGTCAAGGGTGATTCTAGAATCAGACCTTCAGGGGGGCTCGGCCCCTAATGAGATTGTGACACGGATACAGTTCCTTACAATAGTGTTAACCTCACTGGCACATTTTAGTTCTTCTCACCTTTTGTGAAAAATACCGCCAACTGTGACATTTTCAGGGAGTTATAGTGGAAATTTGTTCATACGTAGACTAATGTATTAAAGTATAATTCATCAGAAGAGATGAAGAGAGAACGTACTGTATATATTACAATAGTGATTGCCCTTAAAGCTTCCATCAACATTATGTAAAATTTTTATTTCTCTATTTAGGGGTCATCTTTGTTAAATATTAGTAGTTTATAGGTTATAACCACATGTCACAATCCTGAGTAATGAAATGCAGCTTTTAATTGCCCTGGCATCAATTAATTACAAAGAGTATGTTGTTATTGTACACAAGTCCCCCAAAAGAAGCAGAAGTTCCACACTTAAATATTTTGCATGGGCTATAATCTCCCCGGGGACAGGACAACATCGGAAAGCCACAGCTGTTAGCTTTCAGAGGAAGAAGACAGTAAGGACAGTAAGGCCAGCATTTACCGATGTTATTAAATCATTAATAAACTACGCATTTCGTTATCGTAAATTAACTATTAAAAAAACAGGGAGACAATTCCAGTAACTGCTGCAATAAACTGACAAAATTCGCCTAAAAACTTTCATTTTATAAAAAAAGTGACTAAAACTAAAACCATATGGAGCCCATATGTTTTATGAAAATTAAACCACATAAACCTATTCTGGAACAACCTCTAAATACAATTATGAACCTGAAAATGAGCATAATATGATCAGTTTAAGAGATCACATAGACCACATGAAAAAGAGCACAATGCGATTAAGACATCAACTCTGTTACCCAGGTTTTTTCAGACCCTTTACTCAAAATAGCAATGCTATGTGTTATTAACACAGGCCACCAAAAACGGGGACTTCTTGTCACTATGGCCCTATAAACCTGTTACATTAAGGCAGCCCCCACCTGGTCAAAATATGTTCCTTCTGTCTGTCATTTAGAAAACACCAAGCGGACTATTGACAGATGACCCTTTCTGTCTGATCCTTAACAAAGAGTCTCGGCTGAGAGAAATATTTAACTGCCAGCAAACATTCAAAAGGAATGCCTGTTTCAGCCACTCAGGATATGGCATGGAATGGCCATGACAGACTGTGGTAGGAGTAAACTAGTAGCACATTTCTTTTGAGCTATCTTAAGGCTCAATTAGCCCTCTGCTCGCTGACCCTAACACTGTGTGAAGAGGGTGTAATGAGAGGAAATAGCATAAGTGACTCCATGCTTTCTGCCACCCTACTTGATGACAATAGACGGTGGGGGAGCTACATTTCAGTAGAACAACAGAGGTGTTTCACTGGTGCAACACAATTATATAGATATTTATATAAAATTAAGATATTTAGTATGTGCTCTGCCAACTTCTTATAGCCGTTTCACAGACAATTTCGAAGAACAACATAACTTCCTTGACCGAACTAATTTCTTTCAGTCCCTTCTTAGCTTGTAAAAGCAGAAGCTGTTTCGTTTTGCTACAGTCGTGTTTTTGCACACTTCATGTTCAAACAGTCAGCTCCTTTTTCTTAGAAACCATTCACATTTTTACAGGATCTGGTTAAGCTGTAGCAGAAGAGTTATGCCAACCACTCTTAACCTCGCCTCCATGTGGTAACAGTCAGCTACACATAATGAGAGGCAGAGGTGGAAAGTAACGAAATACATTTACTCACGTTACTGTATTGAGTAGTTCTGTTGTATATTTTGTATTTTTCAAGTAGTTTTTTTAAAAATCGGTAATTTAAAATGTACTTGATTACGTTTTGAGTGAAGTATTGTTGTTAGTGGATCAGGCGAGTGATGACTGTTCAGAGACGGTTTCAGTAGAAATGCTAGCTGACCACCTATTTTCACTACATGTGAAACATCCCCCCACCTTGTTTAACAGTTTTTTTTTTATAATGTACCTAAATAACTTTTACTTAAAGTACATTTTAAATGAACTACTTATTACTTTTACTTCAGTAATATGTCATGAGAGGTATTTGGTTACATTGTACCTAGATTAACAAAACCCATGTCCATGGTTCTAGCTTTGGAACAGCTGACCTAGTGAGGGGAAAAAAAAGTAAACTTATTGTCAGGAGACAATGCATTCTCAGTTCAAGCTGGCCCAAATATAATGCCTCAACAGAGATTCAGCACTTTGTGTATCCCAGAAAGCAGACTGTCATTGCAGGAGCAGGGACACTGTTAATGACATTTTCTCTGTTTGTTTAATTCAGCATCATGTGTGTCTCTTTGATTTAATACTGTAACAGTAAATGTGAAAATCTGTCACTCCCTCTTTTTGTTTTTTTCTCTTTCATTTTTTCTGTTGGTAAGGTTTCGGAGTGGTCTTGTTGAGGAGAGTAGCCTGTTCTCCCTGTCTCTCTCCTGAGACAGGGCAGCTGTGCACTATTTATCTCTCACTGTGTGTGTGTATGTGTTACAGTATTTGGAGCAGCATGAGCCTCTGTCAGCACCATTAACTAGTCCCCACAGTGCAGAATGGCAGTTTATAAGTGTTCACGCCTTTCAGCCTCTCACTTAAGAGAACACATCCCTGTACATAGCTTATAATTAGGGACTTACAAGATCAGTGTGTAAACACATGTACAGAAGTAAGAAATAACATCCCTTAGAGTACCGTACAATTTACACTAGTTATGCAAGTGTGTGTGTGTGTGTGTGTGTGTGTTGTATGCACCAACTTACTCAACAGGAACTAGAGTATGCAGTAAGTTGATCATCAGTTATTGCCTGTGTCATCTATAGTTATTCATCTTAAATCTGAGGGAATTGTAGTTTATTTTAGCTCTAAAGTAAATACTGCAACTTTGAAATACAACACAGAAACCCACAAAATAAATGTGTTAAATAATAATATGTTGCAAAACAAACTTCACACTGAAAAGATTTCATCCAGTTTCACACCTAAATGAAACACAAGAACTGTAAGTGTAACTGTACCTGACCAATATGCTAATTATGAGAGTCTACAGACTCCATAAAAGCTTTGACTTTATTACTTCATAATTCTTCAAACTGGGCTGCCATCATAAAGTACACACAGAGTTGCTGTCTTAGTTACTACAATGATGTGTTGTACATACATAAAAAAACACCAGGTTGTGTTATGAGTTTCCATAAGCCCCCCCCGGTTGTGTAACCATATCTGTTGCACAGCCCAACAACATCAACAAACTGGGATGGAGACTCATTTTATTGCCATGACAAAAGATGCGATCACTGAACTCCTTACCCTGACAACATGATATCAGCGATGACAAGACAATAGACTTCTCTATGGATAACCAACAACTGTTCTGTGTCTTACCCAAGATTGGCATATCAAATACTCTGTTATAATACTGGAAGAATGCTGATGAAACAAACAAAAGGGTGTACACTTACAATTATTAATCCAGATTGATGTTTTTATAGAGTTCCGTGAATCTGAAAGAGTGTGTATGAGAGTGAGAGCCTTTGTGTGTGTGAGAGAGAGAGAGAGAGAGAGAGAGAGAGAGAGAGAGAGAGAGAGAGAGTGAGAGAGAGACTGTGCATGAGTGTGCATTGAGTCCAGCCTTGTAGTAGTGTTGGGGGTTGTTGTAACAACAGATGAGTTTAAGTGTGCAGTAATATCAGTCCTCGCTACGTCGCTCTACCATCTGCCAACCACTGATTATTAGCATTTCTATATCTCTATTTCTGTGTGTGTGTGTGTGTGCGTGCGTGCGTGCGTGCGTGCGTGCGTGCGTGCGTGCGTGTGTGTGTGTGTGTGTGTGTGAAGTCACCTTAGTTACTGGTCTGATGAATCAAATTGGTGTGTAAAAGTGTTGATGTGTTTCACAGAATCACCTGGGATAAGGGCGATGACGTCAGCCGCTCTCAGAGGAGCACAGGGGCTGGCAATAGGCATGCCCGCCTGCTGTCTGCCTCTGTGGTGAACCTGGGCGTGTGCAATATTTGGCAAGGAGTGAGTGGAAGATAGGCAGAGCAGGTAGACAGGTATACAGAGTGAATGAAGAGTGGGCATCGGGGATCACAGATGTGAATGTCTCCCTATGGAGAAAGGATGCACCGGGACGCTAACGGCGTACTGCAGAAATCCAGCGAACGAAGAAACACTCATCCGTGAGTCATTCATGGAGACTGTGTGACTGAGTGTGTGTGTGTGTTCCAGATGCCACAGACACATAAAACGGTTTTAGTATGTACAGCCTACAGTTCCCAAATGACAAAGATTTACAACTCTCCAAAGTGCTGTACACAGTAGAGCAGCCTGCCTGGTAACCATTCAGATTATTCCAGAAGATCAGCAAATATTTCCTTTGCAACAGTCCAACATATGACTTCATATAACCCGTTTGCTGTATTTTCTCATTCAGAAAACACACACACATAACAACATAATCAATGTAGAGATACGTGTCATCGCGTCAAATTAATGCAGTTCACTGTCAGAGCCTATTAATAAGATGTCCACAGAACCTAGACCATAATCCACTTAGCTTGAGCTTTCATAAAAACACACACAGAGAAATGGAACCACAGTCTTGGCATTGCATGTGGTTTTCATCAACACACACTGTAACCACGATGCGGCAATGGAACAGCCACATTAGCCTGGTCCTACCAGACTCTCGTACATTTCATTTGTACAGAGAGTCTGGCCACTCTCCACTGACAAGTGTTAACTTCCTGAAAGGCGGGTACTCTGTTGAAGTTTAAAACTATTGGACTGCCTCTGTTCACTGATTGGACCGGTAAAGATTTGACCGGAGAAAACCCAAGAATACACCGCAAACCCAGATATAGTGCTGAAGGAAAATGAAAATTGAGCGGAAGTACGTAGGAGGGTGGAGCCGGGCTACAGCCACATATCCAGCACCTAAAAAACAAGAGCATCCAAGGCCACCTCTGATTACTTCCCCTGATTTATATATTTGAACATCTGATCTGTATTCAAAATTATAAAGCAAAACACATGGACCACACCATGCACTCTTTCTTTCTGCCTATAGCCGTTCTTTTCAGTGTACGTTAATGTGTATTTGACTAACGCTTGATAGAATACCTCATCACAATGCACACAATGCACATTGTGTGTGTGTCTGTCACAGTAGTCTTGCATTGCCAGACCTATCTCCATAGCTGCCTGTAAATGAATCCATGCATGTGTATGTTCACATATCATCTATCAGCTCTATGTGCAGATTCCAGTAAATGAAAAAAACTAAATCTCACTCAAGATATTTGTGCTGGATTTGAATAGATTCAGGCCAGAAACAGCAGTGCACAAAAAACAACAAATTGTATGTTGCTTCAGGTAAAAAGCTTGGTTTGAATAATACATCCAATAATTATAAGTTTTTTTAAATGAGAAATGCTGCACGGTATAATATTACTATGAGAAATGATTTTACAACTCTGAAAGCCCAGCAGCAGTTATTTTCTTATTTGTTTCAACATTTGATATGCAAGTACAATTACTTATGTATTACATGTGTACTTGTTCATATTAAACTCTTTTTTTATGGGGCCTGTGTTTGTTTCACTGAAATGAATGAGGAAGCAAAATTTTTTTATGCATTGCTAATGTTGGTTTGAACACAGTTTTTCTCCTCACAGTACAGCAATGTTCAGCTCACACTACCAAGGTCATACTGAGTATAGCCAAATGGCAGTGAGACAGTTAACAGCATGTCAATACTGTCAACTCAGCACAGGGTCAGCCAATCAATAGTAAAGACACCAAGCCATACTAAGACACAGAGTCAGATCTGTTTTCATTACTCTCCAACTCGTAATGGAACTATGGTAATTTGATACAAGAGATGCTTTTTTTAACCATAAATTCTTCACATACTGTCACATAATGTCTGACTTTCACTCAGAGGATTTAAAGTGGAAAGCACCCATTTCAAATACTATGCAGTCAGTACAATGGTCCCAACAAATGCATAGAGTACAACCACATACACACACAATGCACTTGTGTGTGCTTGCTATTGACATTGTCCAGAAAAGTGGGTATTTGGTTCTTAAATAGGCAATTACAGAGACCACAACCGATACAGACTTGGCATATTGTGTGTAACTGTTTAAATTTTTATTTTTGACAATGTTAATATTATTTTACTACAGAAATGTTTTGACTACAGGATCAAGAGCTCAATTATGCCCCCTAATGAGTGTTTGATTGATGGTCAACATCTGTAGTAGTAATTCAGATCTTCCAGATTCAATTGTGTGTGTGTGTGTGTGTGTGTTTAGGGGTTAAAGCTGTGGGTTTCAGTCCTGATCCTTGTCCCAGGCTGTGCTCACCAGGGTCGTAAAGTTATCCAGTGCCACCACAGGACTATTGGATGGCTGTCAGCACGCTAAATTAAAAACCACAAGCACGCAGTGTTTAATTTGTGTGTTTTTACCCCTAACGGAGTGGGACTGACTGCCGCCGCATTGCTGAAAAGTGTGTGTTTGTGTGTGTGTGTGTGTGTGTGTGTGTGTGTTTGTGTGTGTGTGTGTGTGTGTGTGTGTGTGTGTGTGTGTGTGTGTGTGTGTGTGTGTGCATATAGATGCACGCGTGTGTGTGTGGGTGTGTGTGTTACTTTAACAAAGCCCTTGTGTTCTAAGTGTTTCACTGTCTCTCCTGTCTGTCTTCCTATGGGAGAGAGCCAGACAGACTGGCCCATTCAAACAGCATTACATAAAACAACAAGGATGAATATTTTTTTTCTGTTATGAAAGTATTTTTTTATTATTATAATAGAATAAAGTACATGATGAATGGTTGAACTGATGCATGACCCGCTCCATCAGCAAAATCTAATTTAAATCAGATTAGTCAAAATGACAAGACAATTATGCCTGACCAAAGAGTTGGTCTGAAGAAATTGAAGGAACCAAAGAACCAAGAGATAGCAAAACGTCTCAAGAGATAATTATGTGTCTGTACAGATTAGCATACTGTTGGTGAATTGGTTATTCGAGGCTCCAGTGTGATTAGTGGCTTAACAACAGAAGTGCAGTGGACCACTTTATAGTGTTTACAGGCTTGAATTTAAGCTTAATAGCCTTAATTGGACACTGTTGAGCAATCAAAGTTATAAGTATGGGTTTTCATTCAAATTCAGTGAAGCTCGACTGAAGAATTTAAACTTTTGTTAATTCAGCAGATTTGATTAAATGAATGGAGTGTTCTGTTTAATAAAAAAAAGTTGGGATGTAAATGTAAACTTCCGTGCACTCTGTGGTATCCACATGCATGGCCCATAGCAGACCTTTCACCAGTAATCAAGCATGTTAGTGTTCAGCCACTTGGAATATGTGACACTTCTTTGACCTCCATTTTAAAGAGCACGGCACAATGGAGACCCTGCAGATGCCCTTTAACAACCGGCACCATGGTAATGCAGAAGTGAGGAGAGAAATGGATGTGTCTGTTATTAAAAAAGAGGGAATCAAATTCTGATGAAAAAAACGTCTAACCTTGTCCCAGTTTATGATTGGAAAGATGTTTATAACCTAAGGTCATCCTGTTTCAACGAAAAGAAGTCCAAACATTTTTAACAGTACTGCAGTTCAATCTCCAATCTGCACTTTAAAAAAAAATCTAAAGTTGTATTAAAGAAAATCCCAATGTTGGATGTTATTACATTATTGTGACTCAGTTCCATGCATTAGTCTTACAATATCCACCCAAAAACAGTGTTCTTAAAGGGATAAGTTCATGTTTTAGTTCATATTAGTCAGGTGCCCACATTGGGAAATCCATTCCTAATGAGTTAGATAACTTAAGTGGTATCTTCCAAAATGACACTCTTTACAGTAAACCGCTTAATTGTTTCCTGTTAAACAGTTTTTCTGTCTTTCATTCATAGATAGTTTGACATTCTCTAGTAATTGATTTTAACCACCAGCAGCACTCATGCAGACATGTGACACCTACAAAATAATAATATTATATATCATATTTATTATATTATTATCATATTTTCATTTAAATGACATCATTCCCTCTCACATGCCTGTGTGTTAGGTATAGGTGTTAGAAATATTCTAAAACAGGGTGGATGGTTCCTTTAAGTTGACCTACAGTAGCAAGGTGGGTGGCAATTAAATCAAACTCAGTAATGATGTCAGCGTTTTTCCCAACAGCTTGAGCCAGTGAAAGCTCTTGTGAGCACATTGACTATGACAGACAGATCATTATCTGACACCGTAAATCCCTGACGAATGGTTGTATAAAGTATATCCAAGAATGTCTAGAAAGACAGTATCGGAGGTCTGGTCAGGCTGCAGCATATCAGATGGAGAGAGAATGGTATATAATCCCAGGTCGTCCTGTTCAAATAAAAAAAACAGTCCCAAAATGGATGGACTTAAAAAAATACTCTGTCTTCTATTTCCATTCATGATGCAGTCTTTCTCAACCTTCTGGCTCATCTACTACTATTATATTGCTGTGTTTCTGCCTATGATTTTTTTTAACATTATTTTAAATGTTTTTAAACATCCCACAAAAACACCTGCCCTAACTTGTTGCAGCTGTTTTACAGAAGTACGCAAGTCATAATCATGGAAAGAGAGGATGTTTATTCTGGCTGGACTTCTCTGCCTGTGACTGTTATATGTCAACAGTCAGTCTAGGAAGAAAATCATTTACTTTTGACATTCCCTTGTAATAATGACAGTTTTCTCCTGGAGACTTTTGTTGACTGGAAATGTCTTAAGACCAGTTCTTTAACAGCATTTGCTTTACTCTGAACACTTCCATGAATGTGAAAGTCAATGGTTAATCATTTCTGAATTTGTGAGAAATGTTGATTGCACGCTGCAGACTATGACATGCAGAATATTATCTGACAAGGTAAATCCCTGACGAATTCCTGTAGTCTATCCTCCCACAAAGTCGACGCAGGCATATCGGAGGTCTTGTCAAGCTTCAGCATATCATATAGCCAGGATGGAGAGAAGGTACGACCTGTAGTTGACTAAATAGAGTGGAACCATCTGTAGGGCATTAGAGCTTTAGTATGCAGCCCTTGTCTTTAGCTGCATGAAAATACACAGTGTTCTCTCTAATCTGACCTGCCCAGCGTTTCTATTTATTATTTCTAAATGAGAAGGAAATGTTTGGTAACTGGACCTGCACTGGGCTGACGACTGCGTGGACTGTAGGTGACTGTAGAAGATGAGGAGCTTTAGATATGTGTGTCCAGGAGCATTGCTATAGACCCCCTGCGAAAAGTGTGTTTCAGGCCTTGAGCAGGCATTCAGACCGAAAACAGCCCTGTGTAAAAAAGAAAAGAAAAGGAAAAAAAAGCAAGGCTGTGTTGCTTCAGCTAGATGAGATATGGTATGTGAGATATGAAAAATTATCCAGGAAATCCAGTTTGGGAAACAGATTCATGAGTTTGAATTGTTTTTGTTTGCCAAAACACTGCACAGCGATATATAATACTCTGAGACAGGAATTTCCCACTCTGCAGAGTTATCACAAAGAAAGTGATTCTATCTTTTTGTGTGAGTGATTTAGAGGGAAAAACATTAAAGGGATACTTTGCAGGTATTCAACCAACTTTCTATCGTTATATTGTATGCAGTATGTGTAAATAAAAATGTTAAATTTTACTCCATCTTACCAGTGCCCAGATTTCTCTACTCAACAACCATCAGAACTCAAACTCAGTCTGAAGTCAGATTAAACTATTGAAAAAAAAGTGGCAAAAAATCCTGAGTAAGACCCAGCAGGGTCAAAACAATGCAGCACTTTACATGTATGCATGCACTCTGCTAATACTTTACTATAAACGTAGAGTATTAGCAGAGTGTGAGCTTTTCAGTTTTTTCCAGCCCTTTTTTGCCCTGGACCTTGCCAGTGGGGATGTGCACACTACCACTACTGCTCAGATTAAACTATAAAACGTTTTTTAAGATAATTTCTTGCCTAAAATGTTTTCAGAAACATATTTCAGCTTATACAAGACTGTTACCAGCTAGCAGCCATTCTGTGTCAGTACGGACAAGCTTCACATGCTGCATTACATCACCAACCAGCGGGAACATTTATGGGTGCTGGGCAGTGAATTCTGGAAGTTTTAGGTTTTCTATCTTTTAAAGAAAAAAGGGAATGTCACAGGTTATTTTCTATGTTTTCTCTCTTCCTGTAGCACCAATTTCAAATATGTTCGTGCTATTGTACAGACCGCCCATTTTTAAAGACCCTCTATCCAGTGGTAAAACAATAACAATTTGTCCACCATTTAATGTTTGCAATTAGTATATCATTAAGATATTGTGTGATAGCTGATGTGTGACATTTGTGATCCTGAATGAGTGAATGTGATTGATTAGGTGAGTGTTTGTGGCTGTTCCATAATGGGAAAAGCAGCTGGACCACAGAGAGAGTGTGAGAGAACGTGTGTCTTTGCTTTGTCACAGTGCAACCGAGGGCACACTAAACCAGTCAAACCAGCTCTGTTTTAGCCTTTCCAGCCACATCCACACAGGCTACTATGTTCTCTCTGAAAACACAGGTCTCCCATTTTTTAGTTTCTCCTAAGCCATCCTCATCTTTTTTTGTTTCAAGGGTGGTGAGGCAGCAGCTGTTAGTGACACTGCGGACTGGTGTGTGTGTGTGTGTGTGTGTGTGTGTGTGTGTGTGTGTGTGTGTGTGTGTGTGTGTGTCTGTCAGTACATCTCAGGGATATGGAAAGTGTGTGAGTGGAAAGTGTCTGCTGGCACTGTTTTTGTTATTTAGTCACAGATGAGTCACATAATGAGTGAACAGCATAACAAAAAGAGACAGAGCTCTCTCTTTTTACAGATTTTTCATTTTACTCCACCCTTTTCTTATCTCTGGGCATTTTGTCACAGGTGGCTATAAGCTGGTGTGCGCAACAAGGTGTTGATTTATACACACAGCAGGAGCTTCACATGGTAACCAGGATCAACCAAGAGAGAGCAACATAAACAACACCTTGTGAGTTAACTCTGTAGAGAGGAAGAGAAGGGGAGAGGAATTAACTCAATCAAGATTGAAACTTAAATACAACATTTTCTCAAGACATGGGGGGTGATTTGCACTCAGCGGACATCTGAAATTGTCCCTGAAATTGGAGTGTCCTGGCATTACCTCTGGAAGCAGCTTTAACAGTAATAATATTACACATTGAATGATAAATGTATATAATTTCTGCTGTTGATATCCTGACCCATTAACAGTAAAATGTTTACTCATGTTAAAAGCAGCATGTGTGAAAGTGCTTTCACACCAACGCAGAGAGACTCCTTGCAGGTCATCCGTCTGACCTCAGCACCTGGTCAGTGAGAGGAAATGAGTGGTCAGCCATCTCAGGACAATGGCCACAGTATCCATCCAGCACTGACCTCTCACACACTCACAGCCAGTATGTAGAAAACACTCACGGCGACATGGGAGGCCTCGACCAATTGTACACTGCAGTGGCCTTTGACATTTTCCATGCATCCTGTTGCTGTCAGCGTCCACCCCCGCCCCCCCATCTCTCCTTTTTTTCTAACCCACTCTCTTTCTCTTGCTTTCTCTTACTCTCTTCTGCTTTTCAATTTTTTTTAAATTACAAGAATGTGCAATTGGAAGTTTGTGTAAGACAGTAAATCAAAATTGCAAAGGAAACAGTAAATTTAGTCATGTTTAATACACATTGAGGCAACAATAATGACAGGGACTGAACTGATAACTGATACGCTAATAGCTATCCTACTAGACCACTTTGTGCTTTATATTTTCTCTTTAACCACATGCTGTACTGCTTTGCCAAACCACTAACAAATAAGGGATGTAAGAGATGTGAAAATGGGAAGAGAAAAGAAAAGCAAAACCAAGGAAGTGGGTGTGAAAACAGGTCATGTAAGCAGTATAGAATGTGTTTGCTTACAGCTCATTCACCTCCAGAACAGGGCGGGGGTGAACAGACTCTATATATAACTGCAGTGAGGGTGCTTTGGTGTGGCTGCTCATCTCTCTGCCCTATAACTGACTCCAACTCTACAGACTACTAAGGTACTAAAGTACAACCACAGCTTCCTGTAGGCTTTTATTAAAGCCCAAGCTAAACAGATAGAAAGTTTTGCTCTCTTTTACGTCTCATTAAAAGATTACTTTATCCCCAATATATTTTTTGTTTCCTATAAGCATTATGTGGTCATATAAATCAAAGATTAAAGACAAGACATTACCTATATATTCTTCTCCGCTTGTTACAGAACTTCATTGAAAGGTCATCATGTGAAATATAGCCAAGATACTATATTTTATAGTTGCACCCGTACATGAAATTGAATATTCTCATTCGTTGAGGATAATTTTATACATATGTTTAGCAAAACTTTTAAAACCTTTGAGCATTGTTACTCTGCACACAACAAGTTTATTGCGATGGACCCGTAAAATGGTCCACAGTGCCGTGGGTTCACTGCTGACCTGGCTGATCAGCATTCAGAGTGGGCAGTTACAGTGTGAGTAGATTTTGAACCTTAAAGGGCAAACCACAACCTCAGAATGACAGAGAAGCTGAGGCAGTAATCTGGCGCCTCTTTTGTGATTAATGGGTGTAAATGTGACCCTGAACTTGATGGTGGACCTTTGTACACTGGAGGTCACATTCAGAAACCAGTAAAACCCACACACACACACACACACACATACACAAACACACACACACACACGAACACATGCACACATTGAACACATGCAGGAACGTGTGAAATAAATAGCTCATGTTTGAGGGTGTTGACTGTGCGCAGCCAGAATTGTGTTTGTGCTTGTGTCAGCATTGCAAAATAACTTTAGTCTATATTGCTCGAAAATGACTTATCACATACTCAGTTTTGTTTGATTTTGAATGCTAGTTTCCGACTACATAAGGATGTTGTGTGGATAAATGTCAAGTTTTTAGCTCCAGTAGTCAGACATCTCCTGTTGAACAGCCCATCCATCAGCAGGCGTCAGATTGGCTGAACTGTTCTGGGTCACCTTACACCATTTCTCAAACCACAATCCATGTTCCTCTTTACACTTTTTACCCTTCTCAACCTCTTTCTTCCCCATCTCATATCTATGCATAGTTTCTCTCTCCTCTCATTTTGTGAACTCTGTCCCTATCTTTGTTCTCTCTCTGTCTCACTTTCTCTGGGTTTCTGTACTTCTTTTTCCCTCAGACGCCATCACTCTTTCCCTTTCTCCCTCCCACAGGCTGGGCAGTAAAACAGGAGCAGGCTCATGGGAGGCTATTAACCACCAGAAATACGGCATTAGAGCTGTGCTCTGCAGACTCTTTTACACAACCATTGAACCAAGTATGGTAGAGCACCTTGCAACAAATGACACTTCTGGCCCTGCAGCTACACTGAGGACAGTGACCAGCAATAGTAGAGACGTATGCAATTATTAAAATATGTTAATGTGTCTCACTCATTTTTGTTGTTCTAGAGTACACACAATAAAGAATAAAATTCAGTTAAAGTGGCTATTTGTAACTTTCAGTTTGTGTTGATTCTAGCAGCCGATTTGGATAAAAGCGGTAGTGTTTTTACTACACATGCTGTCCTGAAGATGTTTTCTTTACGGTGGTGTATTACACATTGTATTACTGAGATAGCGTTACTTGGAGGTTTTATAGTTGCAGTGAATCGGACAGAAAAACATTCATTTACAATAAGAGAATATGTTACAGATGCATGCTTGCATTTTAAGTGTTGCATACAGTACGTCTGGATACTCACTAACAAAGGCTTTTCCGGTTTTACACTAAAAATTTTTTGGTCTGCCTGCCGTAAATCATTTTGTGTTTTGAAATTTTTTTTTTTTTTAAATAGCGTTCTTTTCAGTGTTAGTCTTGATTGCTGTTACATGTCATTTGTGATCATCAGATGAAAAATTACACAGTTTCAGAAACATTTAAAAGTTGCACACAGTTACTTTAAGACTATATGATATTACAAATTGAACTGTTTTATACTTTGAAATCCTTAAAATAATGTATTTTTAAGTAAGTGTAGGCTACTCATTCTCATGAATTTAAGGTCAATTAGACTAAAAATATAATAACTTCTGCACATGAACAAAAGAAATTGATTTAAAAAAAAATGACCAGACAAATTTACAGTTAACGGATGGTAATAATGATGTAGCCGTTCTTTAGTCCTTCATAACTTCGTGTTTATCTTGTAGTCACCACAGCAATGCAGATCATAGAGCCTTTGAATCTGCAGCTATGGGATGTAATTCTGTTCCTGGAGGTTGGGTTTGATGAAAGAGCTGGTATCTAGCAGAAAGACAATCACAGACCCTGATGCTGTGATCCACTGCATCCTACATTAAAGCATTATTATGGATTCCTTCAAATTTTAGTGTCTTGCACAGATTTGTAGCCAAAAGCGTTGGTAATTGACAAAGTCTCCATAACAAGAGAAGGTCATTTGATTCATCACCAGGCATTTTAAGCGATAGTATCATTAGTGAAAGGTTGCCAAATCTAATTTGGCAATAAGGCCAAATTGCTCCCTCTGCACTGCTGTTGAAAATTACAGGCAATCACATAAATAATGGGAAATTAACTTTAAGGTTGACATGAGAAAATGTTAAGCAAAGAAAATTATTTTCAAACTAACCTTCTACCATGCTGTTAAATTGAGAACTGAGCTACAAAATGTCACAACAGCCTTGGTCAGGACACACACAGTATATGTACTACAAATGTCTTTAGTGCTTGTCTAACTGACTTACTTTTTAAACAATCTTTTATTAGAACCTGTTGAACCGAGAGTGCACTATATGTTTCAGGGTGTTCATATGTGTAATGTGTGTGAAGTTTGACTGGATGAGTGCAGAATAGCTCCAACTTCAAACCAGTCAGGACAGCTGCAATGAAGACTAAACCAGACCTTCCTCCTCATGTCCCTTCCTCTGCCACACACAGAGACACATTGACGGGATTTTCTACCCTCTGTGAGGCTTTAGCTGGGTGCAGATTGTGCGTGTGGTCTGTAAGGCAATGCCCTTGTTATGAAGTGCTACGTGCTCAAGACACTAACCTCAGGATTTACATGAGAGGGAAGTCTCAACTGTACTCCTGATGCAGACATGTGAACCCCCACACACACACACACACACACACACACACACACACACACACACTCTCAGAACTGTCACCAAAAGCCAGGTGGTAGTGTCTTACTAACAAACAAAGACGGGCTTATTCTCACGTAGTTTGTGATGGGAGTAATACATTTGCCATAGCCACACATGTCTAAAAGGAGGATTAGGTTACCACTATCAAGCTATCAAGTAGAGACTAGTGTTAACAAGGTTGAGAAAAGGGGTAAAAGCATTCGTTTTTGTGTTGATGTGTCACATGCATACTTACATTTCATTCACCAACTTGCCCCTCTAACCTTAAACCTTACCATCAGCACTACCAGCCCAAACTAACAATATGATCCTATAGATGAGCCACAATGCTGTTGTTTCTCTTACAAAGATACAGAAGAACACACACATGTTGCTACCTTACTTACATTGTCAAGCTGCTGCAGAAAAATGGATTGCTTGTTTGGTAACACTTTACTTGAAGGTATCTACATAAGAGTGACGTGACAGTGTCAAAACACTACACAGAATGCTCTACCTAAGAGAAAAAAATCTAAAAGAAAGTGACTTGATTTGCTTTTATAACACAACCAATCAAAATTCTACACTTATTTACGCACACACACATGCTCCTTACATGTGCAAACACATGATGCTTAACTGAACACTAACCAATCACTGCTTTAGTAAAGGCCTATACATGGGTCAAAGGTCAGATTACCTGTATTGAACAATGGATGGCAACAATGGACAGAGAGCAAGGGGAGGAGGAAGGAGAGACAGGGGACAACAACTAGGAGGAGGAGGAGGAGGAGGAGGGAAGAAGAGAAAAAAGGAGAGCCATCACTGATGAGATCCGGGCCACACTTATTCATCATGTGATCAACCACGGATTGACCAGTAGTGTCCAAACCTTCAGAAATGAGAACAACACACACACAAATGCACACAAAATCAACACACACACACACACACACACACACACACACACACACACACATTCACAAACATATTCACACATGTTTTTATTCCAAAAGTGACACCTTTGGTTTACATATGTTTGTAGTTTTGTTTTTTTGTTTTATGCTACTGTATACAACATTGTGCTACTTTTACAAACGTAATGTTTTGCCCAATAAATAGTTTCTGTTTTACTGTAACATTGCATTGTTGTTTACAATGCACTTTTCAACCACTCTCAGCAGATTACTTTCACTCTGGAACATTGTAAATAAGCCTATGAAAGACAAAAGAGCTTTAGATTTAGAACAACAGTGTGCACATGGTATATCGAAATATTTACTGTTGTGAAAAAAGTGTTTGCCATTTGATGCCAATGCTTAATTTTTTGATGTGTTTATGGCATTTTGAATGCAATGTTTCATTTTGAAGATGTGAGGCATTTTGCATTTTGTTCGTGCAGTTTTGGGAATTGTGTGTAGAGTTTTGAAAAAAGAAGACATAGTTTTGAAAACATGTGTAAGCAGTTGGAAAAAACTGTAATTGTGTTTTCAGTTGTAGTGGAACCCGATCTTGTACTTAGGGGGCTCTTAAAATTGGTTTCAAAGTTAATGATCAAATAGAGATGTCTCAAGACACCTTTGTGCGTGTGTGTGTGTGTGTGTGTGTGTAACATAGACCCCTCAACTGCCCCCCAGAGACAGGCTTGACACAGAAGCTAAGAATAGTCCTGGCTGTATTACCACCAGGCGGGGAAAGAGGGGGTGATGAGTAGAAGAGGCAAAAAGGGGGGCAAGTGACACTATGCCACTTGGGAGATGACTGGTAGACACAGGAGCCTCCGACCTTCTTCGGACATCTCTTTTACCTGGTATGGATATATACATATGACCTAACTGATGACCCCTCCAACCTCTCAAAGAGAAACATGCACACACACACACACACACACGCACACACGCACAAATGCTTACTGTGTCTTACATGTCAGGCATGCACGGGTTATGGCGTTTGGAGCCTAACCTATTATTTTTAGACTGGGTAAACAGTGGTCTGTGCTTGAGATGTCTATCATCACTGGGTGCGATGCCGTGGATTGTAAGAGGAGGGTGGAAAAGATGAAAAGGAGGAGGTGGGAAAAGGGAAGAGCAGGCGTCAGGAGGAGGGAACAGGAGGAGGAGATGTATACTTATCAGGAAGTAAGATTGCCGGAGAGCTTAAAACCCCTTCTTGACTTTACATGACATGAAGACCTAGGGCTATTATCACTGATTAAAGGACAGATATGCAATCTGTATCACCATTTGATTACTGCTGTCATTTCAAAAGCATTTTTTTCAGCATGGCAGAGCCATATTTATTTAGTTTTGTGGGAGGCATGGGTTTCAGGATAGATGGATAGACAGGGAGAGGAAGAGGCGCTACAAAAAAAACAACCTGTGCTCACATAACACACAGACACACACACACGCACACACACACACACACACACACTTCTCACATGTCAGGTGAAAGGTTGTGACCTTGCACTAACAGCTCTCTTTCCTTTGCCATTGAATACGAGAGCTTCATCCCAGTTCCCTGATTGGTTCAGAAAAGGGAAACAGTACACCGAATGACTTGTCAAAATAGGCATCTGACAGCAGGCCAAGGACTAGCTGCATGTGTGTGTGTTGACACAAAGAAAATAGAGACATGAATAGCTATATGCAGGCCAGCAAAACAGCTACTCTGGAGGTGGTGTCACAGCAGTATCGGTGATGATGTCTGATAATCACCCATCATTTGAAATAATTGGGTAATTGGAGTAATGGGTTTCACTGTGGTCCTCTGAGCTCATCATTACAAACAGGTATGGACCGTTATATTTATGCCATCTACACTGGCTGTCCAGTGGCATAATAGGATGAGCCAGAGGTAATTTGCTGTATTTTTACATACAAGACAGAGAGTGAGGCAAACAAACCCAAAACCAGGATTTGAGAAAAAGAGCAAAGAGAATGACACGTAAAAAAATAAAAAATAAAAAAACTGAGAGCCACCGAGAGGCCCTGCCAGGTGGTTAATGGTGGTTCAGGGTTGTTCAATGTGCAATAGGGGGAAAGACGGAACGCATTACAATAGCAGCCTAACATTAAGGTCCCACTGCCATTTTAGATTTAATGACATGCTGGGTGGTGTCCAACTACATTTAATGTGCTCATCTGCATAATAGTGCAGCCCTTACAGCACTCGCAGGGGAGTAATACCTCTTTGTGATCAATCTTCCTCTCTTTATCTCTCTCTTGCACTCTGTCATTTACACACTCACACAATTACACACACAAGAACCAATGACCATTAGCATACACTTTTGCATAAATGAAGCCAGTGAAAAAGGGTACTGAGGACATCTGTGTATGTAAAATATGATCAAGCCAAATTACCAGTTGTTAAAAATTATCACTCCACCATTAAATTATTTGTCTTTTATATAAAATATTAATATCATGGGCATTTTCCTGTGACATTTTCCCTTTACTCTAATAGGGAAAAAAGGCATTCACATTGTCGTGTTAAAAAATGCTGAATTGTTTGTGTGATTACAGAACAAACAGTAGTAAATAATATTCTATTGACGAGGCAAAAAAGTACAGTTGAATGATATTCAATTCTATAGTCTTTTACATTGTCACTCTCCCAACACTCCCAAGACACTGTGGATATCAGACGCCATCGACATAGAAATAGTCGAGCCTTGAATCTAGCAAGCAGACCTGAACAGCTGGAAGAACTGAGTCTCATGAATCTTTTGAAATGACACTTTCCACTGAGAATGTTATATCATTTATCAAGTTGATCGTGACTTTTATTTCATCTCTTTCTCCCTAACACACAGACACATGCAAGCACACACATATCTAGTGAGGAGGAATCTGAACCACCATAAAATTCACATCAGGTTGGATGTGACCTCCATGTCTACTGTGAAATATATTCTCTGGTTATTCGTTCACATATTTCAACTTTAAGCATGGCTGAAGGGGCTATAAAATGGCAGTGAGTGCGGTCATCTGTCACTTGCACAAGGCTGCCGAACATCCTTTGCTCTGATGGTAGCGGTGCCCTTCATGCTTGCCAAAAATGGTTCCTTAGTACCTCTTGCTATGCAAGCATTTCTAATGCAATCTTGTATTTCTTTGAATATAGTAGTGAAAACTTAAAGAGTTAGTGTAGGGATAAAGGTCAAGGCTGGCATCTACCCAGATACCTCAGTTGGTAGAGCAGATGCCCATACATAGATGTTTGCTCCTCAACGCAGTAGGCCTGGGTTGGACTCCAACCTGAGGCCCTTTACTGCATGTCATTCCCCCTCTCTCTCCCCTTTCATGTCTTCATCTGTCCCGTCAAAGATAAATGCCAAAAATGCCCAAATCTGCTGATTATGAGGCCCTGTCCAATTCATAATACCTGTGGTTGGATTGAATTAGCTGTAATATAGTACAGTGGGATTATTTTTGCAAATTACGAATCTTAAATTAATTAAATTGCACCAGCATTTAGATTTGACTGAGACATTAACTGTGTGTGTGTGCGTGCGTGTGTGCGTGCATGCGTGCGTGTGTGCGTACGTGCGTGCGTGCGTGCGTGCGTGTGAGTGTGTTAGTGTGTGAGTGTGCGTGCGTGTGTGCGTGCGTGCGTGCGTGCGTGTGTGTGTGTGAGTGCGTGTGTGCGTGTGTGCGTGCATGCGTGCGTGCGTGTGTGTGTGTGTTGGGAGGCCCTCACACTGGAAGACAGGAATGTGCCTGCCATGAAACAACATGAGGACCAACATGCATGTGGTTTTGGAAAATACATCAAAGGCTGTGCCATATGGGTAAGCTTATCAAAACCACAGGAAGGAAGAAGAGAGGAAGTAAGCAAGAAAGTAAAAAAGAAGAAAAATAAATATCAAAAATATTGTCCATTTCACAGTCTATTACAAATAATAATCATAATTTACTACCATGTGTCTGGTGACGATTAAGGAAAGTAATTAGCTAGCAATGAATGTAGAATGAGTTCATTATGACAAATGCTGGCAGACTGGGGCTTATCACACTCAAAGAACCACAGGCAGCTTCTCCTTTATGACAGCACTGAATCATCTGTCATAAAAATCAGTTTAAAATACAAGAAGGAACTGCCGGGATCACCAGGCCATGGCATCAGTTTTATGAAAGATGATGCAGTGTGAGGCCATGGATGTCATTTTTCATTTCCAGCTGTACACAATAGGCCTCACAAACTGAACTGTTTCTCTTCTGGTGACTGGCATTCATTACTGGGACATCTGAATGTCCCTGAATCTGAAAAGGAATTTTACTCAATAGGAGCATGGCCCTTCCATTTATCATTTCAGCTGAAACTGATTAATACTGAGAATACCAATACTCCCTGCATTTATACTGCTATGCTGCCGTTTCTTGCTGTGGAGCCAGCACCAAATGTTGTTAGCGATCGTAAATAGAAATGTGACACGTCAAACGCCCGTCTATATATATATCTTAGTCTGGGGATGATATTGCACTTTGCATGCAGTGGGGATAGTAGAACTTAAGGTCACTACAAATCTGCCTTTAATTTAAGGCAAGGATTCTCTTTTTATTCAGCCTGTTTCCCCTTGTTTTGCTTCTTTTGGAAGTAAACTTTGTCCAGATTTTGTCTTATGTAATGTTGTTGTGAGTGTGGCGAGGCACCTGGGGACTTAAATCAAATACCCCTTGGTCTTCATAAAATAGTTCTGTTTGGAACATATCCACAGTAAAACAGAGAGGAACATTGTGTGTATTATTAAAATGAACAACACAAAGTTTTTGCAAACAGCCAATGTGTATCTTGTAAAACAGAAGTTAAACATGCAGAAATGTTATAAGTCCTCCAGCAAATGTTTTGAGTTAAAGGAAACAAGCTCTGCAAATGCTTATTCACTCAACAGAGACATACGATTAGACGTGCATGCAGTCTTGCCTGTGCCAGCATCAACTGGAAACACACAGTGCTGCAGCTGTTATAGTGACAAACATTTAATCTAAGCTTTTGATCTCAGAGACTGGAAACTCATCACCATTCACACCTCTGGAAAATACTTAGAGCATACCAAGTGTGCACACACACAGAGTTACACACATACAGTCCTAATAGCACTTACGAGTCTCTACACCACCTTGTTTGTTAATGTGTTAAACAGGCTATGATACCTTTCCTTGGTTACACAGCTAAAGTCAGTGAGCTTGATCACACCTTCTTATATGATGTTATATTTTCAGAAATGTGAAGATCTGTTTATCTCATTACCACTGTCAATACTGCAGCTGCTAATTGGAAATGGTTAAACACAACAGATTTAACTGAAGCTGTTAAAAGAGACAATATTTGTATCAAGCACAAAGCCCCTCCAGGCCAACAACACATGTCTTTTGACAGACCATGTCTTTTGACAGTATATATATGCATTTTCTTCTTACATAAAATGCAAATTATAGTTAAAATAAAGTAATTTTCAAGCACCAGAAATTAGTTTTAGAAATCAGCTTTTGGCTAAATGCATTGCGATGTACTGAAAAGAGATGAAAGAATGACCCACATTTAAATTCATCAAAGCATGTCAAACGTTTGTGATATTGTTCCTTGCACATTACCTCATTCTAGTAAAACAAAATGTGACAAACTGCTACTTCATGCCATTCTGTGGTATCTAACATGTGTGAGTAGTGAAGGAATCACAATCAATGTCAATAAAAATACAAGAAATATACTCAGTCGCCCAACCAAAATAAGGCACTGACTCTCACACACCCTCGGCTCAGTGTCCCGGAATGAACAAGGTGAATTAGTAACCCCAGGAGGCAGGTATATGACTATGGCAGGGGAAATGCAACTCTTATACCCATTGTCAGTGGTTATAATGCATAACAAATCAGGTTTCAAAAGGAGAAGGAATTTCTCTCACCTTGGAGTCAAGCAGAGATAGTGGAGTCTAAGGGCAGCGTTGGAGGGGTGTTTGGTTTTAGCCGCCAAATCCTCAGTGGTATGATGTTATGTGGCATGACTGAAGAAGGAGGAGATGCCCTTGCATGTCATCAGGCTGTAGAGTGATATTAATCCCAATCAAGAATCCACGTTTCTACTTTTCGATCTCATCCCTCTCTCCTGTTCTTCTGCCTCCTTCTCCTCCCTCTCCTCACCCTAACAGAGCCCTGACCACTTGCCAAGTAGCCTGCTCTCAGATCAATATGATGAAAACCTCTCACTCTTTATCTTTGTATTTTTTTTCAGACCCCCTGTTTTGGTGCCCCCACTGTTTTGTTATTGCTCCCTGCATCTGTTGCACTGATAAATGACTTTATCACCATAAATCACTATAAATTTGGTTTAAAGGGCGGTTGGGCTGTGAAGTCGGTAGACTGTTGGACACTCTAATGGTTTAATCTCTCTCCAGTAACTGGACTGCTTCCGGACTCCATCAATATCAAATATTTTCAACTGCTAGATAATTTAAATGAAAAATGAAATATGACAATGATGATAAGATGCCACTCATTCTAAACATGAATATGTATGAAGAGATTGACATGGCATGATAGTCAGTCTGCGCTTCCTTTCCTTACAGTTGATATCTGTCACATGAATGAGGAACATATTTTCCAAATGAGATTAGTGCAGTCAATGTGTCTGCAGAGCAATGCAAGGCTATAGTAAAGATATGTGACCAATTGGAAAAACCGAAAGGCTAAAGGTCAATGAGGTGTGGCATCAAACTGTACTGAAAGCCATATCCATTTCATGGATACGCACACTGTGTTCGCCCCCTGGGATCTGTGGATGCCAGCAGCAATCTGAGACACACACAGGCCCACGCATGAAAACACACACATATTCATATTCATACTGAAACACATGCAGTTACTGTAGGTATGTAGTCTGTTCTGGACACACACACACACACACACACACACACACACACACACACACACACAGACAGCTATAGCAACACAGTGTAATCTCTAATGCAATAAGGCTCACAATGATGCAGACATTCAACTTGACATGCCAATTCATTAAGTACATTAAATTAACTGCATAATTTTGGCAGCGCTCCACAGATCTGTGAATCCGTCACTCTACAGTTAACATCACTGAAATCTGCCTGTCAGCAGACACATATTGTTTTTCAAAAGTCTCCAAAGTAAGTCCTCTGATATTTGTAATGTAATTTATGTAATACATATTTTTTTCAAATTATATAATTGACTTCAAATTGAATTTGTACAATTGTGCAAATGACAATTATAAGATGGGAATGTGATCTCTGTCAACCCTCATGTAAAACCCAACCGTCTGTAAAAGCTATTACTGTTTATACCATTTTATTACTGTAATTAAAGTGTTGGACTAATGTGAGAGTAAATTGTATGATGCAGTACAAGTCCCTACTAGAAATATTAAAATGTTTGTGTGGTCATTATGTTGCGGAAAAAAAACACATATAGTATGTTGTCTAAGAATAGGACTCAATTGTGTTTAGACAAAGGAGAACATTCCTTTGCAATAGAAAAATCTTAAAAGTTTCACTAATAAAGCATTGGAATCCCTTTCAAATAACAGCAAGTGTATTAGGATTTACATGCAAAGTTTTGTCCATCAAATATTTGTTTCAATTTAACAGAATTTTTGTGACTTACTGATAGCTGCACAAATACATCGTTGATCAAGTTAAACATGTCCTCTAACAGTGAAAAACAACTGAAAACTGATACTTGAAAATCAAACAAATCACCCATTTTGAGGAATGATTCTTTCATATGTATGGAGTTATTACTCTCCAAGATTATCTAAATTCAAACATTGCCAAGCTTGAAATTTGAGTTAAAATTGATTTCTTCAAACCCAGGCATGGGAAATAGCTGAAAATCCTCCCTGGATCACAATGTTCTGGAAGATTTCCATGTTTGCTGAGCTCATTACCCTTCGTGGCTGAAGATATTCTCCTTGGGTTTGGGTTTCCACAATACACAGCAGACACAGGGACAGTCAGGTTGTTGTTGGTCTACATCTTTGACGTTCCATATCCGGGATTGCTTAATTGCTGACGTAAATTTCCCTTATTTAGGCCAGATGTCCGTTGCCTTGGGCTTCCTTTGTGTTGGCATTTTAAACTCCGGTAGATTTATGAAGACTATGGTTAACCCTTTCTCAGATCTCTGCAGGCTTAATCCAGACAGCTAGCTAGATTATTTGTCAAATCTGAGTTTTCTGTTGCACGACTAAAACAGTTTTCGAACGTATACGTTCCACCAAAACAAGTTCCTTCCGTCGGCTATTTAGCAGCGCCACCGCGGCTTTTCACGGTGCTTAGCACCGCCCAAGACAATTGTGACTGGTTTAAGAAATTCCAATAAACCAGAGCACGTTTTCTCCCATCACGGGATGATGTGTGGACTAGCCAGGCCCTCCTCCGCAGCGCTGTGGTGGAGGAAGGTCTGGCAAAGTGAGACTAGGTTGTTGCTAATCATGCACAGAACTTTGTGCAATCTCTCTCTACCATAATTTACCTGTCTGAAGCAATTCTGCTTGTCTTGAGCCCTGCAACGTCATCCACCATCTGCTCCAGGTTCAACTTCTCTGCTGATTAATTCTCAAAGCATGATATAACCAGTCCACTCCACCTCTCTGTTTTCAAGCTGAACAAGGCTGTGTAGTCACATCAGAAATTATTGTCACAATAATAATAATAATAATAATAATAATAATAATAAATCAGTGCTCAATTAACTTTTTTATTTTATTCATATCTTTATTTTTTTTAATTTTTATATGTGAAGGTGCAATAATGCTAACCATAACCCAAAAGGATGTGATCCTTCATTGATTAGATTGTTGTGCATTTTTTGTGCTGTTCACTACCTGCTAGGCCGGCCCGGTGCTCAGCACCTCTCACCTCCTGAAACTCAGCAAGTGGATGTACAGATTCAATATATTTGTTTTCCAGAGAGTAGATGCACCAAAAACACCAAAGTTACTATAGAAACAAGAAAACCAAGCGAGGACAGGATGTGTGGAGGCCAAAAAGGCTTATTGAAGAGGCTTTAAAGTTTATCTGTGGAACATTGGTACCCAGCAGGCCTTCTATCAACCTGACCTCCTGAGCAACAGAGTAATAGACAATTCTTTCTTTGAACATTTAGATTTGTAACAGTACTCTTGGACACTTCTATTTCTTCAGCATCTCGGTGAAAAGCCAACCATAAACAGAAAAAACAGAACACCATATTCCCAGATCCTATACAAATCAGATTGGGTTCTAGATAGGAGCCCATTTGAATTAAAATCTTGAAGACAGAAAAAATACCTTATATTTATTTAGTCTCATGACACATAACTACCACAAACATTGAAGTTCCACACTATGATTGCCATGCTTTTATGATTAATAGCACTGAGTGTAGACCTGATCACTGCACATGTAAAGGGATGGACAGACTTTATTAAAAAATGTGGTGAAATTATGAATTTTTTTTTTTTCAAATAAACAAAACCAAATGCATTGGATGTAACCACAATATATTTCCCCATTCAATTTGCAGTGAGTCTATACATAAAACATTAGAAACCCTCCAAAGTTACTTTTGGAGTGAAAATAATTATTAGATTGATCCTATATTTGGTAAGCTTTGATAACATTTTTTTGTCTTTTTGTATTTGTTTTTGCTTGTTTATTTTCTGTTTTGGATACTTGTGTATTTTAACAAATGTGTATTGTGTGAAGCACTTTGTGTCTCTGTAAAAGGTGCTATATAATACAGTACAAATACAGTTATTATAATATTATAAATATTGAATGAGTAATTGGAGTGAGAGAGGTAATTAGTTTATTGTCTCTTATCTCACAGCTGTTAGCAACTCAGCCATGCAGGTAGCAGTTGTAGTATCATCAATGAATGCATTTGTCGAGCTAAAATAGAACACATTCAGTGGTTATAGGATCAGGGAGTTTTCACATGTTTGAAATGTCTCACAACAAGAAACCTTTCCATGTGAGTGCATCCACAGGCGATAGACACTAGATTTGGCCATTTAAGTTAATTTACATGTGTCTGATTATATTTAAGACACTCATGTCCAATTGATATGCCTCATTATAACCTGCCAGTATATTTGATACAATCTAAAAAAGTATTCCTTAAACTCTGGTACTTCAACACCAGACATGCTGAGCCCCGCAGCCTCCTTTGTGACCCTTGACTTCTAATGAGAAGAACATGGGTCTGATCAAAACTTGTGTGAAAGCGGATATGCATGGATGCACAATGCCACCTGACACTCGATATCCGATTAGCAACAACGACCCTGCGGCCGAGAAATTACAACTTGAATCCCACATCTACAAAGCATGTTGCCACAGTGATGGAGAACAATGAGGCAATGAGTTTTCTCATTTACATGTTTTTTTTTAAAGCAGCTTATCACACAACAAATGAACACATCTATCATAGGGTGTATGTCTATCTATCATAGGGTTAGTCACTACATCCTGCATGTCCTGCCACAAATTCTGGAGCGAGGAGAGAGCCTGTTCGTCTGTAAATCAGGCCAAGAGAGTACAGGTAGTCATTACATCTGAGGGAACAACTGTTTGGAGCTTACACACATACCTCTTGCCTTCCATTACCCCCAGGCGGCCATCAATACCGCCAAGCCTGACAGCTGCAATACAACACTTTGCTGTCTCCACCTAGCCCAGAAGTTCACTGTCAACACCTTACAAATACACACATCTGCACAGCTGTAAATACCCTGTAATATAGAACCAGAAACACCTCTGTGGGCTGACATCTCAATTCCGCTCTGTTTTCCTCTTTACCTCCCTCCAGTCTTCCTGTCATGGTGTTTGATATCTTGATTCTGGCGTTGTCCTGTGGAAATTTACTGTGGGACAGTGTGAAAACACATTTGCTTTGAATTCTTGCACCTGGGCACACTTGCATGAACTAACACAAATATGTGCTCACTGTTGTTAGGTTAATGGCAATACACAGAATTACAGATTTGGGTCAACAGCTATCTGTATGGTTATTTTTATGTATCAACTAGTCTCGCTTTGCCAGACCGTCCTCCAAAGTGCACTGAAGGGGAGTCTGGCTATTCCACAGCGATGGGAGGAAAACATGCTCTGGTTTAATGGGATTTATTTAAACCAATCAAAATCGTCATGGGCTGCGCTAAACTCTGCAAAGAGCAGCTGGAAAATAGTTGAGCGAGAGAAAACTCAGATTGGACAGATAGTCTAGCTAGCTTTCTCAATTTACCATGCAGAGATCTGAGGAGCAGTCAACAATAGTCACCAAATTTAAAATTCCAACACAAAGAAAGCAGAAGCAAATGGAAAATACATGCATCACTGGAGTCTTCGTGGTTATGGATTATCAACTAACACCAGGTGGTGACTGTCTTGATAATTGTTTTTTTTAGGCATATCTTGAAGTTTGATGCTTCCCTTTAAATCAAAAGAGACACTGAATTGTGTCACTTGGTCATTCCTAAACTAACAAAGAATAACAAGTGTTTTATTTTGATTTAAAAAAAACTCTTAATGACCTATATAAAAAGTATTATAATGATAGATTCCTGATGCAGGGGGGAACTGTAAAACACTTGAAACAGCTTTTTAAACCAGACCCAGACAAGATCAGTTAATTAGAGAGTGTCCAGCACCAGTCCAACCTGTGCCACCTACTGGGAAGACCCCAGTCCCATGCACTGTATCTGATCTTGATGTGTCCACGTGGGTCACTGGACACAGAAAAAACACTTAAAATGAGACAGTGAAAAAGGAGTATAATGTGTGCATGTGCATTTGTCTGTGTATCCTGTAAGACCCCTACAGGGGCTCTAAGCAGTCTGGCTTGCTCATTACACCAATCACATCAAAGTAAGCACTTTTTTTTCCATTAAATCTAGTTTATTTCCCTGAATTCTGGTTCCTAGTTTGACCCCCCGCTGCCTCTGTCTGCCTGTCTTTCGCAGCAAGTCATCTTTACTCATTGTTTTTTTCTCCAGCCAAATGTAAAGCTCATGTTAACTCACTGGCAACTGTCTGACCCCTACATTTGGGAAGAGCTCCAAATGAGGAAGAATAACATATGACACTAGACTTCTTATGTAAAAAAAGGACATCCACTTCAAAACATGAGTGCAAAGATTACTGGAAAAAATAACCTGCAATAATTTGTAAAATCTTGTTCTGTCACTGACTTGTTGACAATGTCTAAAGAAGGACAAACACCACCAAGTACTGTAGTCGTTTGTTTTGACTATTGCCATCCTCAGCTCAGTATGCAAAATGGTGCACCCTTTACATTGTATTACAATGTATTATGAGGGACTTTCTCACCTCTCAAACAACTCATTTTGTAATGTGTTTTTAGAGATGACTCAAAAATAAAAAAATAAATTCACAAAATGTATGCATTTGCTGTTGTGCTTCTGACAATAAATTATATTGTGATTATAGTGTACATGGTTCAAACATTTGTTTTATATTTCTTGAGTAACACTGTGCTAAAGCCTGTTCTAGCCCTTTCCTGGTGTCCCTTTGCGGTTTCCATTTTTGTGGAGATGTATTTTGTTCTTTGCAGCTGACTGATAAATAAACTATAGACAAGAAAGAAGTTCTTGAAATATTTATTGTCTTTGTTACGGGAAACATGGAGAAATCACTGTGGAGACACACAAAATGGGAGACTTGAATGCTGTTAGTATGTGCTTACTTATATAAAGACAAGTACAGAAAGCACAATGAATTGAGGTGAATGGTATTTTAGGCAAAAAAATACCAAGTGTATCACTAACAGACAGTTACAGTCATATATCAGGGGAGGCCTAAATATGAGAATTAAAAAGCTATTAAGATATTAAGTATTAAAAGTTGTTTTCAGTTTTTTTCACTAGAATACTTTACTCAACAAAAAGTAGTATTCCTTTAAATGCATACAAGTAAAAGTAAAAATACTTGAGTAAAAATGTACCCAGGTAAAAGTAAAAAGTAGGTTAGTTAAAATGTATTCTGAGTAAAAGTTAGTGTGCTACAATGTAAAAGGTAAATAGTCTTGTAAGACTAAATGTAGGTTAATATAGATTATACCAATTAAATTAAAGAAAATATTTTGGCTACAAAACGTCAATGTAGCCTAAACATCAAACCATTTGGACACCTTATGTCCAAACCAACAAAACTGATTATCAATTATACAACACCTTCAGTGCAGCCTTAGAAGAATTAACCAGAAAAGAGACAAAACTTAGACAATAAACAAAATGTCCGACAATAAATAAAAAGTGTAAGGACACCATGGGGGGTGCAACAAGCAACCACATAAATT